>JAWKAU010000096.1:0-508000 GCA_033398695.1 Orobanche coerulescens | reverse complement strand
TCAAATCTTAGATGTCTTTCTCTATCTGATTATAGATGGTATAAGGATGTATTTTTAACAAATGTTTTAAAACGTCCTGATTGCAACCAATCTTTTTGGAAAGAAAGATTCATAGCAGGACTTCCTAAATTATTTGGAGAAAGAATTATTCAAAAATTAAAAATTGAAATGAATAATGAAACTATAAATTTCAATGAAATTACTTTTGGTCAAATGTTCGCTTTTATCAAAAAGGAAGCCCTTAATCTATGTTCAGAACTAAAAATACAATCCAAATACGGCAAAGATAAACATAATTCAAAAATTTAACTTGGTAATTTTTGTGAAGCCTTTGGCATGCAAAAGATACAAGCTCCTTCCACTTATTCCAAAAGAAAACATAATAATTATAGTAAGGAAAAAAGATTTAAAAAATATCGGAAAAGATATTTTAAACAAAAAATAGAACACATAGATAAACCTAAGAGAAAATTCAAAAAATCTTATCCTAAGTTTAGATCTGAATCATCAAAAATTCAATGTTGGAAATGTCATCGTTTTGGTCACAAAGCTGATACATGTCCTATGAAGAAAAAAATTAATGAATTATTTAAACATGATCCTGAACTAAAGGATAAAATACTTAATTTATTTATTAATGAAATTGAACCTAGTAGTTCAGATTCTGATTCATATTATGGATCAGATGACGAACTTTATAATCAAATTAATAATTCAAGTGATAGTGAAGATTATGGCAATCAAAGTTCTAATATTTATGTCAATATGATTAATAATAATATAAATCCTGAATTCCTATTAGATTTGGCTGATAAAATTCATGATCCAGAAGACAAGAAAGAATTACTTCAAAAAATCAAGACATTAATATTAACAAAAAATAAACCTAACAATGAACCTTTTAGTTTATCAAAGCTCTTTGATAAAAACATACCTACTACCTCCAAAGGAATCAGACCAATTAATACAATGGATCTTAGAGAAGAAATTAAACTTCTTAAGAGACAAATTTCAAAAATTAATATGGAATTAGAACATATTCAAATCAATGATATGGAAAGAAATTCAAAAATATCTAATTTAGAAGAAATGATTAAAAATATTAATCATGATAAAACAGAAGAAGCAGTTTTTAAGAAAAAAAGAATTGGTCAAGATAGTGATGATGATAGTATTCATTTACCTATTAATAGAGATGAAATCAAATTAATAGAAGATTTGATTAATGAAGATCAATATATTCAAATTATCAATAAAATGACTTTTCATAAACATTACGTATATCTTACTTTAGCTATTAATAATTTCAAAACAAATGTTATATGTCTTATGGACAGTGGTGCTGATCAAAATTGTGTCAAAGAGTAATTAATCCCTACCAAATACTTTGAAAAAACTAAAGAAAGATTAGTTGGTGCTAATTCAACTCCACTAAATGTAAAATATAAATTAACTAAAGCTCATATTTGTAATCAAGGGTACTGTTTTAGGACTCAATTTATTCTTGTCAAAGATCTTAATATTGATATGATATTAGGAACTCATTTTCTTACTTCAATATACCCTTATGTTACTAATCACAAAGGAATAACTACCAAAATTATGGGTCATCCCATATTATTTGAATTCATAGATCAAATAAAAATCAAAGATATATCGTTATTACAAGAATCATCTATTTTCAAAAACGTTAATTCAATTAAAAATAAGAAAGCCCAGATTAATCATCTTAAGCAAGAAATACCTTATCTCTGTAACACCCCGAGATATTCGGAATAATTACAGCGCCGTAAACCCTTTAAATAAGGATTTACAAGGCTAATTAAAAAGGAAAGTGAATATAAGACGTCAATACTGCGAAAATTCGAGTTTATGAAAACGTACAACTGATTCAACGGTAATTAATACAACCATATCGAATTAATATCAAAGGACACACGTACACGAGTACAGAAACCAAACCAAGACAACAAATCTCCAATAACAATAAACATCACTGAACCCCTTCGTCGTCACGTCGATCTTGTCAGCTTTCCTGCTCCTTGGCTACCTGGACATCAAAACAAATGTCCACCCCCGAAGGGGTTAGCAAAACAATGCTAGTACAAGTATCGTATTTAAACAATTCGAATATGCATCAACAATACACAACAAGACATATCACACGGGCTTCCGCTACCGGAACCCGACAATGCGAATCTACAAGATTCCATTACACAAGCATGGGTATTCCAATGATCCAGCGCCTCAAGATAGATCCCAAGATGATCGTCGGACCAACACGAGGTGGAAATAACCCGTCCAATGATCCAGCCCTCACTTAGATCCCAAGATGATCCCGTCGGATCAACACGAGGTGGACATCCGATCCGGCCCTCGGCATAGATCGTACAACGTATCTGATCACAACTCATGCATACACATATGCCAAATCAATATGTTCATCAACATGAACATATAAACAATATACAACGAATATCATGACAAATCAACGAAGTAAATATCATGTTCAACAACATGCATAATCATACGTATATTCCAAAAATACCGATATTAACATATCACGATACTTGCCTCGAAGATGGCAAGAATGATATACTTCAATGCTCTCGACGCACTCGAAGGCCGCCCCCTCCGATCAACGTAACAAGCTCGAACCTTAACAAAGGAACGATATACAAATCATCTCGAGTCGAACAAATGGCCTAACAATTCGACCTACGGCCGAAAAGCTCAAACTAAACAAGTGCTGGATTGCTTAGCGCGCGCTACGTACTATACGTAACGTGCGCTAAGCTGAATATTAGCGTGCGCTATCGTATAAGACTAGCGTGCGCTAGCCACAAATCGCGCCTGATCGGCTTCGCCTCATAACGTGCGCTACGTGCGTTACGTGCGAAAACCGAACCTCGATAGCGCACGTTAACTCACACATGTTAGCGTGCGCTACTCTTGCATGGCGAATCGCAAACCCAAAACTGGGTTGAAATGAAGAAGGAATCAATAATCCTATGGTGATATTACAAGTTATCCTCGGGCATATCATGCTAATAAGGTTTCTGGAGGATTTCTATGATCATGAGATACAAATATACGGATAGTTATCTTGATATCACAATTCCTCTACGATCTTCAAGAAATAATCTAAATTCCATCGTCTTACGTTCCAAAACACATGATTCCAACGTATACAACGTATCAACTGGGTAATATCCGATTACTTGATCATAAATCGATTTAAACATGCTTAGGAGTCCTTATAATAAGATGGTTCAAAGGTTCATTCGTTATCTAGTACCGATACGTCAAAAGTATCCTTCTAACATGTGATGACCGATAAAAAAGAGATACTAGCTATCCAAACATGATTCAAACTTCCTCATGAACATTACTAATCATTGGTGAAGAATCACCTACCTCAAAGTAGTGAAGAACAAAAATGAAGCAATCCAACACCCAAGGCTTGAACACCAATCTCCAATGATATATGATCTTCAATCTCGAACTAGGAGGTTGATATGGAGTGTTTGAGACGAATGGAGTTATGTTACAAGTGCAAGAGTTCGGGTTATGGGGAAGAAAGGATCAAATCACGAATAGGATGTCTTTCTATTTATAATAAATGGTTATTAGCGCGCGCTACACCTGTTCGTAGCGTGCGCTAACGGCTCACGATCTAAATCGTACTCGGCACTTAGCGTACGCTACGCATATTCTGTAGCGTGCGCTAAGGCGTTGACCCGGCTTTTCCCGAAAGCCGTCCGTGTACATCCGACAGATCCGGCGGGGGTCCCCCGGCCGGATCTCACCTACCGCACGTCTCAATCTGCCGACCACGCATAGCGTGCGCTACTTACACTCGGTAGCGTGCGCTATAAAACCATGTTAGCGTACGCTACCCTTAGCCTGTAGCGTGCGCTACATGCACAGAATTTCATCCTTTGAATCACATACACGAAATTATATGCTCGAAGGCATCGGATTATGAAATACGGAGAATAGTACTCATACAAAAGTACAATTATTACAATATCACAGTTCCAATTACATAACAGAATCTCGGGTATTACATCCTTCCTCCCTAAAAAGAAGTTTCGTCCCGAAACTTAGGATGAAAACAACTCCGGATATTTAGCCTTCATACCGTCCTCCGTTTCCCAAGTGGCCTCTTCGACTCCATGTCGTGACCATTGTACTTTAACCAAATGTATTGGTTTATTCCTCAATTGTTTGATCCGGCTTTCAAGTATCTTGATTGGTCTTTCTTGAAGGTGCCATCATTAGCTATCTCGATCTCGTCGAAATCAATAACGTGACTGGGGTCCGGTATATACTTCCGTAGTTGGGATACGTGAAACACATTGTGAACATGACTTAGCGATGGCGGTAAGGCCAACCTGTACGCTAAATCCCCAACTCTCTCTAGGATCTCAAATGGTCCGATATATCTTGGACTAAGCTTACCTCTTCTCCCGAAACGGAAAATCCCTCGTGTAGGAGACACCTTCAATAGTACGTGGTCCCCATTCGAACTCTAGAGGGCGACGACGTACATCTGCATAAGACTTCGTCGACTGCAGCGGTCAACAGTCTCTCTCGAATCACAGCTATCTTCTCTTGAGTCTGAACAATCAATTCTGGTTCCGTCCCGATCAAATCCGAAGAATCATCCCAACACAGGGGTGATCGGCATCTCCTCCCGTACAAAGCTTCAAATGGTGCCATTCTAATAGAAGCATGCCAACTATTATTGTAAGTGAATTCGATCAAGGGCAAGTGAACTTCCCAATCGATTGACCAATCCAACGCAGGCTCTAAGCATGTCTTCCACATTGGATAGTCCTTTCTGACCGACCGTCTGTTTGGGGATGATAAGTGTGCTAAAATTGAGCTCGATCCCCAAAGCCTTGTGAACTGCTTTCCAGAAGTGCGACACGAAACGACCATCTCGATCCGAAACAATGGTCTTTGGCGTCCCATGCAATCTGACTACCTCCGCAATGAATACTCGCGCCAATCTTTCGGGTCCCCAAGTATCTTTGATCCCTAGGAAATGAGCTGACTTGGTTAGTCGATCAACTATAACCCAAATCATGTTCATTCCCGATCTAGTCCTTGGCATACTGGTGATGAAATCCATCGAAATGTCCTCCCACTTCCATTCGGGGATCTAAGCGGCTTTAACATCCCTAGTCGCCGATGTTCAATCTTAACACGTTGACAAGTCAAACACTTGAAACGCTACTGCTACGTCCTTCTTCATATTCCCCACCGAAGTTTTGTTTAAGATCCTTATACATCTTATCACGCCCGGGTGAATAGAATAGGCGCGCTATGAGCTTCTTTCAGAATAGTCCGTCTCAAATCATCATCTTCGGGAACGCAAAGTCGATTCTAAATCTCGAACTCCATCATCTTGTATCACGAATCCTGGGGCTTTTCCTTTCTTTACTTCATCACATAATCGAAGGATCAGAGAATCGTCCAACTGCTTGGACTTGATCTTCTCGACTAGTGATGAAGTCAGTTCCATCACATAAAGTCGCCCTTGGATTCCTGGTGCCCATACTTCAATCCCTTCGCGGATCAGTTCCCGTTGAATACTGGTTTGGGATGTAAGTGCTTCCAACACTCGAAGAGAAACAGGTTTACGGCTCAATGCATCGGCTACTACATTTGCTTTCCCCGGATGATAGAGAATCTCTAAGTCGTAATCCTTGATCAATTCCAGCCACCTTCTCTGCCTCATGTTTAATTCCTTTTGACTGAAAATGTATTTGAGGCTCTTATGATCCGTAAAGATCTGACAATGAGTGCCGTCTGAGATAATGTCTCCAAATTTTCAAGGCAAAGACCACACGCTAGCTCCAGATCATGCGTCGGATAATTAACTTCGTACGGTTTCAATTGCCGAGAAGCATAAGCAATTACTTTATCCTTCTGCATCAACACACAACCCAAACCCTGTTTTGAAGCGTCGCTGTATACCATGAATCCATCAGTTCCTTCTGGCAGCGCTAAAATAGGTGCTGTCGTCAGTCTCTTTTTAAGTTCATCAAAACCACTGGCATTTCTCATTCCACGTGAACTTTTGAGTTTTCTCAGAATAAATTGAGTGAGCGGACGAGCAATTTTGGAAAATCCCTCTACAAAGCGGCGATAATATCTCGCTAGTCCTAAGAAGCTTCGGACTTCCTTCACGTTCTTAGGAGCTTCCCATTCCAAGATTGCTTCGACTTTCTTCGGTCCACTTGAACTCCATCGGCGGATATCACATGCCCAAGGAAGGTTACTTCCTTAAGCCGAACTCGCATTTAGCAAATTTCGCATATAGTTGTTCCTTTCTCAAGATGCTCAAAACCACACGTAAATGATCGATGCTCCTCTGCGTCCCTCGAATAAATCAAAATGTCGTCAATGAAAACGACCACAAATCTATCCAAGTATTCCAAGAATACCCGATTCATCAATTGCATGAATACCGCAGAGCATTGGTAAGTCCGAATGGCATCACCACAAATTCATAATGCCTGCATCGATCTCAAAGCGATTTCGTATGTCCGATTCCTTAATTCTCAATTGGTGGTATCCCGATCGCAAGTCAATCTTCGAGAATACCTCGCCCCTTGCGTTGATCAAACAAGTCGTCGATCCGAGGTATAGGATACTTATTCTTGATCGTCATCTTGTTAAGCTCCTGTAATCAATACACGATCGGAGGGATCCGTCTTTCTTAGGACAAAGAGAACGGGCGCTCCCCAAGGGGAAACACTCGGTTGAATATAGCCCTTCAGTAACAATTCCTCCAGTTGCTTCTTGAGTTCATACATCTCGGTTGGCGCCATGCGGTATGGTGCCACTGGAAATAGGGGTTGCTCCAGGCTCTAATTCGATGGTGAATTCCACTTCTCTTTGCGGGGTAACCGGGTAGCTCGTCAGAAATACATCTAAGAACTCATTCACAATCGAAATAGACGAGCTCTATTCCTTCCTCTTTCCTCATGGCATAGCACCAAAGTCCGTGACATCCCCGCTTCGAATTTCACAGCTTTCATTGCCTTGATCAATTTCCCCGAGCTTCCCGGTCTCCATCCTCGGAATAAGTGTTCAGATCCGTCATCAGCAATAATGGAAATGACTCTCTCTCGGTAATTCAACACAACTCCATAGCGGTTGAGCCAATCATCTCCGAGAATTAAATCGTCACCGCATATGTCAACTACAATAAGATTCGATGGCCAATCTCTCCCTTCTATAGATACTGGGAAATCCCTAGCTTCTAGTGTTCCCACAATTTTCTCTCCGCTCGGTAACCCCACAACATAAGGTTCACAATTATACAAGCATGAGATGTTCAAACGATTAATACAGTTCAAAGATATAAAAGAATGCGTAGCTCCCGAATCGAACAAGACACTAACTGGTTGCAAAAGGATCTGAATCGTACCTGATGCAACAGCAGTGTTCGATCGTCAGATCTCCTCATTTCGTGCAGGCGCGGAGGAACGGACCCGGCCTTGGATGTCTCTCTCTTCCCGGCGTTATCTGCTGAAATCCACTCTGTCTGGTTCACACTCATCTCCTTAGGAACCGGCCGGAGTGCGGGTGCCAACAGATCTAGTAGCGGCTCCACAGAAGGCCGCACGGTGCCCTTCTTGCCCACAATCGTAACAAGTCACAGAAGATGCGGGGCAATCTCGTCGAATATGCCCTGCTCGACCACAATTGTAGCATTTCCTTGATGCGTCCGAAACCGCTGATGCTGTCCGGAACTTCTTTCCGCCTTTAGAAGGATGTGGAGGTTTCCTAGCCGAATAAAAGGAAGACTGGCCCTTGCGGGCCCCACCACTCTTGTTTTCTGCAAAGCTGCCGGTCACCTTCTGCTTCTTTGCCTCTACCGATTTCTCCACCGCCGCCTCTTTCATGTCGTAGGCCAGCGCTTTGTCTTGGTACTGTCGCAACGTAGTACACTCGAACCCGGACATGTACTGCTGAATTTCCGGCTTCATCCGCATATCAAAATGAAAAATCTTTTCTGCCTCCGTTCTGACCAAATGTCGCACACAAGTCAGCTGATGATTAAAAGTTTTAATTACATCTGTCACAGATGCCTCCGAACTCTGTGGTGAGAAAAACTCTCGGATCTTCGCCTCTCTAACCGGACGAGGACAATACTGTGCTTCCATCATTTGTTTGAATTCCGTCCAATCCGCATTATGATTCTCGGGTCGAATGGCCTCCCACCAGTCAAAGGCCTCCCCAGTCAAGAAATCTTGGGCAATGGGAACCTTCCGGTCCTCGGGACAATTAAGACCCGCGAATATCTTCTCCAACTCCTTGAGCCGGTGATCCCAAGTAAGTGCCTCAGCGATCCACAAATTTTGGCGGGTGCAATTTAACCACCTCAAGAAGCCATCTGTCTCCCGGTTATCCTCATGGTGCTGCTGTCCCATCGCTGCCTGCATGCGATCAACGACTGGCGAATCGGTTTATCTGCGCCACCACTGTTGAAGCACTCCGGCATGTTCGGATTTGCGTCATCATTCGCCGATCCTTGCCGCCTCCGTAATGGGAATCGGTTCGACTAGCCGATATTTCGGGGTAGTTGCGGAATCCTCATGTCTCACGTTACCACGTCGCGTCCACGACCGCGTCGCGTCCACGACCTCTTCTCAACATACGTAAACGAAATTTCTCAATATACGTAACAAAATTTTTGAAATAAAGTCCGTCAATACTCACAAACAAGAATTAAGTAAAGCGGTAGTATAAGAGATTAAGAGACTTACAACCACGGTCCACATGACGACTTGGTGAACGGTGATGTTACAAACGACGTAAATCAAATAACGTTAATGCACCCAAACAAAACCCGATTGCCAAGATATCCATAAATCTTAGCTCCGATACCATATTCGTAACACCCCGAGATATTCGGAATAATTACGCCGTAAACCCTTTAAATAAGGATTTACAAGGCTAATTAAAAAGGAAAGTGAATATAAGGCGTCAATCTGCGAAAATTCGAGTTTATGAAAACGTATAACCGATTCAACGGTAATTAATACAACCATATCGAATTAATATCAAAGGACACACGTACCCAGTACGAAACCAAACCAAGACAACAAATCTCCAATAACAATAAACATCATCAACCCCTTCGTCGTCACGTCGATCTTGGTCGTTTCCTGCTCCTTGGCTACTGGACATCAAAACAAATGTCCACCCCGAAGGGGTTAGCAAAACAATGCTAGTACAAGTATCGTATTTAAACAATTCGAATATGCATCAACAATACACAACAAGACATATCACACGGGCTTCCGCTACGGAACCCGACAATGCGAATCTACAAGATTCCATTACACATGGGTATTCCAATGATCCAGCGCCCTCGGCATAGATCCCAAGATGATCCCGTCGGACCAACACGAGGTGGAAATAACCCGTCAATGATCCGGCGCCCTCGGCTAGATCCCAAGATGATCCGTCGGATCAACACGAGGTGGACATCCGATCCGGCGCCTCGGCATAGATCGTACAACGTATACAAACACAACTCATGCATACACATATGCCAAATCAATATGTTCATCAACATGAACATATAAACAATATACAACGAATATCATGACAAATCAACGAAGTAAATATCATGTTCAACAAAGATGCATAATCATACGTATATTCCAAAAATACCGATATTAACATATCACGATACTTGCCTCGAAGATGGCAAGAATGATATACTTCAATGCTCTCGACGCACTCGAAGGCCGCCTCCGATCCACGTAACAAGCTCGAACCTTAACAAAAGGAACGATATACAAATCATCTCGAGTCGAACAAATGGCCTAACATTCGACCTACTACGAAAAGCTCAAACTAAACAAGTGCTGGATTGCTTAGCGCGCTCGTACTATACGTAACGTGCGCTTAAGTCAAGCGTTAGCGTACGCTATCGTATAAGACTAGCGTCGCTAGCCACAACCGCGATCGACTTGCCGCCTCATAACGCACGCTACGTGCGTTGCGCGAAAACCGAACCTCGATAGCGCACGTTAACTCACACATGTTAGCGTGCGCTACTCTTGCATGTGAGAATCGCAAACCGAAAACTGGGTTGAAATGATGAAGGACTCATGAATCCTATGGTGATATTACAAGTTATCCTCGGGCATATCATGCTAATAAGGTTTCTGGAGGATTTCTATGATCATGAGATACAAATATACGGATAGTTATCTTGATATCACAATTCCTCTACGATCTTCAAGAAATAATCTAAATTCCATCGTCTTACGTTCCAAAACACATGATTCCAACGTATACAACGTATCAATAGGTAATATCCGATTACTTGATCATAAATCGATTTAAACATGCTTAGGAGTCCTTATAATAAGATGGTTCAAAGGTTCATTCGTTATCTAGTACCGATCGTCAAAAGTATCCTTCTAACATGTGATGACCGATAAAAACGAGATACTAGCTATCCAAACATGATTCAAACTTCCTCATGAACATTACTAATCATTGGTGAAGAATCACCTACCTCAAAGTAGTGAAGAACAAAAATGAAGCAATCCAACACCCAAGGCTTGAACACCAATCTCCAATGATATATGATCTTCAATCTCGAACTAGGAGGTTGATATGGAGTGTTTGAGACGAATGGAGTTATGTTACAAGTGCAAGAGTTCGGGTTATGGGGAAGAAAGGATGAAATCACGAATAGGATCTTTGTCCTATTTATAATAAATGGTTATTAGCGCGCGCTACACCTGTTCGTAGCGTGCGCTAACGGCTCACAGCCTAAACTGTACTCGGCACTTAGCGTACGCTACGCATATTCTGTAGCGTGCGCTAAGGCGTTGACCCGGCTTTTCCCGAAAGCCGTCCAGTACATCCGACAGATCCGACAGGTCCCGGCCGATCTCACCTACCGCACGTCTCAATGCTGCCGACCACGCATAGCGTGCGCTACTTACACTCGGTAGCGTGCGCTATAAAACCATGTTAGCGTACGCTACCCTTAGCCTGTAGCGTGCGCTACATGCCTAATTTCATCCTTTGAATCACATACACGAAATTATATGCTCGAAGGCATCGGATTATGAAATACGGAGAATAGTACTCATACAAAAGTACAATTATTACAATATCACAGGTTCCAATTACATAACAGAATCTCGGGTATTACAATCTCATAATTGAAGAACGGTTGAAAACTAAAGATATTATTCAAAAAATTGAAATTATTAGAAAAGAAATAATATCAAAAATATGTTCAGAAGTTCCTAATGCTTTTTGGGAAAGAAAACAACATACTGTTGAACTCCCCTATGAAAAGAATTTTAAAGAAATTAATATTCCTACTAAAGCCATACCCATTCAAATGAACAGAGAATTATTAGAAACTTGCAAAGTCGAAATTCAAAGTTTACTTGACAAAAAATTAATAAGGCCTAGCAAATCCCCTTGGAGTTGTCTAACTTTTTATGTTAATAAAAGTGCTGAGAAAGAACGAGGAATACCTAGACTCGTTATTAATTACAAATCATTAAATAAAGTACTTCAATGGATTAGGTATCCTATTCCGAACAAAAGAGATCCGATTAATAGAATTTTTAGAGCTACTATATTTTCAAAATTTGATTTGAAATCAGGATTTTGGCAAATTCAAATAGCAGAAAAAGATAAATACAAAACTGCTTTTACTGTCCCTTTTGGACATTATGAATGGAATGTTATCCCATTCGGACTCAAAAATGCTCCTTCTAAATTTCAAAATATTATGAATAATATATTTACCCCCTATACTAATTTCATAATTGTTTATATAGATGATGTACTCATATTTTCTGAATCAATAGATCAACATATAAAACATGTTAAAACATTCATACAAGTTGTATTTAAAAATGGATTAGCCATTTCAGAATCCAAACTAAATTTATTTCAAACCAAAATTAGATTTCTATGTCATGATATATTCCAAGGAACCATTAAACCTATTTCCAGAGCCATTGAATTTACTTCAAAATTTCCTAATGAAATTACTAATAAGACACAGTTACAAAGATTTTTAGGATGTCTGAATTACATCTCAGATTTCTTTCCAAATCTCAGAATTATCTACAAACCTTTATATCAAAGATTGACTAAAAATCCTGAACCATGGACATTAGAACATACTAAAATTGTTCAACTTATTAAAAAACAGATTCAAACCCTTCCTTGTTTAGGGATACCTAACCCAGATGCATTTCTTATTATTGAAACCGATGCATCTGAGTCTGGGTATGGGGGAATACTCAAACAAAAACTTTTACAAAACAATTCATCTAGTAAAGAGCAGGTTGTTAGATTTCATTCAGGGATTTGGCTTGGATCTCAAAAGAATTATTCAACGATTAAAAAAGAAATCTTATCCATAGTTTTATGTATTTCAAAATTCTAAGATGACCTTTATAACAAAACTTTTCTGCTTAGAATAGATTGTAAATCTGCTAAGGAGATTTTACAAAAAGATGTTAAAAATATAGTTTCAAAACAAATATTTGCTAGATGGCAAGCCATCTTAAGTGTTTTTGATTTTGAAATAGAATATATAAAAGGATCTTCAAATTCACTTCCAGATTTTTTAACAAGAGAATTTTTACAGGGAAAAACTCCAGATGAATAATTATCAGTCTCTTCGTAATCAAGTTCTTTTTAATCCTCCTTCAAATGGTCTTAAAACCCTCAAATTACACATTGCCCTTGCCAAATATCATGTCAAATACTGGTCTTCGCTTGCTGACAGTTTCTCTTCTGATCCAACTTTTCACCCAATTTTTATTAATAATCTATTTACTGCTATTCATAGACTCAAGTATCTCGAGAAACAAGCTAGTCTTTATTTAACTTGAAGTTTTCAGATGAACAGCAAAGCAAGGATGCAAACTACTGAAGATTATACTTCAAAACCTATTTCCCATAGCCAGTTTCAAGTATTAGGTAATATTCCTTAAATTTTAAACAACTATCCTCCTTTATCTTACAAACAAGCTATTCAAGGACCTGAACTTCGGAAAACTGATAATCTGGTTACTTCAAGGAAGGTTGATTCAAAAAGAAAATCTATTCATACCCCTTACTTTACTAAACAAGTTGTTGAACATATTACTCTTACAAGATTTACAACAGCTCCAAACTTCAAAACCCTTCAAAGTATTATCCAAAGATACTTTCCTCAGGATTGCCATTGGTACCTTGAAGATTCTTTAAAAACTCAAAAATTTTATGAATATATTTTGGTAGACTCTGGTTCTATTGAATTAGTTCATAATCCAGACCCTAAGAATCCTCAGAGGACTGGTTTTTCAAAATGCATTATTAAAAAGATTTTCAAATCGGATGAATGGACTTTCCCATTCTCAAACAAAAACTTTTCTGGAAACTTCACTCCAAAAAGATATTCATATCCTGACTACAAAAAAGCTTGGTTCTATACTTTCTTCAAAAGACCTTTCGATCATTCATGGTTCTTTACTTTCCATAAAGATTTTGTCAAAACTTATACCATTTGGTTTTGTGAATGGTGGATTCAATTTGGACCAACTACAGACATTCTCCCTTCAAGTGTCTATAGTGCATTCAAATTTTATACTCAAAATGCCAAAGGATCTGAGTTTGAAAAATTCATCGGTTATTTTTCTGAATTCAAAGTCCCTTGGATATTTTGCTGGAATTTTCAATTTCAACAGTATCATCCAGCCCCTTATCCTATCTCTATCGTTAGAGAATTCAAAATAAAATGGTGGTCTAATTTCACAACCTCGTATTGTGATTTAGATGTCGTTTCAACTTTCTTTTCAACAGGGAGAAAACCCTCATTTCCAAATTCAAAGATCTCTTCCAAACCGACTCATCCTATTATAGCAAAATCAAAAGCTAAGGATAAGAAAATTTGTAATGACATAAATTCGAGTTCCAATTTGTCTTCACAACAAATGAAGATTGTAATACCCGGTTGTAATTCATTCATTTTCATTCAGTAATTATCAGTCTGTAATTGTCACTCAGTTTATTTTCACTCAATTATAATCATTCATCAATCATGTTCATTCACCATGTTCACCGTTCGGAAAAACTTCGAGTTGTGTATCGTTATTGTTCATTGTTTCAACTTTCCTCATATGAGTTCGACTTTGTTAGATCACCATTAATTTTTGGTAACTCCAAAAATTCTAAATATTTGCAATATTATAGAGCATCGGGTTAGCTTTCCAATGGTTCAAACGGTGAGTCAATCGGAGTGCGGACGAGAGAGTTATGGTCGTTTTAGCTCACCCGCTCATTTTTCAGCTTTTGGCCGATCACTGCCGACCGGACTCGGTCGTGTCGTCCGACACGGCCCGTGCCGTACTCGTCCGGAAATGCCGAAGTATCTGCCCACAGGACTCGACCGTGTCGTTTGGCACGGCTGAGTCGAACTCTTCCGGATAAGCCAGAACCGACTGCCCAGACGCCCGACCGTGTCCAGACACGGTCGAGTCATGCCGAAGTCGGCCGCTTGACGGGTCACTGTCGGAAGGACCTCCGCGCCGCGACCGTGTCAAGCAGGACACGGTCGAGTCCCTGTCGGCCAGCTGTGCGACACGACCGTGCCGATCGGCACGGGCCGTGTCCGGCAGGGTAGTCAACCCCTATAAATTCATTTTTTGAGCATTTCAGCTCATTTCTTCCCCTTTTCTTCACCTACAACCGAGAGAGAGAGCTTGAGGGAGGGTTTTTCCTTCACAAATCATTTGAGTGTTTGATTTTCTTCATCTCCTTTCGATCGTGAAGCCCAGATAATCAATCTAACGCGTGTTCTTCGGATAAAAATACTTGGATCTTCAAAGGTAATATTCTTCAACACCTTGGATTTCGATTTTTGTGTTGAGATATGATGTTTTGGACGTTATAATCATGTTATATAAAGGGATATGTATATGATTATGAGTTTGTATTAGGATTCATTGGATTATTGAGAGATTATTCAAGAACACTTTGAATATCGAGTTGGATTTGGGGATTTTCGACTAATTGTTGTTATAATCACGTTTTTGGATATTCATAACGGATCATTGATCGTATTGGAGATGTTTTGCTGGTTTAAAACACTTCTTGGGGGATTTGATATTGGTATTGTTGAGGTTTAGTTGTAAACAACCGGAGTTTGGCCACAACGTATTCGATATAATGCCCCAATGAACTTAATTTAATCGTATCGACGTTTTGAGTTCGTTATATTCGTGTTTGATTCGTATATTGAACGAGTTGTTGGATATTGTATAATTCAAGGATGTTCGAGCGACCGATATCTCAATTAGGACGTTGTTCGTGGAAGGATAATTGTCGACGGTATTGTGTAAGTTAATTCTTACCCGGTTAAAAGGATATTCATTCCTTTTTGTTGTTGATTACTCATAATCATAATTCATTCATCATAATATTAATCATTTTGAGACCTGTAATTGTCGAATAATCATTTCATTCACGAGGAACGACGGTTCCAAATTATTTCATTGGGTTATCAATCACGTCACTATTTACTTTCATATCGGTGAGTGATCTTGGCCTTGTCTAATTATTATTCATTGATATTCATTATAGTCATTCTCGTTCATATGACCTTCTGGGTTCATATTGCGTGGCCGGGTGTGGCTGTGTGGAATTTTTAGTCGGGCACACGATGGTTATGTATTGGGTTCACCGATACATTGGACCGTGCACACGGGAAAGCGTTACACCGTGAGACTAATTAGGTACAAGGACGGGTGTGTCCGGTCATTCGTCTTGTACACTCGCACAGAACACTACGGGCGTACTATGGTACTCCTCTTCAGCGTAATTCATAATTAAGATTTTTTCATAACTTCAGATATATCATGATTGTGTATTTTCAACCCTTGAGGATTGTTGTTCTTTGTAACTGACCCCGTTTGGGGGATTTTGTTTTTCAGGTCTTGGCAAGGCAAAGACACCGGGAGAGCACGTTGACGTCGAGGAGTCCCAGTGATACTAGAAGGGGGCCCCAGTCTGTTCAGTCACTTATTCAGTCATTTATGTTTCCTTTATTTAGTCCGCTGCAGACATTCCGTTTGAATACTCGTTTCATTCAGTGTTGTGTATTTTATCGTCACATAAGATACACATGTATTCTATTTTATCCTGGGTGTGTTGTGTGAAACTCCTAATCGGAGTAATTGATGTTGTAATGTGGTTCGGTACTACATTTACCCTGTGTAATTCATCCTTTTTCATTCGCCTGGTGGGTCCCAGTCAGGGTCCACGGCACTGTAATATCCGCCTAGTTTGTGGTGTTACAGAGTTGGTATCGGAGCGTGGTTTTGAATACTACCTTCCGAGTCATGTCTCATTTGAAGTCATCGTCATCAGACTAGTATCATTGGACTTTCGTGTCACGTGTGACCTGTGCAAATGCCGAGCCAATCAGACCGAAAGAACTGTAAGATTTCTAACGCCATGGTATAATTTCTGGCAATAGTCATTCATTCATCATTCATCAATTAACAATCCTCAAACATCATCATTCATTGTGATCAGGACGATCATATTAACTCATTAATCACTTAATTCATTTCAATACTCAGTTAATGATCAGGACGATCATATTAACTCATTAATCACTCAATTCATTTCATTACTCAGTTGTCGACCTGGATGGCCATATTATCAATCTTATTAAGTTATTCAAGATAATCATTTCAAGAATTTATCAGATAATCATGTCACTTCAGTAAATCATTCATATAATCACTAAGTTAGAACATGTATACTCATTTTCATCATCTCATGACATAATCATAACGTGATAATTATGCGGGAAATGTAATCATTATGCGACTTTCCTCCTTGAGTATGGAAAGGGCAAGAAGAGGACGTGGAGGACGAGGCCGTGGAGCGGGCCGAATCCCGAGAACTCGTGCGAACACACGTGCGAACGCGAGGAATAATGTTAACTCATCTAGCAGTGACGCTGCCACTCATTCACCAGGACGTGATCATTCACTTTCGGGGAGTCGTACCCGGGACACGGCTCAGTCAGAAGGTGTTCGGATCGATCCACTCGCCTTTATGCAGGGCATGATGGCCCAGATGACTCAGATGACACAACTAATGGAGACGATGCAAAATTCAGCTAATCAAGATCAACAGGCTCCTCCGCCGCCACCTCAGAGGCAAGAGAGGAATGTGAGCAATATCATCGGCGACATCTCTCTCCAGAGGCCACCTACTTTTGAGGGCTCGTCTGAGCCGGCGGATATTATTCATTGGCTCGAGCATTTCGAGAAGCTATTTGCGATGGTAGAGTGTCCCGAAGGACACAAAGTTTCAGTTGCGGCTTACTATCTGGGTAAGAGCGCTCATTCTTGGTGGTTATCGTTGAAGCCCACCGAAGGATCGTGTACTTGGGATCAGTTCAAGACTCTCATGATGGAGAGGTATTATCCGGCCCCACTCAGAGAGGCCAAGCTGTCAGAGTTACTCACTCCCGACCCCTCATCAGACGCGGATGTTCTCGCCATTGCCGAGAAATTTCAGGAACTTCTTCCGTTCGCCTCATCCATCATTCATTCTAAGGCGGATAAGATTAAGTATTTCAACAAGAGGCTGAAACCACGTATGAGATTACAGTTGCTTAATCATAATTGCACCACGTTGGCCGAATTCATCGAGAAAGCTCTCACTTATGAACTTACTGCTAAGGAAATTGCTAAGCAGCAACCTTCGTCTGCTAGCAAGAAATCGAAGAACCGTAATCAGTCTGAAGGCGGTCAGACAACCTTCAAGAAACCCTGTGCGGGATCTGCTTTTCTGAGCGACATCCTGTGTCGTCTAAACCCGCGGAATCTCAATCTCGGCGCCGGTTCGCCATCACTGTTTTAATCGTGGGGAGCTTGGTCACCTCGGTACCAAGTGTCCTCGGCAGACTATCACGTGTCATAATTGTGGGATTGCCGGGCATAAGGTCCGTTTTGCCGTAGAGACTCCAAACCTACTCCAGCGTCATCTCGGCCCCGGGCAGCGGCCGTTCGTAATCAGGCCACTTCAATCGGCGTCGTTTAAAGCGACAGAGCGACTAAAGGTGGAGCCTTTAGTCGCCAGACGGAGCGTCGGTCTGGACTAGCAAACCCCGGATTTATGAGATGAAGAAGACCGATGATCCCGAGGCCCGAATGATCTCGTACACTCGATATTCTATCTCAACTGTGTGTACCCTTTTGATACCGGTGCATCACATTCATTCATTTCCGAAGTCATGTTTGAGTAGACTACTGGGTAGTGCTACTAGTTGTGAGCCTTATGTCATTGGTCTACCCGATGGTAGACGAATTATCGTGTCGGGAGATTCAGGATTGCCCGATTCGGGCCATGGTCGTGTATAGCCGGACCTTATCGTGGTAGATTTGCCGAGAGACGACGTCATCTTGGGTATTGATTGGATGGATCGTCATGATGCCATCATTAGTGTCCGTAGCGTATGATCACTATCATTTCGCATTTATGGGGTCGAATGTGTGTTTCGAGAGGTAATCCTTACTGCTCGTAAGGTCATTAATTTGATGAAAGCAGTGAGGTTACTCAATCAGGGATGTGTCGGTTATTGGTGCTATATGGCCAAAACCGAGAAGTCATCAGTAATGTTAACGGATATTCCGGTGGTGAAGGAATATGCCGATGTTTTTCCAGACGAGTTACCTGGTTTGCCTCCACAGAGGGATGTGGAATTCACGATTGAGTTGGAGCCTGGTACGTCTCCGATATCGAAGGCACCGTACCGGATGGCCCCGACCGAAATGCAGGAGTTGAAGAATCAACTTGAGGAATTGTTCGAGAAAGGTTATATCCGACCTAGTGCGTCCCCGTGGGGAGCACCAGTGCTGTTTGTCAAAAAGAAGGATGGTTCATTTCGCTTGTGTATTGATTACCGGGAATTGAACCGGGTGACGATCAAGAATAAGTATCCCTTACCCCGTATTGATGACCTTTTGGATCAACTTCAGGGAGCTTCAGTATTTTCCAAGATCGACTTAAGATCTGGATATCATCAGCTGCGGATTCGAGAGTCGGATATCGCGAGGACGGCGTTTCGAACACGCTATGGTCATTATGAGTTCGTAGTTATGCCGTTCGGGCTAACTAATGCACCTGCGGTATTCATGGAGCTAATGAATCGGGTCTTCATTGACTTTTTGGATCGGTTTGTTGTTGTCTTCATCGACGACATTTTGATTTATTCTCGTAACCGAGAGGAACACGAGATTCATCTTCATCAGGTTCTCGACGTGTTGAGACGAGAGCAACTCTATGGAAAGTTTTCCAAATGTGAGTTCTGGATGCCCGAAGTGACTTTTCTCGGACATGTAATTTCATCGGACGGAGTTCGTGTCGACCCTCAGAAGACGGAGGCTATCCGAGACTGGTTACCTCCGAAGAATGTTAAGGAGATCCGAAGTTTTCTCGGATTAGCGGGCTATTATCGGCGATTTGTGGAGGGATTTTCTAAAATCGCTCAACCCTTGACGAACCTTTTGCGGAAGGATAAGAGATACACGTGGTCCGACGCGTGTCAACGGAGTTTTGAGGAACTTAAGAGCCGGTTAATGTCAGCACCTGTACTTTCCTTACCGCAGGGGACGGAGGGATTTGTGGTTTATAGTGATGCGTCCGGACAGGGTCTCGGATGTGTACTCATGCAGAATGGGAAGGTTATTGCTTATGCTTCACGGCAATTGAGACCTTACGAGGTTAATTATACGACTCACGATCTGGAGCTAGCAGCCGTGGTGTTCGCTTTGAAAATCTGGCGTCATTACCTATATGGCGTCACCTGTCAGATTTTCACCGATCATAAGAGTTTGAAGTATATATTTACTCAGAAGGAGTTAAATATGCGACAGAGACGGTGGTTGGAATTAATCAAAGATTATGATATCGAGATCCTTTACCACCCGGGGAAGGCGAACGTTGTCGCCGACGCCTTGAGTCGTAAGTCCGTTCAGGAGCAGATGCTTGCTCGTTTAACAATTCAGAAGGAGCTCCAACAGGAATTCCTTAGATCCGAGATCGAGGTCAGCTTGGCGAGTTCGGGAGACGACTTTGTATGTTAGAGATTTCATCATCTCTTGAGGATGCAATCAGGGAGAATCAGGGTTCAAACCCAGCATTGTTGCGCATTCGTGAGGATGTGGCTCAGGGGAAAGCCCCTGGATTCGTGATCCACGAGGATGGACTTTTGAGGTTTAAGAACCGGTTGTGCGTATCGGAAAATGACGAGTTGAAAAACTCTATTTTGAGAGAAGCTCATGCTACCCCTTATTCTGTTCATCCGGGGTCCAGCAAGATGTACAAGGACTTGAAACAAAATTACTAGTGGAGTAATATGAAGTGAGAAGTCGCAGAATTTGTTTCGAGATGCTTAACCTGTCAACAAGTTAAGATTGAACATCGCCGATGGCGGTATCTTTGAAACCTCTTCCTATTCCCGAATGGAAGTGGGAAGACATTTCTATGGATTTCATCACGAGCTTGCCGACGAGTCGTCGTGGCATGAATACGATCTGGGTGATTGTGGACCGCTTAACTAAATCAGCTCATTTTCTTGAGATTAAGGATACTTGGGGTCCCGAGAGACTTGCCCAGTTATTCATCAAAGAGATAGTGAGACTGCACGGTACTCCTAAAAGTATCGTTTCCGATCGTGACGGACGGTTTGTGTCACATTTTTGGAAATCAGTTCATCGTGCTATGGGAACTCAGCTTAATCTCAGTACTGCCTTTCATCCTCAGTCCGACGGACAATCAGAGAGGACTATTCAGACATTAGAGGACATGTTGAGAGCTTGCGTCCTCGATTGGAAGGACGATTGGGAAGCCCAACTACCGTTGATCGAGTTCACGTATAATAATAGTTGGCATGCTTCCATTAAGATGGCACCTTACGAGGCCTTGTACGGTCGTCGTTGTCAATCTCCTTTGTGTTGGGATGACTTGTCAGAATCAATCGGCACCGAGCCCGATATGCTTATAGCCGCCCGGGAGAAGGTAGCTTTGATCAAGAGTCGTATGTTGACAGCTCAGAGTCGACAGAAATCATATGTAGATAATCGTCGTCGACCACTAGAGTTCGAGACGGGTGACCACGTTTTGGTCAAGGTATCCCCGAGTCGAGGCATTTTCCGTTTCGGAAAACAGGGGAAGTTGAGTCCGAGATTCATTGGACCATTTGAAATTTTGGATCGAGTAGGCGAGTTAGCTTATCGATTGGCTTTACCTCCGACTTTGAGCCGAATTCGTAATGTGTTTCATGTCTCTCAGTTGCGGAAGTATGTTGCCGACCCGAGTCACATACTTCAGTTCGACGAAATAGAGATCGCCGACGACCATTCATATGAGGAGCGTCCTATACGAGTCTTAGAGCGGCGAATCAAACAGTTGAGAAATAAGTCGATTCCTTTGGTCAAGATTCAGTGGTCCAGACACGGAGTCGAAGAGGCTACTTGGGAAACCGAGGATAGTATACGGGAGAGTTATCCCGAGTTGTTTGACCCTTAGTTTCGGGGACGAAAGTCTTTTAATGGGGGGTGTATGTAATACCCGGTTGTAATTCATTCATTTTCATTCAGTAATTATCAGTCTGTAATTGTCACTCAGTGTATTTTCACTAAATTATAATCATTCATCAATCATGTTCATTCACCGTGTTCACCGTTCGGAAAAACTTCGAGTTGTGTATCGTTATTGTTCATTGTTTCAACTTTCCTCATATGAGTTCGACTTTGTTAGATCACCATTAATTTTTGGTAACTCCAAAAATTCTAAATCTTTGCAATATTATAGAGCATCGAGTTAGCTTTCCAATGGTTCAAACGGTGAGTCAATCGGAGTCCGGACGAGAGAGTTATGGTCGTTTTAGCTCACCCGCTCATTTTTCAGCTTTTGGCGATCGCGCCGCGGACTCGGTCGTGTCATCCGACACGGCCCGTGCCGTACTCATCCGGAAATGCCGAAGTATCTGCCCACAGGACTCGACCGTGTCGTTTGGCACGGCCGAGTCGAACTCTTCCGGATAAGCCAGAACCGACTGCCCAGACGCCCGACCGTGTCCCAGGACACGGTCGAGTCATGCCGAGTCACTGTCGGACGGGTCACTGTCGGAAGGCCCTCCGCACCGCGACCGTGTCAAGCAGGACACGGTCGAGTCCCTGTCGGCCAGCTGTGCGACACGACCGTGCCGATCGGCACGGGCCGTGTCCGGCAGGGTAGTCAACCCCTATAAATTCATTTTTTGAGCATTTCAGCTCATTTCTTCCACTTTTCTTCACCTACAACCGAGAGAGAGAGCTTGAGGGAGGGTTTTTCCTTCACAAATCATTTGAGTGTTTGATTTTCTTCATCTTCTTTCGATCGTGAAGCCCGGATAATCAATCTAACGCGTGTTCTTCGGATTAAAATACTTGGATCTTCAAAGGTAATATTCTTCAACACCTTGGATTTCGATTTTTGTGTTGAGATATGATGTTTTGGACGTTATAATCATGTTATATGAAGGGATATGTATATGATTATGAGTTTGTATAAGGATTCATTAGATTATTGAGAGATTATTCAAGAACACTTTGAATATCGAGTTGGATTTGGGGATTTTCGACTAATTGTTGTTATAATCACGTTTTTGGATATTCATAACGGATCATTGATCGTATTGGAGATGTTTTGTTGGTTTAAAACACTTCTTGGGGGATTTGATATTGGTATTGTTGAGGTTTAGTTGTAAACAACCAGAGTTTGGCCACAACGTATTCGATATAATGCCCCAATGAACTTAATTTAATCGTATCAACGTTTTGAGTTCGTTATATTCGTGTTTGATTCGTATATTGAACGAGTTGTTGGATATTGTATAATTCAAGGTTGTTCGAGCGACCGATATCTCAATTAGGACGTTGTTCGTGGAAGGATAATTGTCAACGGTATTGTGTAAGTTAATTCTTACTCGGTTAAAAGGATATTCATTCCTTTTTGTTGTTGATTACTCATAATCATAATTCATTCATCATAATATTAATCATTTTGAGACCTGTAATTGTCGAATAATCATTTCATTCACGAGGAACGACGGTTCCAAATCATTTCATTGGGTTATCAATCACGTCACTATTTACTTTCATATCGGTGAGTCATCTTGGCCTTGTCTAATTATTATTCATTGATATTCATTATGGTCATTCTCGTTCATATGACCTTCTGGGTTCATATTGCGTGGCCGGGTGTGGCTGTGTGGAATTTTTAGTCGGGCACACGATGGTTATGTATTGGGTTCACCGATACATTGGACCGTGCACACGGGAAAGCGTTACACCGTGAGACTAATTAGGTACAAGGACGGGTGTGTCCGGTCGTTCGTCTTGTACACTCGTACAGAACACTACGGGCGTACTATGGTACTCCTCTTCAGCGTAATTCATAATTAAGAATTTTTCATAACTTCAGATATATCATGATTGTGTATTTTCAACCCTTGAGGATTGTTGTTCTTTGTAACTGACCCCGTTTGGGGGATTTTGTTTTTCAGGTCTTGGCAAGGCAAAGACATAGGGAGAGCACGTTGACGTCGAGGAGTCCCAGTGATACTAGAAGGGGGCCCCAGTCTGTTCAGTCACTTATTCAGTCATTTATGTTTCCTTTATTTAGTCCGCTGCAGACATTCCGTTTGAATACTCATTTCATTCAGTGTTGTGTATTTTATCGTCACATAAGATACACATGTATTCTATTTTATCCTGGTTGTGTTGTGTGAAACTCCTAATCGGTGTAATTGATGTTGTAATGTGGTTCGGTACTACATTTACCCTGTGTAATTCATCCATTTTCATTCGCCTGGTGGGTCCCAGTCGGGGTCCACGGCACTGTAATATCCGCCTAGTTTGGGGTGTTACAAAGATCCTTCAAATGTTGGAAGACTGCCCAGAACTTGCCAAAGATTATATTCAATTACTCAAAAATAAGACAGAATCTTCTCATGCTTCAAGTGAAGGTTCTAGTTCTAATCAATATGCTCAGGATCCTGATGATGATTTCTTTATTGATCCTGATCAGTTCTAGTTTTCAAAATTCATTTTTCAAAATTCACTGTTACCAATTTAGCAGTCTAAAGATGTAATTGGCTAGTCTGGTTCAAACGGTAACCAGTAAAGACTTATCAAATCCGTTTATAGGTGTGGTTTTCCTTAAAAATCAAGAAGAGTTACTCTAATACCCGTAATTTCGATTTCGGTAATTTTCTTTTTTTCGGCAGAAGTCCTGTTTGGTGACTCGCTCATGACCGTTTCATCATTCCGAGAATGTTTAATTCTGCACTTTTCGACATCCGAGTTTGTTTCTGTGCCGTTTTGTTGAGTTCCGTGCTTTTTAGCGACTTTTCCGCACTTAAGTTCGATTCTTTCGAATCTCGTCCGAAACTGTTGGTTCGAGTTTCTCGTAAGTTCATTTAATGTTATTATTCATGTTGCGAGCTTCGTCTTGGTGTTTCGGTCGTGTATCGTGTATTTCAGACGTTTTGGGCCATTTTCGTAATTTCCCAAAGTTTGGGGTAATTACTTTCCGTTGTCGAATTTCGAGCCTTCGGGTGGTCGGAATCGTGTGTTCTCTTAGTGCTCGAATTCGTCTTTGCGAGTACTTCATAACCGTATCTTCGAGTCGTATACAGGTTTGGGTTTCGGGGTCGTTCGGGCCGTCGGAGTTGGCCCCGTCCGAGTTATGGCCGGGCAGTCTGGGCCCAGGCCGGCACTGCGGTAGCGCTCGGCAGTTACGTACGTAATGTAGGTTACGTACGTAACCCTTGACCGGTTATGTACGTAAGGATTCCGGCATTTTTGGGCAGCGTCTCAGCCATGGCCGGTTACGTACGTAAGCCCTTGGCCGGTTACGTACGTAACTCGGCCGGCAGGCAGCCTATTTAAGGCCCTGCGGACGGGTTTTCACCATTTTTTCTCAATCTTTGCTTTCTCTTCCGTGGCTGTGGACTTTGGTATCTTGAATCCATGTTGTTGAACATAAAATCCATGAAGTATTGGAATTCATATCATCAATCATCAATCCTATAACATCCTCCGATCTACCGAATCAGGTCAGATTTCCTAGAAATCTAGTTTTGGGGAATTTGGGTGTTTTGGTTGTTTTCATCCGTTTAATACGATTTAACTTAGGATTATGATGGATTGATGATTATTTAGATGTATTATACCATTTCCCTTGTTATTCCATGGTTGGATCGTATCGATTCGTTGTTTTGGTCGAGTTCTTGATCGACGCCTTGAAAGTGTCCGGTAGAATGTCTTAGAGGGGTTTTCGGACGTTCTACGATTATTCCTCCTCGTATGATCATTGATTTATTAATTATATGTTGTTAGGGTCGAGTTTCTTGCGAAGAAACCAAGTTGAGCCCTTCCGTTCGTTGTCGTTTTCCTTTTCGAAAGCATCGGGCGTTTCGAAGCTTTCCGGTTGAGCCGTGTTCGTCGGGATACTTGCGTGCCGATTTTGAGGCAAGTACCTTGCCCATAATATTCTTGTTTTATGGATACGATAATTAGTGATCGTCTAAATGTGGTTGTTTGGTCGTTTGAATTGAACTTTCAAAAGATGCGGTTTTGCCTTGTTAAAGGCTTATTTTCAAAATGTGGGTGTTTTGTGAATGGTGTGGTTTGTGAATGACTATGTGAATTATATGGATATGTTTGGTGTTGATGTTGCACTTGATATTGCGTGTGTTCGTATATGGCTTTATTTCGGTGCGGTGTGGTTTGACGTGGTGTTTTGCTAAGTGTTTGATGCCTCTGAGTGAATTGTTTGGATATCTTTGTTGTATGGTGCTATACATATGATTGTGTGGATGTGGGCGGGGCCTACGTTGGCACATGGCATGCGATCATGTGGCCAGGATGCAACAAGCGATTGATCCAACCGTGAGAGCCTAAGAAAAACTACGGTGGCACATGGCATGTGTCATGTGGCCAGGATGCAACAAGTGATTGATCCAACCGTGAGCGCCAAAGTTAATGTAACACCCCCAAGATATTCGAGGTGTATTACAGCGCCGTGGACCCCTACATGGAATCCACCAGGCTAACACAAGAGAACACCTCTCGACTAACCGTCTCGGTTAGCAAGGAGACAATAATATTAACAACAAGAACATAAAACCACACGTCCGGTACAACCGGCATAATAACATCAACCGACAAATATGGTAACTCCAACGAAGTCCAAACACAACCAGAAGGAAAAACCTACGTACTCGCGAGTACAATCTATAAGTTTAGAAATATAGGAAACAACCATATCGAATTAGACAAAGGAAATAAGGCGACCCAAATGCACATGTCAACGGCCTTGGCCAACATCCTCGCATCTTGTCCTGCTCGCTCGTCTGGATAATTATGACCAAATCCATAACAAGAATTTCCCCAAAACGGGTCCCCAAAGGGGTTAGCAATTACACTAGTACAAGTAGTCAAGGCAAACCAATCGCTTACACATTTCATAGTACATGCACCAATATCATTTTCACAAGTCAAAACCAGACATGTCTTTTCCGGAAATAAACAGTCAAACAATTTGCCTTGGGAACAGAGTCATATCATAAATTCCCGCACGAGGCCTCTAAGGACCCTCCCGCGCTGGCTATATTATAAAACAAAACACGCACATGCATCGCCTTGGGAACAGAGTAATATCATAGATTCCCGCACGAGGCCTCTAAGGACCCTCCCGCACTGGCTAGCTAAACAAACTCGTGAAATCCAGGGCGGCAGCATAGATTTCCCTCCTTGACCCCATCGGGCCAACACGAGGTGAGTTACACACAAGTAATATACATCACCATTTCATGTTAAGCTTAAAGGTTTCCAAAAATACTTGCCTTGAATTAATGACGACGCGAAGAACGAAGGGAAAGTCACCGACGAATGCTAGGAACCAATGAAACCGAACCTAACGATTCGAAGAATACAATTACAACCATTTCTAAACGAATACGGAATTGGAATACACCCGAAAACCCGCCTACGATTCATGTATATTCGTATATAAACAACAACGAGGGCGGACCACAACCAAACCCTCTCGATTCCGTAAAAATCACGAAATATACCATGAATCCGTAGGAAACTAAGAATACCAACAAGATTAATCATATTCATCATGAATCCATCGACAAAACGAGATCGGAAGAAAATCACAAAACCCCCAAATTATCCAAAAGTAGGGTTCTAAGAGATTACCTTGGATTTAGGATAAGAAACACAAGTGGATGATGTTAATCTACACCAAGAATTCAAGCAAAAGAATCTCTGAAGTGATTGGAAGAAGAAAATCGCCTCAAATCGCCTCAAATCGCCTTACCGCGGAAGAAGGAGAGAAATGAGAATTTGTGACTATCTCGGTCAACTCCCTGGTTTATATAGCCAGGAGTGTTAGCGTGCGCTAATCCTTTAAGGTTAGCGTGCGCTAACGAGGAGAAATTACAGCCAAACTAATTAGCGTCGATCCGGTAGCCAAACTTTTGGCCGTTAGCGTGCGCTACTCGAAACGTAGCGTGCGCTAATAACCTCTCGGTAGCGCTTATGGACCAATAGCGTGCGCTACTGGACATCACCGAGTCCAAGAGCCAAATGCCCAAACTCACCCGACCCGTTAGCGTGCGCTACCATACAGCGTAGCGTGCGCTAACTAGCCTCGATTGAGTTCGGTAGTAACCGCCCAAGATCTTCGGGAGTCACACTAGCGCGCCATCAACAACTTAACGTGCGCTAGTCTCCCGACATTAGCGTGCGCTAGACAAGATAGCGGCGCTAATCCGATAGTTCCGGAGGGTCGGGAGTTGAACCGCCACTCCTGTGGCTAAATCGTTAGCGTGCGCTATTTAATCAAACGTAGCGTGCGCTACTAATGGATTTCTAGCGTGCGCTATACAGGAAATTTAGCATGCGCTAGATACAGAATATAAACGACCCAAAATACCGGAATATGAACGAAACGTCAAACGGAACACCTCAAAACGCATCATAGCATAGAATGAATCCACGGCAACCCCGAAACAGCGGTTCCGCACAACAATTACGAGAATCAGATTAAAAGATAACGGAAAAGTTACACTGACAGATACACGAGGGTCACTAAAATCGAGGATTACACCGGAAATACAATTACAAGGGAAAGAAAAAATGCGGATATTACATTCTACCCCTCTAAAAATAAGTTTCGTCCCGAAACTTAAGAAACAAACAACTCGGGGTACCTAGCACGCATGCTATCCTCGGTTTCCCAAGTCGCCTCCTCGACACCGTGTCTCGACCACTGCACCTTGACCAAAGGTATGGTCTTATGCCTCAATCGTTTCTCACGATGTTCCAAAATCTTCAAAGGACGCTTCTCAAAAGTAATATCCTCGGCAGCGTCAATCTCCCCATAGTCGATGATGTGACTAGGATCCGGGACATATTTCCTCAGCTGGGAAACATGAAAAACGTTATGAACATGACTCAGGGCCGGGGGTAACGCCAAACGGTATGCTAACCCACCGACTCGCTCGAGAATCTCGAAGGGTCCAATAAATCTCGGACTCAACTTCCCCTTCTTCCCGAAACGGAAAACTCCTCTCGTCGGCGACACCTTCAGCAAAACGTGGTCTCCCACCTCGAATTCTAAAGGTCGACGACGGACATCGGCATATGACTTCTGTCGACTCTGGGCAGTCAACATCCGTTCTCGAATTAATTCTATCTTCCGCCTCGTTTCTAAAATGACATCCGGCTCGGTCCCGACCAAATCGGACGCCTCATTCCAACAAATCGGCGATCGACATCGCCGCCCATAAAGTGCCTCATACGGTGCCATCCGAATCGACGCGTGCCAACTATTGTTGTACGTGAATTCGATCAATGGCAAATGCTCCTCCCAGTCGCTACTCCAATCGAGGGCACAAGCACGCAACATGTCCTCGAATGTCTGGATGGTGCGTTCCGACTGTCCATCTGACTGGGGATGAAAAGAGGTACTCAAATGCAAACGGGTACCTAACGCCTTATGCACCGCCTGCCAAAAGTGCGATACGAAACGGCCATCACGATCCGAAACAATAGACTTGAGTACCGTGAAGTCTCACAATCTGCGATAAACACACGAGCTAACTTCTCCGGCCCCAAGTGTCCTTGATGCCCGAAAATGTGCCGACTTGGTCGACGATCAACAATCACCCATACCATGTTCATGCCCGACCTCGATCTCGGCAAACTCGTAACGAAATCCATCGATAAGTCTTCCCATTTCCATTCCTAACGGGAAGTGATCGCAATAACTCAAATGGCCGATGCTCGATTTTGACTGGCAAGTCAAACATCTCGCTACAAACCGTGCGACCTCCTCCTTCATATTATTCCACGAAGTTCCTCCTCGTGTCCTTGTACATCTTACTCGAACCAGATGAACGGAATAGGGTGTGGAATGGGCCTCATGCAAAATGCTCGTCGCACTCCGATCGCTCGGCACACAAAGCCAACTCGAATCTCAAAACACCATCCTCGTGAATTACAAATCCAGAGACTTTCCCTTAAGAACGTTCTCTATGATTTGAGTAATCATCGGATCCTCTCGATTGTTTCACTTAATTTCATCGATCAAAGACGAAAATCTCTAAAGCACAAAGTTGCCCGACACCTGTGCAACAAAACCTCAACATCTAACCCGATCAAAGCCCGCCGAAGTTCAGACTGAGGCGTAAGGACCTCAAGCGTTCGCAACGCAATCGGTTTCCGACTCAAGGCGTCGGCCACGACGTTCGCCTTGCCCGGATGATAAAGAATTTCAAGGTCATAATCTTTAATCAGCTCTAACCACCTCCTCTGCCTCATATTCAACTCCCGCTGAGTAAATATGTATTTCAGACTTTTATGATCGGTAAAAATCTGACATGTAGAGCCGAAAAGATAGTGACGCCAAATCTTGAGTGCAAAGACAACCGCCGCTAACTCCAAATCGTGAGTAGGGTAGTTAAGCTCATACGGCCTCAACTGTCTCGACGCATAGGCAATGGTCTTGCCGTGCTGCATCAATACGCATCCAAGACCCTGACCCGAAGCATCGCTATACACGGCGAATCCCTGGTTGCCACATGGCAACGCCAAAACCGGAGTCAAGTCAAACGCTTCTTCAATTCCTCAAAACTCGATTGCCTCTCGCTGCTCCATGAACTTCGGATTTATGGAGCAATCGAGTAAGTGGCCGAGCTAGTTTTGAGAAACCCTCGACGAACCTACGGTAGTAGCCAGCCAAACCCAAGAAACTACGGACTTCCTTCACATTTGTGGGCGATGCCCAATCCAATACTGCCTCAATTTTTTGCGGGTCCACACGAACCCCTTCGGCTGAAATCACGTGACCCAAAAACATCACTTCCTTCACCAGAACTCACATTTCGAGAACTTCGCATAGAGTTGCTCGGTCCTCAAAATATCTAACACTATCCGCAAATGATGGGCATGCTCTTCCTCATTCCTCGAATAGATAAGAATATCGTCAATGAAGACGACGACACACTTATCCAAATACTCGATAAAGACTTTGTTCATCAATTGCATGAACACCGCCGGCGCATTAGTTAACCCGAAAGGCATAACTACGAATTCATAATGTCCGTATCTCGTCCGAAAAGTTGTTTTCGGCACATCGGACTCCCTCACTCGGAGCTGATAGTACCTCGATCTCAAATCAATCTTTGAGAACACCGCCGCTCCCTGCAATTGATCGAACAAGTCATCAATTCTCGGCAAGGGATACTTGTTCTTAATGGTCACCTTGTTTAGTTCGCGGTAGTCGATACACAAACGTAGTGAACCATCCTTCTTCCGCACAAACAGGACCGGTGCGCCCCAAGGCGAGGCACTCGGTCGAACATACCCCGACTCAAGAAGCTCACTCAATCGCTTCTTCAACTCGCCATCTCTCAAGGTGCCATGCGATACGGCGCCTTGAAATCGGAGCCGCACCCGGCTCTAACTCTATAGCAAACTCAACCTCACGATCCGGGGCAACCCCTTAACTCGTCAGGAAATACATCAGGAAACTCATTAACGACTGGAATCGACGAAAGCTCGACTCCACCATCATCCGCCTTCAAGGCATAGCACCAATAACCAGTACACCCCTTTCGCAGGAGACTCATCGCCTTCAAGGCATTAATGACGAATTTCTGATTTCCCCTCCTTCGTCCCGCGAAGGAGTGCTCGGTGCCATCCTCGGCTAACATGGTGATGATCCTCGTGCGGTAGTTCATGATTGCACCATGCCGCCCGAGCCAATCATCCCCGAGAATCAAATCCTCACCCTCAATATTAACGACAATAAGATTAGAGAGCCAAGCTCTCTCACAAATAATCACAGAAAGGGCCTCGGACCTCTCGATCACCGACAATTCTATCACCGCTAGGAAGTTTAACGATGAAAGGCTCGCAAGGTGACAAACAGTCGAGACTCAAACGGCGTACACACTCTAGAGAAATGAATGAATGCATAGCACCCGAATCGAAAAGCACACTGATAGGATGGAAATGAATATGAACGGTACCTGTCGCTACAGTAGCTGCTGGATCATCGGCTCTCCTCATCTCATAGATACGCGGCTGAGCAGAGCCGACACTGGAAACTCCACCCCTAGCGGGCTGACCCCGACCCTTACCTCGGCCGGCACTCGGTGGAGGCGGCGGAGCAAATGAGCCCTGGTCCACACTCGGCTCCAACGGGGCTGGTTGAGAAGAACGGGCGCCGCGAAGTTGTTTGATCTGCTCACAAAAGGGGGCCTTGTGGCCTAGCTGTCCACAAGTATGACAAGTAAACTTCGGACGAGAACACTGTCGGCTCCTATGGCCATGTGTACCACAGTTAAAACATGTGGGCTCACGAGCGGAGGTTCCGGTGGCACCCCGAAAGCTCCCAGAGAAATGAGTCGTACCGCCCGTAGAAATATTTGCAGCTAGAGATTTCGCCGCCCCCACTCTTGGCACTGAAAAATTTCCGACCGACTTCGCTTCTTGCTCTCACGAGCCAAATCACTCGCCACCGAAATATCATAAGCAAGGGCTCGACTCGATAATCCTTCAGTAGTACAGACGAGCCTGGACATATAGTCCCGAATGGGCAACTTTATCCTCCCGGAAAATGGAAAATTTTGTCGCCTCGGCGACAACTTGGGTCTTCACATAACCCAACTCCTTGTTAAAGTCGGCAATGGCCTGAGATACGGGAATATCCCGTGGTTGGGCGTCATAGAAAGCATGCACTCGGGCCTGCCTGACCGGCCACGGACAATATTCGGTCTCCATCAATTCTTGAAATTCGGCCCATGAAGCAACATGATCTTTGGGACCAACGGCCTCCCACCAATCTGTAGCATCTCCCGTGAGAAAATATTGAGCAATAGGGACCTTGCGGTCCTCTTGGCAGTTGGTAGCAGTGAATACTTTGGATATCTCCTTGATCCACCCTTCCCAGCCGATCGGGTCCGAAGCTCCCGAAAACTGAGGAGGATGCATCTTGATGACATCCTGAAGCCAGCGATCCGCTCCGCCCCGATTAGCATGGGCCTGATCGGGGTTCTGGACCACCTGAGCTATAGCCGCCATCTGGTTAACCATTTGCTGCATAACAGCCGCAATACCAAGATCGGCGCGCTCCTGAGAGGAAGCATGACTGTGACGGTCACCGCACGCGGCCTCCCGAAGACTGCGACGTGGCCGCCCCACCGGCTGCCCCACGTCCTCGGCCGCGTCCACGACCACGACCACGACCACGACCACGGTTTCCTCCGGCATCCATACTGATGTTGAGAGATAACAGAAGTATATCGATGATGAGTAAGGGAGGAAAAACAACCACGATTCAAAAGTGGAAATACAATGCAAGAAACAAAAGAGCCGAATAGGAAAACTTACGAGCACTGGAAGTACCGGGATGCTGGCGGCGGCGTGACAATGTGCAAAACAAAACACGACTAGACCCAAATGACCAACAAGCCTAGGTATCCATAAACCTAGAGCTCTGATACCATTTTCTGTAACACCCCCAAGATATTTGAGGTGTATTACAGCGCCGTGGACCCCTACATGGAATCCACCAGGCTAACACAAGAGAACACCTCTCGACTAACCGTCTCGGTTAGCAAGGAGACAATAATATTAACAACAAGAACATAAAACCACACGTCCGGTACAACCAGCATAATAACATCAACCGACAAATATGGTAACTCCAACGAAGTCCAAACACAACCAGAAGGAAAAACCTACGTACTCGCGAGTACAATCTATAAGTTTAGAAATATAGGAAACAACCATATCGAATTAGACAAAGGAAATAAGGCAACCCAAATGCACATGTCAACGGCCTTGGCCAACATCCTCGTACTGTCCCGGTGCTCGCTCGTCCGGATAATTATGACCTGAAATCCATAACAAGAATTTCCCCAAAACGGGTCCCCAAAGGGGTTAGCAATTACACTAGTACAAGTAGTCAAGGCAAACCAATCGCTTACACATTTCATAGTACATGCACCAATATTATTTTCACAAGTCAAAACCAGACATGTCTTTTCCGGAAATAAACAGTCAAACAATTTGCCTTGGGAACAGAGTCATATCATAAATTCCCGCACGAGGCCTCTAAGGACCCTCCCGCGCTGGCTATATTATAAAACAAAACACGCACATGCATCGCCTTGGGAACAGAGTAATATCATAGATTCCCGCACGAGGCCTCTAAGGACCCTCCCGCACTGGCTAGCTAAACAAACTCGTGAAATCCAGGGCGGCAGCATAGATTTCCATCCTTGACCCCATCGGGCCAACACGAGGTGAGTTACACACAAGTAATATACATCACCATTTCATGTTAAGCTTAAAGGTTTCCAAAAATACTTGCCTTGAATTAATGACGACGCGAAGAACGAAGGGAAAGTCACCGACGAATGCTAGGAACCAATGAAACCGAACCTAACGATTCGAAGAATACAATTACAACCATTTCTAAACGAATACGGAATTGGAATACACCCGAAAACCCGCCTACGATTCATGTATATTCGTATATAAACAACAACGAGGGCGGACCACAACCAAACCCTCTCGATTCCGTAAAAATCACGAAATATACCATGAATCCGTAGGGAAACTAAGAATACCAACAAGATTAATCATATTCATCATGAATCCATCGACAAAACGAAACGGATCGGAAGAAAATCCCAAAACCCCCAAATTATCCAAAAGTAGGGTTCTAAGAGATTACCTTGGATTTAGGATAAGAAACACAAGTGGATGATGTTAATCTACACCAAGAATTCAAGCAAAAGATTCTCTTATGTTATTTGAAGAAGAAAATCGCCTCAAATCGCCTCAAATCGCCCTACCGCTAAGAAGGAGAGAAATGAGAATTTGTGACTATCTCGGTCAATTCCTGGTTTATATAGCCAGGAGTGTTAGCGTGCGCTAATCCTTTAAGGTTAGCGTGCGCTAACGAGGAGAAATTACAGCCAAACTAATTAGCGTCGATCCGGTAGCCAAACTTTTGGCCGTTAGCGTGCGCTACTCGAAACGTAGCGTGCGCTAATAACCTCTCGGTAGCGCGCGCTATGGACCAATAGCGTGCGCTACCTGGACATCAGCCGAGTCCAGTAGCCAAATGCCCAAACTCACCTGACCCGTTAGCGTGCGCTACCATACAGGCGTAGCGTGCGCTAACTAGCCTCTGATTGAGTTCAGTAGTAAACTGCCCAGTACTGGACAGTCACACTAGCGCGCGCTACTGAACAACTTAACGTGCGCTAGTCTCCCGACATTAGCGTGCGCTAGACAAGATAGCGTGCGCTAATTCGATAGTCCAGAGGGCTGGGAGTTGAACTGCCACTCCCAAGGCTAAATCGTTAGCGTGCGCTACGAATCAAACGTAGCGTGCGCTACTAATGGATTTCTAGCGTGCGCTATACAGGAAATTTAGCGTGCGCTAGATACAGAATATAAACGACCCAAAATACCGGAATATGAACGAAACGTCAAACGGAACACCTCAAAACGCATCATAGCATAGAATGAATCCACGGCAACCCCGAAACGGCGGTTCCGCACAACAATTACGAGAATCAGATTAAAAGATAACGGAAAAGTTACACTGACGGATACACGAGGGTCACTAAAATCGAGGATTACACCGGAAATACAATTACAAGGGAAAGAAAAAATGCGGATATTACAGTTAATCTACGGTGGCACATGGCATGCGATCATGTGGCCAGGATGCAACAAGTGATTGATCCAACCGTGAGATGTTGTGATTTGTTTAGCTAGCCAGCTCGGGAGGGTCCTTCGAGGCCTCGGGCGGGATCTATGGTATTACCCTGTTCCCAAGGCGATGCATATGTGTGATTTGTTTCGCTATCCAGCTTGGGAGGGTCCTTCGAGGCCTCGAGTGGGATTTGTGGCTTCGTCCCGGTCCTAGGCGATGCGCGTGCGCGATTATGTTTTGTTGATTTTTATGTCCTTCGAGGACACGTGATATTGGGCTCTGGCCCTGTGAATTATTGTCGGTTTTCTATTTGCGAAAACAAAACCTTTGGGCTGTGACCCCTGTTGATTTTGGAAAGAGAAGGATTCGGAAATCCTAAATTGTTTTCTATTAAAACTCTCGATGGCATTTTAAATTGTTTTATAAATTGTTTCCCTTGATTTGTGATCTTTCGGTTTTGGAATGTTTTACCAAACTTATGCCGCGGGAAGTGCTTTTCGTTACGTTTGGAACTTTGAGGATCCCTGGTTATTGTTATTCGTGGAATGTGAATTGTATGGCTCGTATTTTGCACTTGTACTTGCACTAGCAAAACAGTGGAGTTTTGCTAACCCCCAAGTATTCGGGGGGTGGATGTCTATTTTTGCATTCAGGCTTTGGAGCATAGCACAGGGTCGGCACGAAGGATGATGAAAGGTGAACGATACTAATCACACGAGGATCCGTTGATGTCGTATTGGTATAGTTGTATTTTCTTTTCCACTGCAGTATCTTTTCCCCGCTGTACGGTAGTTTATTGTATTTTGACCCCTGCGTGGGTATGTGTTTGGAATTGAGTTGTATGTTATTATTGAAAGACCAAATTGGTCTACTGAGTCATTTTAGCCTTAAAGGCGATGTTTAGATGTTTTATTTTAGTTATCAGCCTGGTAGATCCTCGAGGAGAGGGTCTACGGCATGTAATATCCCTGAGTGGATTGGGGGTGTTACATAAATGGTATCGGAGCTTAGGTTGTGGAAACCTAGGCTGTCGGGTCAGTGGTGTCTATTGAGTTTTGTCTTGTCGGATTTTGTCTGACTGAGTCGTGTCGCGACGCGTCGTCTGAGTTTATTGGTCGTGATTAGTATCGTGGGGCGATCATCATCTTTGTGCGACTTGTGGCTGTAAGTCTCCCTTCTTTGTGTTGTGCCTCGTGTGACACGAGCTACTTTTATGATTATTTGTTCAGTGATGGAATCCTCTTATGGATTTTGATTTCTTGATATGTGGTTATTTGACCCTCATATTTCGTTCATATGAGGAGTAGCGTTGCTGGATTGTGCATGTTGAACTGTATTTCTTTTATCCGCTACGTGAGTTCTTTTGTAATGGCTTTTGGTATTTTACCGACTGAGTTTTATTTCGAAAACCGATTCCCTTAACCGAGTTTTTGGCATTATGGCCTTGATCGTTTTGGCGAAATTCTTATGACGGTATTTAGTATTTTGTAAATGGCTTTTGTGAGTTTTTGAAATATTATCGTCATCGGCCTTTTTGGCGTTTTTGTAAATGGTTTTATCCTGGTGGGTTCCGGCGTGGGACCCACGGCGCTATAATGATCCGTGTAATTACCTGACATTTTTGGGCATTCTAGCCCATTGAATTATTTTTGAAAACCTTGAGTATCTTAGAAAATAAATTTCGAGACGTACTTTTAAAATGAATTATTTTCTCGTGGTACATACAAGGTGCCACAATTGTAATACCCGAGATCTTTATTCCGGATTCGTTGGGTTTTCTGGGTTTTATCGGATTGTCATTGTCCTCATAGTTGGAATTTCGTGCCATGTTTGGTTGTGACTTGTTGGGACATGTTTTTGGAGGCATTTCGGATCACTTTGTGAGTTTTTGAGTTTTTGTGGTGTAGCGCACGCTAATGCTTGAAGCATAGCGCACGCTACTGCGTGGTGTTTAGCGCACGCTACTGAATGTGTAGCGCACGCTAACTGGCAGTTCAGAGGCAGTCCAGTAGCTACTGGACTGGGACTGGAGCTTTGTTAGCGCACGCTAAGGCCGATAGCTAGCGCACGCTATCGACTGCTTAGCGCACGCTCCCTCTTCTTTCTAGCGCACGCTACCCGGTAGGTGCAGTTCTGTCCAGGGGCTACTGGACTGGTTTTGTGACCCGTTAGCGCGCGCTACGGCTGTTGGCTAGCGCACGCTAACTATGTTATACGCGGTTTCTCTGGAGCGTTGACCCCGTTAGCGCACGCTAATGAAGGGTGATTAGCGCACGCTAATAACTGTCCAGTATAAATACTGGACAGCAGCATTAAGTCGTCATTTCCCACTTTTCCTCATCCCTTCCGACGGGAGTGAGATCCAGAGGCGAGTAGGACCGATCTTTTTCTTCTAGCTTCATCTTTGAGCGGATTTGTAGATGTTTAACAACATCTAATCGTCTTCTTGGTCCAAATCAAGGTAATCTCTTGTTAGAACCCTATTTTCTTAAATTTGGGGTTTTTGCTTGGATTTGTGATTCTTGACCGATCTCATCCGATCGGTTATTTGTTCTTGTTTGTCTTGACCGTAATCTTCAGATTTTGTTAACCGTTCATCGATTTTTATCGCCCGGATCAACGATTCTTGATTTCTTTGAGAATACTTAGATCCTTGTCGTTTTTAGGATCGTTTCGGATTTCGATTAGTGTTATTGATTCGTGGTGATGCTATTTTCGTAGTATTCGTGGGGTCAAGTCTTGATCGCTTTTGGAGGTTCAAGGTTGCCCGATCGTGCCCGTTCCGTTTCGCCGCCGTAATATCGAGGCAAGTATCTTGTCCATACATTTCATGTTTCGTAGGCGTAATTATTGATAAATGATTATATACGAAACCCAATGTTTAATGAACGTAAAAAGGGATCGGTATATTCTCGATAAATGTTGCCTTTCAACGATAATTTATGTACTTCGTGAATATATGTGTTCTCGGAATATGTGTGTTGGATTTGTATGTTGTAAAGACGATATGATCACTTTGAATGAGTTTATTATACCGTAATCCTTTGGCGGGGATTACGTAATGTTATGTGTACTTGTTCGTTAAGAATGTATTACGTGGGATATTAGTTGTTACTCCTTTGAAAGGAGGTTGTGATGTTTAAGTGTTGCTTGGCTTGATGTTCTGCTCATTGTGATGTGATTGCTGGAAGTGATGTGCCTCCAGGTAGGATTGTTGAATCTCCGGGATCCATACTTGCTAGTATGGGTCGGGCGTGACCGTAGGGTTATCCAATTTGGGTATGTCTTGCGGGGACTCCGAGGTTCGGGGCTTGCTAGCCCGATGCCGAGATAACTTGTGGAGTTATCATCGGGTATGTCTTGCGGGGACTCCGAGGTTCGTGGCTTGTTAGCCCGATGCCGGGATAACTTATGGTTGTGATTTGGAATGGTTCTGTGGTTGTTGCCACGAGGACATGTGATTTTGGTATGGTTTCCTATTGGATTATTCACTCGGGTATGTTCTACGGGAGCATCTGAGGTTCGTGGCTTGTTAGCACGGGACGCGAATAATCCTTAAGAACATGTGTTATGTTATTCGGGTCGTGGACCTGTGGCTTATGATTCGGGTCTTGGACCCCGTGTGTTGTGAATTGGGTTTGGAACCACATTTTATTATCGGAATCGTATTTTGGAAAGATGATTTTGGGCCGTGTCCCCAAGTGTTTTCGAAAGACTTGAGAATTCCTTATTTCCAAATGTTTTCAAACTCCCGAGACCGTAAAATATTTTGTATGAGACACATGGTTCTTTTCCTACCTTTTATAAATCAAACTGTTTTGATTAAGTGATTTATCTCGGGAAATATATTCAAGATTTTATATTCTTGAAGCACGTTGTGTATGGCTTGTACTTTTGGTTTTATACTTGCACTAGCAAAACAGGAGTTTTGCTAACCCCAGTATTCGGGGTGGATTCGTATCAAGGCCGTGTACTTGCAGTAAATGGGAGCGAATCACGAGATCGATACGAAGGATGATGGGAAACGAAGATACTAATCACGTGAAGACCAATTATAGAGTATTTGGTAGAGTCGTGTTGATTATTACACCGATGTGTTATTTTATCGAATTATGGAAGTGATATTGTATTCTAGCCCCTGCGTGGGTATGTGTTCTGGGCAAGGATCTTGTATGTATTGTTCTATGTGTTGTGATATAAGACCATATCGGTCTAATGGTCCTTTATGTAGCCATGTCGGCATGTGAAGTGATGCATTATTTTGTATTTAGCCTGGTAGATCCTCGCGGAGAGGGTCTGCGGCGCTGTAATATTCCCGAGTGGTTTGGGGGTGTTACAACAATATGTTTCAAATTCTTCTACCCCGAGGACCAAAATGTTTTGAGATATTTTCAATGTTTTAGAAACATTTTTTTTAGACCCGAGGGTCGAATATTCTGAAAATTTTTCACTAAGAGAAAGTGTCCTCATTTTTATAAAATGCGAAATGGTTCTCCAAAGTCTCGATAATGGTGTTTGTACTACTTTTTGTAAGGTGATACTCAAGATCTACCGGTGTTTCCAAATTGTTTTCAAAAAGGTGGTTTTCGTTTTTAAAACCTATCATTCCTGTTTGCGGACCGGAAATGCATGTATGGTTTTCGAACTTTCGTTACGGTGTTAACCCCGAATTGTGATTGAATTGGTGGCGTGAGCGTCGAGTCGTTCGCCACGCATATGTTTTGTTAGCCCTTTGTTGGAGGTATGATGACGATCTTTAATGTTATCATTTTATGGTGGCTTGCGTGTTATCGCACCTATGCGAGCTGTTAGAGCTTGGGTTTATATGATTGTGTACATCTGTGATTGTTTCATGATGTTTGTAATTATGTGCTGGTTATTGTTCGGGCCATTAAGGTCACCGAACGATACCGTCGTTGCTGTAGTGTTTGTGTGTGTATTAATTTACAATGGTAATCGTTGTATATGATATGTGTTATGATTCCTTGTGTGCTGAGTTGGCATCTCCGCTGTGTTGTTTTGCGACGTTATGCCCCATTGTATCTAGCATTTGTATTTTCGGTATGCCGAGCCGAGACATTTCAACCGTGATGTTCCGGGGCATGCTCGTGTAAATTGTCCTTCTCGTCGGTAACACATTTCAAGTGTGGACTCGAGGGACACCGAATTAATTTTTGCGGATTGGCTACCGAGACTTTCGGAGTTCGCGCTTCAGCTCAGTTATCAGAATCGGCTTTGAGAGGCCTTCGAAGGATGTTTCTATCGGTTGCTTGTTGTGTTGTCACCTTGATTTCATTGTTGTGAGTTTCGGAGATGACACTTCTTTTAGAGGAGGTCGAATATAATACCCGTATTATTTTTGGCTTCTGCAATTTTTCTTTCTCAAGTATACCGACTCGCTCGTGTTCGTTGATACTTTCTGAACTTGTTCTGTACTTTGGTTTCATCGTTCGAACGAGCTGTAATCTTGTTTTGGGTCGATCTGGTTATCGCTGGGACTTTTCCGAATTCGGTTCGATTCTTGTGAACCTTATTCGGAAGTAACATCGTCTGGTTCTATTAGTTCTTTTATTCGAAGTGGATCGGATTTGGAACTCTTGTTTTTTCGACTCTGTCGACTCGTTTATGTTCGTTGACATTTTCTGAGCTTGTCCTGCCCCTTGCTTTCGTTGATCGAACGAGTGTGATATTGTTTCGGAATAACTCGTTTGTCGTTGTGACTTTTCAATTGCTATTCCCTTTCCTGTGGATCTTATGGGAATGCACATCCTGTTGTTTTCACCGGATCATATATTGTCTCGAGTCGATATGTGAACCTTGGAGTTGTTGTTTGAATTTTATTGTCATTCGTGATTCGAACATGATTGTTCGATTTTTGTTGTCTCGATCGTTGTGGTTCGATCGTTTGATTGTTCGGTTTTTTGTTGATCTCATATCGTGATTGTTGAACATCCAAACTCCTTCGTAATTCCCTTAAGTTCGGGAAATTAGCCTCGTTTTCGCTCTTCCAACCCTTGGGCGGTGGAATTCTGTATTTGTTCAGCGATTGGCTCGCGTTTTGATTGATGTACCGTTAGGGTGGTCAATCGTGTTGATTTTCGTTCTTTGTGTTTTGTGATTGTTCGGATAATCGACTTGATTGTATTATCTGTTTGATGACGCTCGTCACTTGTTGTCCCTAACGGCGACGTTGTGTTGGTCGTCGTGGAGAGTGTTTCCCTAATATTAAATTCAAAACTCCTCTCCCAGAATTCCAAAAAACTGAATATTCACCTCCTAATTCTCCTACTATATCTCAAATAGATGTCATAACTAGTATCAAACCTAAAACTAAAAGTTTATTTTTTTAGCGTTGATCATAAACTCATTAATGAACATTATTATGACCTAAAAATAATAAGCAGAGAGAATGGTATCAAAAATTTAGGGATGAATATCCTGAACTAACTAAAAAATTTATGAAAGAATGGATGGATCATATGTTCAAAATTCATAAAAGTATTCCTTTGTTAGAATACTTCCAAACCTTTAATTCTGACAGAAATATTCAAAATGTTTTTTCTCAAAAACAAATAAATGTTCATAATACACTTCTTAAAAATTGGACTTTAATCAACAATGAAATCATTACTTCTATTCATCCTCCTTTACAAAATCTTAAGATATCCACTAAAGATGGAGAAGTTATTGCTTCTCCTTTTAAAAAGGGAAAATAAGGTAATGATCCTATAACTCAAGAAGATATTAAAAAAGTTTATCAACAGAATAATTTTTCAAATCAAATATTACAAACTATTTCTAATCAGGTTAGTCATATGCACAAATTGCGATTAATGTCAAGAAAAACTATTCCTAAATTTCCTAATGAGATATCAAAGCCTCATTTCAAACCTAATAAAATAGATCAAAAATTAATTCTACCTAAAACAAAGCTTCTTGACAATACTACTAATACTCATTTATTAGAAAGAGTTAATAAAAGTTTATCTAATATTGCCTCATCTTCCAATAATTCAAAAATAAGTATTGTTGATTCCAAACCAGACATTAATTGTGTCTGCGAAAGTGATTCTAGTGCTGAGTCAGAAGAAATTAATAAACTAAAATCTTATGGTCCTAATAGAAATTATTATAGAAGGCCTACTCCTCCTGATATTCAATATGAAGAAAGATCTCAATTTCAAACATCAAAATATGATGGTCAATCTATTCATCAATGGAATATTGATGGAAAATCAGAATATGAGATATTAAATACTCTCCAAGAGATGGGAATGGCTAAAACTGCCTATAAAATTCATAATTTAACTGATGATAATGCTGCAAGTCTTTTAATAACTGGTTTTACTGGTCAGTTAAAAAACTGGTGGGATAATCAATTGGCTTTAGAAGACAAACAATTCATTATGAACCATAAATCAGAATATGATTTAGAAGATGGTACTACTCAAGAAAAGGCTGATGCCTGTGATTTCCTATTAGTTACTATTGCCATGTATTTTGTGGGGAATCCCAAAGAAGAATTAAATTCTTCTCAAATTGTTCTTTCAAATCTTAGATGTCCTTCTCTATCTGATTATAGATGGTATAAGGATGTATTTTTAACAAATGTTTTAAAACATCCTGATTGCAACCAATCTTTTTGGAAAGAAAGATTCATAGCAGGACTTCCCAAATTATTTGGAGAAAGAATTATTCAAAAATTAAAAAATAAAATGAATAATGAAATTATAAATTTCAATGAAATTACTTTTGGTCAAATGTTCGCTTTTATCAAAAAGGAAGCCCTTAATATATGTTCAGAACTAAAAATACAATCCAAATACGGCAAAGATAAACATAATTCAAAAATTGAACTTGGTAATTTTTGTGAAGCCTTTGGCATGCAAAAGATACAAGCTCCTTCCACTTATTCCAAAAGAAAACATAATAATTATAGTAAGGAAAAAAGATTTAAAAAATATCGGAAAAGATATTTTAAACAAAAAACAGAACACATAGATAAACCTAAGAGAAAATTCAAAAAATCTTATCCTAAGTTTAGATCTGAATCATCAAAAATTCAATGTTGGAAATGTCATCGTTTTGGTCACAAAGCTGATACATGTCCTATGAAGAAAAAAATTAATGAATTATTTAAACATGATCCTGAACTAAAGGATAAAATACTTAATTTATTTATTAATGAAATTGAACCTAGTAGTTCAGATTCTGATTCATATTATGGATCAGATGACGAACTTTATAATCAAATTAATAATTCAAGTGATAGTGAAGATTATGGCAATCAAAGTTCTAATATTTATGTCAATATGATTAATAATAATATAAATCCTGAATTCCTATTAGATTTGGCTGATAAAATTCATGATCCAGAAGACAAGAAAGAATTACTTCAAAAAATCAAGACATTAATATTAACAAAAAATAAACCTAACAACGAACCTTTTAGTTTATCAAAGCTCTTTGATAAAAACATACCTACTACCTCCAAAGGAATCAGACCAATTAATACAATGGATCTTAGAGAAGAAATTAAACTTCTTAAGAGACAAATTTCAAAAATTAATATGGAATTAGAACATATTCAAATCAATGATATTGAAAGAAATTCAAAAATATCTAATTTAGAAGAAATGATTAAAAATATTAATCATGATAAAATAGAAGAAACAATTTTTAAGAAAAGAAGAACTGGTCAAGATAGTGATGATGATAGTATTCATTTACCTATTAATAAAGATGAAATCAAATTAATAGAAGATTTGATTAATGAAGATCAATATATTCAAATTATCAATAAAATGACTTTTCAAAAACATTATGTATATCTTACTTTAGTTATTAATGATTTCAAAACAAATGTTATATGTCTTATGGACAGTGGTGGTGATCAAAATTGTGTCAAAGATGTAACACCCCCAATCCGCTCAGGGATATTACACGCTGTAGAACCTTTCCTCAAGGATCTACCAGGCTGGTAACAACATATATAAACTCAACCATGCCTTTAAGGCTAAAATGACTCAGTAGACCGATTTGGTCTGTCAATAAATACATACAACTCAAATACAACCCATGCCCACGCAGGGGTCAAAACACAACCACACCCGTACAACGGGAAAAATATAGCAGCGGAAAATAAAGTACAACCGAACCAATAAACAATATACGGTTCCTCATGTGATTAGTATCGATCATCTTTCATCATCCTTCGTGCCGACCCTGTGTTATGCTCCAAAACCTGAATGCAAAAATAGACATCCACCCCCGAATACTCGGGGGTTAGCAAAACTCCACTGTTTTGCTAGTACAAGTACAAGTGCAAAAATACGAGTCATACAGTTCACATTCCACGAACAATGATAATTCGGAATCCTCAAAGATTCAAATACAACAAGATGAACACTTCCCGAGGCAAGAGTTCGAGTAAAGACTTCCCAAAATTTCAAGATCAAAATATCAAGGGAAACAGTTTATAAAGTGATTTGAAATACCATCGGGAGTTTTAATAGAAAACAATTTAGGATTATAAAATCCCGCTTTTCAAAACCCAAAAGACGAAAGGGGTCACCGCCCCAAAGGTTTACTTTCCGAAAAATGACCTTTACCAAACCATTGGGATTTAGCCCCAAATCCATAAAATGACTTTTACAAAACCATTGGGATTTTAGCCCCAAATCTCATCAACTCTCTGTACACAAGAACGACCACAAGGTTCGTCTCCCAACATCAAAATCCACAAATAAAGGATTTAACACAAACAACGAAATACTCTAGTGCCATCCTAGCCGAGTAAGCCAAACGAACACTTACCTCTTACACACTTAGTCGATGCATGCAATCATGAAAACATAGTTCCAAAGCACTCATTTCCGGAAATGCCAATATCAAATCACATTTGCAAAATGCACCACAATTAACCGCGGACCCACAGCTTCGTGGATCCCTACCGAGACCCCATCGGATCTAACCCGTAGTGGTTAAAAGCAAGCTCGCGGTCCCACAGCTTCGTGGAGCCCTACCGAGACCCTGTCGGATTTAACCCGTAGTGAGCATACACACACACACATTACTCATGCAATACTAATATGCTAAGAATGTAAGTTCATCAAGAATACTTACTAGAGATGGCCATTTATCCGACAACATTATCAAACTCTTCAAAACACAATAACAAGACTAAACACGGAATACACGATTCCATAACTTTAAACATTAGGAATATCATCAAAGTCTTAAACGTTCAAAATAATCAATTCCCAAAACACAACGTTCACAAAACACACACGCGTTTTGAAAGAGAGCCTTTAACGAGGCCAAACCAAAATCTTTTGGAAATTCATTTTAAAATAACCAAACAAACACACAAAAACGACCACCGATCAATCATATCCACAAAATGAGAAGTGTATGAACAAGGTATTTGCCTCGAATAAGAACAACGCGAAGAATCGACCGAAGTAGGTTGACACGAACCGACTACGAACCCGCCGACTCCACCGATCGCCAACTCGCGTTCATAAACTACGAAGGACAATAACAATAATGAAATGAATTCCCTAACACAACTTAAAGCCGTTGAATTCAAAGAACGAATGACGAAAGTTCAAGCGTTTCCCCCAAAACGGCCAAGAACACGATTCGTTCCGTCAAAACACGAAAATGGAATTCCATGTTGAAATATGGATATACAATCCATAGAACATGTTTAACAACATCATTTAACCACAATCGATCCATCAAAAACGGATGAAAAACGAGATCGAGAACAAATCCCCCAAAAAGTCAATTTGATGGAAATCAAGAAATATACTTCGATTCGACGAAGAACAATGGATTAAATGATGTTAAACACAAAAATACTACCAAGATTAATCATACCTATCATGAATTAATCAATAATACGGAACGAATCGGACAAAAACGCAAAACCCCCAAAATTCAAGAAACTAGGGTTCTAAGAAAGATTACCTTGATTCGCTGGATCAAAGGATGATAACGGATGATTGATTGATGATATGAACTCAAGAACTTCATGGATTTGTTGTTAAACAACATGGCTCCATGGTAAGATCACCCTCAGCCGCGGAAGAGAAGGAGAAGAAGGAGAAAAATGGCCAAAAACCCGTGTGCAGGACCTTAAATAGGCTGCACAGTGTGCCGCGGCCCAGCGGGAGTGTGCCGCGGCACAGGCCCAAAAATGGCTCCCAGTGGTCGGCAGTGCCCGGCCGGGCGAGTGCCGCAAAGACCCGATACTTCGGTTTGGCCGAAAAATGTCACAGTGTCACAGGGCGCTTTCCATATTATTCGGAGTACCTGGGATTGCCCCGGACTTGCAAAGGATTATGTTGGATAGTTGCCCTGCGACACGAATAAGGTTGGGGACGTGCGCCAGTGGTCGGCATCCGGAGTGTGTCCGTGCGCGAGCAGGACCTTGTGTCGTGGATCAGAGGGCTTTAGGAGAAGAGTTTCGTGAAATGCTTGTAATGGGGAGTTCCTTGGAGTGTTGGGAAGGTCTACACCAAGTTTCACAAGTAGACGGTTCCGTTTGAGTACCGAACGATGTGAAGGATCGAGATGCTGCAGTGCAGTGGCATTGTAGTAGTTTCAGAATATTGCAGAGGCAATTCCTCACTCCTCGAGTATCGGATGGGGCTGAAACTTTGAGGACTTATAGATAATGTCGTAAGCTACTCTACGGTTCAAGCGGATAAAGATTTGGAGTTCGGATGAGGAGTTACGCTCGATGTGCTTCCTCGGCCAATCAATGTCTAGTGCAATTACAAGGGAATATTTGTCTAAGCCTATTATAGGGGGGACAGTCCTTAGATGGGCAATGGTGGGCAAGCGGCCAGTCTTCCTCGTGCTGTCGAGCACCAAGCGTGCAATCCTCCTAGAGGTATGGGGGGCCTCTAGGGAGCCAACTCTAAGCATTCGAAGTGTGCGAGGAGTTCCCGAGCGAGTTGGAAATCGTTAGGGCGGCGTAGGACCTAAGTGGTCTGCGTTGGGCTTAAGGTTGGCATTGAGGCTCAAGTGTGACCGGAGGGATGCCGTCGGCCATATACATTTCCTCTATGTCGATAGGGCAATCGAGGCACGCATTTAAATCATACGCCTCGTGAGCTTACTCGTAAGCATTAGCTATCGGTTCCGGCTATGCTGCGGGGGATCGTTGGCTTGTACATGTGGTTGCGAGACAACACCACATTGCGGATTGAAGGTAATATGTCGGTATGCGAAGTAGTCCCAAAGATCGTGAGGGGCAAATATCTATTGATGGCATGAATCTAAGCCAAGATCTAAAAGGTTATCCGTCTCGAGTGAGGTACTCTCAAGGGCGCCAAGGTACTGCACCTAGGAAGTCCCGAGTGAGTGTCGAGCACGAGGAATTGCACTTCGGGCATGCGAGTGACCCTTAGTGCCGAGTGCCATTGCGGGTTAAGCTTGAAGGGTACGAGATACCGGCCCTTAGTTGGTCGGAGGCAAAGGACAGGCGGGTGCCTAGCGTTTTACGCAGCACAATGGACCAGTGCATGATATCTCTAAAGTTGGTATTTTATGAAATCTCGTTGATGGTAGCCGGACGGAGACTCGGAAGTCTCCTAGGCGCACGGGTGATTCGTGATCCGCTGCACGAATTCGACGGTATGAACCTCAGTGAGCCGCACCCCGTGACAAGTGGTATCGGAGACTGGAATGTCGCATCCAGGTTTCAGTTGAGCTTTGTTGAAGATCTTTCTTCCCTTGAGAACCGGATACCAAAATTGTGCCGAATTTTTCTTATCAGCCATTGTAGTGGCATTTCAGCGAAGGGCTTGCAGTGCGTTCTTACGTATTGTGGCAGAGTTGAGAATTAAGTTGGCAGTGGGACTTGAGCGAATGGTAGTACCTCGAGTTGGCTTTGCAATTGGGCGAATGGTAGTACCTTGGTTGTATGGTGTCCGTCGGTGATGTTCGAAGGCTTTGTTCGGTGCGAGTTGTTGTCATTAGTGATTTCGGCGAATGGTAGTAACCGGGTTACGACGTGTTTAATGACTATTTATTCTCTGCAAGTACGGTTGGCATTTGGTGGATGTGAGGTGAACATCCTCATCGGTAAATTGTGGACGCGCGAGTAACGGTGTTGGTGCAATCCAATCAGAATCGGTGTTAACCTTTTTGCTGGCTTATTAGACATCTTGATCTCCTAGAAGTAGACATGCCGGTTAGCCGGGTGGTGTGCAGTAGCCACGTCTGCAAGTTGCAGCCACGTTTGCGTAGCGCCGCAGATTGAGAGGTGATTTGGGTTTGAGACCTATTTGGGCGAGAACTTCAGTTCGGGAATCCATCACAGCACGTTTAGGTGCAAAATTTGGGCTGAATTTTAGTGCGCGCAAGTGTCATAGCACTTAAGGTGCATCGGTTACGTTGGTTACATGAGTTTGAATTGTTATGCGCAAAGCGCTTTAGCACATGAGGTGCAATCGTAACACAGCCACCACGGAAGTTGCAAGAGTGGAGTGTTCAGACTTCTTGGTTCGAGTCGGACAGATATGAGAATGGGCATGCTCCGAGTGTGGTGTTGCATGTCCCATCCGTCTATGAGGGACAAGAGATTTGGGTCTGGCCTCCAACATGTGTAGGGGAGGGCCAGACTCTCGAGAGGAAGTGCGTCACTTAAGAGCACAGAATGGGCTGATTCGAGAATGAAGTTCCTTAAGGGTATTCCAAAGCCTAGAGTATGGGCTCTGTGGTTGAGGGATTTTCTGAAAGGGACTGAGTTATATGGAGCATTGGGCTCCTTGGTTACCGAGGAGGTGTGTCCATTCTGGACACACATGTGAGCGATTCTGAGATGGCTGTTCTTGGAAGTGATTTGGAAGCCAATTAATGGGACCTATTGGTTGAAGAATTTCTGATGGGAGCAAGCCGGATGAGGTGTGCTCGTACAGAGTACACAATCGTGCGTTGAGCAATAAGGCCAGATGGCCAGGTTACGAGTTGGGCCAAATGGCCTGGGTTCGTGTCTTCGTCTGAGTCAGATGACCAGCGATACCAACCCTTGAGTTTTCGTCACTCCAGGTCAGATGGCCGGTGACGCGGTGTGCCGAGAGTTAGGCATCACCTTCGAGCAGGGGAGGGTGCGTTGATCACGCGTACAGCCTTCAAGCTCCTTGCCGTAGAAGTGCGGTGGCCTGAGGGCCGAGAGTAGTGATCTGTGAGCAGCCATGTAGGCCTCTTTCGACTTGTGCTAGAGGGCACTTGTCTTACAGAGTTTCAGATTGGGTTTGGCTCGTCCTTGATAGAATTCGGAATCCATATTATGGGGTATGGTTAGTAAGGATTTTTGAGAGGGCAGCCGCGGTGGTATTTGAGCAGAGCGCAAGGCTCCTTTGGATGGGTTCTTGGTGTTAGTGAGCACTCTTATAAGTATCATGCACTCAAGACGTTCAGGCAAATTGACCTAGTTTAATTCGGAGAACTTGTCGCTAGTCTCGGACTTGACAATGAGGGAGTAGCTTGATTTGGGCTAGAGTGGCAATCTAACACCATCGGTGAGTTTTTCGTTATATCGAGGCATGGAGAGAATGATTCCTGCCAAGATATGAGTGGGTGTGCGCCGAAGAGAGGCAACATCCGGGAGGAGATGGAGGTAGAGTGTTGGGTTCGTTGCCCAAGTATTTTCATGATGAGATGGGCAGCGCATGTACATAGAACAGGTTGTGCGTGCATGCGTTGACGAGGACGTCAACGGATCGAGAGGGGGAGGATGTCACAGGGCGCTTTCCATATTATTCGGAGTACCCGGGATTGCCCCGGACTTACAAAGGATTATGTTGGATAGTTGCCCTGCGACACGAATAAGGTTGGGGACGTGCGACAGTGGTCGGCGCCCGGAGTGTGTGCGTGCGCGAGCAGGACCTTGTGTCGTGGAGCAGAGGGCTTTAGGAGAAGAGTTTCGTGAAATGCTTGTAATGAGGAGTTCCTTGGAGTGTTGGGAAGGTCTCCAACAAGTTTTACAACTAGACGGTTCCGTTTGAGTAGCGAACGATGTGAAGGATCGAGATGCTGCAGTGCAGTGGCATTATAGTAGTTTCAGGATATTGCAGAGGCAATTCCTCACTCCTCGAGTATCGGATGGGGCTGAAACTTCGAGGACTTATATATAATGTCGTAAGCTACTCTACGGTTCAAGCGGATAAGGATTTGGAGTTCGGATGAGGGAGTTACGCTCGATGTGCTTCATCGGCCAATCAATGTCTAGTGCAATTACAAGGGAATATTTGTCTAAGCCTATTATAGGGGGGACAGTCCTTAGATGGGCAATGGTGGGCAAGCGTCCAGTCTTCCTCGTGCTGTCGAGCACCAAGCGTGCAATCCTCCTAGAGGTATGGGGGGCCTCTAGGGAGCTAACTCTAAGCATTCGAAGTGTGCGAGGAGTTCCCGAGCGAGTTGGAAATCGTTAGGGCGGCGTAGGACCTAAGTGGTCTGCGTTGGGCTTAAGGTTGGCATTGAGGCTCAAGTGTGACCGGAGGGATGCCGTCGGCCATATACACTTCCTCTATGTCGATAGGGCAATCGAGGCACGCATTTAAATCATACGCCTCGTGAGCTTACTCGTAAGCATTAGCTATCGGTTACGGCTATCTTTGCGGGGGATCGTTGGCTTGTACATGTGGTTGCGAGACAACACCACATTACGGATTGAAGGTAATATGTCGGTATGCGAAGTAGTCCCAAACATCGTGAGGGGCAAATATCTATTGATGGCATGAATCTAAGCCAAGATCTAAAAGGTTGTCCGTCTCGAGTGAGGTACTCTCAAGGGCGCCAAGGTACTGCACCTAGGAAGTCCCGAGTGAGTGTCGAGCACGAGGAATTGCACTTCGGGCATGCGAGTGACCGTTAGTGCCGAGTGCCATTGCGGGTTAAGCTTGAAGGGTATGAGATACCGGCCCTTAGTTGGTCGGAGGCAAAGGATAGGCGGGTGCCTAGCGTTTTACGCAGCACAATGGACCAGTGCATGATATCTCTGAAGTTGGTATTTTATGAAATCTCGTTGATGGTAGCCGGACGGAGACTCGGAAGTCTCCTAGGCGCACGGGTGATTCGTGATCCGCTGCACGAATTCGACAGTCTGAACCTCAGTGAGCCGCACCCCGTGACACACAGAGTGTGCCGCGGCCCTGCCGGCCACGGTACGTCCTGCTCGGCCAGAAGCTGCCGAGCACTACCGTCCGTGACTCGGCCAGAAGTGTAATATCCGCAATTTTCGATTTTTCGGTAAATTTCTTTTTCAGCCGGAGTCCGTTTTGACGACTCGCTTATGACCGTTTCGTCATTTCGAGAATGATTAATTATGCACTTTTTGTCATCCGAGTTCGTTTCGGTATCTTTTTGTTGAGTTCCGATCTTTTTAGCGACTTTTCCGCACTTGAGTGCGATTCTTGCGAATCTCGTCCGAAACTGTCGTTTCGAGTTTCTCGTAAGTTCATTTAATGATATTATTCATGTTGCGAGCTTTGGTTTGGTGTTTCGATCGCGTATCGTGATTTTCGGACGTTTTGGGCCATTTTCGTAATTTCCCAAAGTTTTGGGTAATTACTTCTGTTGTTGAATTCCGAGCCTTCGGGTGGTCGGAATTGTGTGTTCTCTTAACTCTTAGATTCGTCTTTGCGAGTACGTCGTAACCGTATCATCGATTCGTATTCAGGTTCGGGTTTCTGGGTCGTTCGGGCCGTCGGAGTTGGCCCCGGCCGAGTCATGGCCGGGCAACCTGGGCTCAGCCGCAGATCGCCGGCCGAGTCACGGCCGCGGTTTCGGCGGCTTCGCCGAGCGGTCGTGGCCGCGGCACATGCCGGGCGTGGCCGCGGCACACTCGTGGCATTTTTTCGGCCAAACCGATCGTACGGTGCCGCGGCACACTCCGGCCGAGCCGCGGCACACTTCCGACCACCGGGAGCCATTTTTGGGCTCGTGCCGCGGCACACTCCCTGGGCCGCGGCACACTGTGCAGCCTATTTATGGCCCTGCAGACGGGTTTTTGGCCATTTTTCTCACTCGTTTTCTTCCCTTCCGCGGCTGGAGCTTGGTTAATCATGGAGAGATGTTGTTGGACAATCAATCCATGAAGTTTTGGAGTTCATATCATCAATCATCCATCCTATAACATCCTCCGATCTACCGAATCAGGTCAGATTTTCTAGAAATCTAATTTTGGGGATTTTGGGTATTTTGTTCGTTTTCGTCCGTTTAATCCGTTTTAACTTAGGATTTTGATGGATTGATGATTACTTAGATGTATCGTATTGTTTCCCTTGTTATTCCATGGTTGGATCGTATCGATTCGTTGTTTTGGTCGAGTTCTTGATCGATGCCTTGGAGGTGTCCGGTAAAATGTCATAGAGGGGTTTTCGGGCGTTCTACGATTATTCTTCCTCGTATGATCGATGATTTATTGATTATATGTTGTTAGGGTCGAATTCTTGTGAAGAACTCGAGTCGGAACCCTTCCGTTCGTCGTTTTCTTCAAGCTTCTCGATCGTCGGTGTATTCTTTTCCTTCGCCGGGGAATCGTAGGTGTTCAAGGTGTCCCGACTGAGCCGTGATTGTAGGAGTGTCCGGTATCGATTATCGAGGCAAGTATCTTGCCCATACATTGTAATATCCGCATTTTTTCTTCTTTTTCTGATATTCCTGTTTTAGTGTATTTTCATTTTTGTTATAGCTCGCTTGTAACCATGTCGACATTTTGAATCTATGTTATTCTTGGAGTTTCTCCATCGGGGATGATCTTGGTGATGTTTTAATATTATTCCGTTTTATGTCATGTATTATGGCACGGACGTTCGATTCTCGTAGAACTCGTTCGCTTTTCTGATTCCTTTGGTTTCACGAGTTCGTATATTTGAGTTGTTCGTATCGTGAGTTTCGGTTTGTTAATCTGACCTCATATCGCGGTTTTGTGAATGTTTGGGCCATTTCGTAATTTTCCTAAGTTTAGGGTATTCTTGTTATCTTTGTCCTTCCTGAACCTTCGGACACTCGGAATCACGTTTCATCGCAACGTTTTGATTTCTCACTTAAATCCGTTGGGAGTGTATCCGGTGGTCATGGATACACCTTGTTATTTCCTCTTTTCGATCGTCTCTCGCCGAAAGCGGTGCCAGTGCTCATTGTCATAGGCCATGTTACGGCCGTAAGCCGTATATGTTACGGCCGTAATAATCGAGAGTTACGGCCGTAAGCTTCCTTCATACGGCCGTAACAAGGCTTCGTTTCTTACCCCTCTAGTCCAGTTCCGAGATACGGGCGTATCATGCCCGAGTTACGGCCGTAAATAACAATACGGCCGTAATGGTATTCTTGATACGGCCGTATGTGTTGTTCGTAAATTTTTCCCAGTTCTTTCCAGAGGCCAGTTACGGCCGTAAGAGAGTCGGGTTACGTCCGTAATGTTCCTGTGTTACGGCCGTATGTGTGGTGTGTTACGGCCGTAACACCTGCCAGTATATAAACTGGCAGCGGCCCAGTTTTTCCTCATTTTTCGCGACGGGAGCGACGACTGAGGCTAGGGTTCGTCCGATTTCGATCCAAACTCCATTGTAAGGGCATATTCAAGTATCATACCATCCACCTATCACTAATCATCCATCGTTCATCTTCGAATCAAGGTAAAATCTCTTATAACCTACCTTGGAGGATTTGGGGGTTTTCGGGTGTATTGTTCGTTTTGCTTCGTGTTGTTGATTAATCCTTGTTGATTATGATTAATCTCGTCATTTTTCTTGTTCTCCTACGAACTCATGATGTATTTCGTGACATTTACATAATCGAGAGGGTTTGGTCGCGATCCGCCCTCGTCGTTGTTTGATACGAATACACATAAATCGTAGATGGGTTTTCGGGTGTTTTCCAATTCCGTATTTAGTTAGAATTGGTGGTGATTGTATTCTTCGTATCGTTAGGTTCGTGATTATTGGCTCCTAACGGTCGTCGGTGTTTTCCTTCCGTTCGTTGCGCCGTTTCTTATTCAAGGCAAGTAATTCTTGGAAACTCTTATGCTTAACGTGAAATGGTAATGTATATTGTGTGTGCTTTATTCACCTCGGGAGGGTCCGACGGGGCCTCGAGGGAATCTATGGCTTCGTCCTGGATTCATGAGTTTGATTCGCTAGCCAGCTCGGGAGGGTCCTTAGAGGCCTCGAGTGGGATTCGTGGATTCGTCCCGGTCCTAGGCGACGTGTGGTGCTTGATTTGTTTTATGAATATGGCCAGCTCGGGAGGGTCCTTAGAGGCCTCGAGTGGGATTCGTGGCTTCGTTCCGATCCTAGGCAAATTAATTCTGACTGTTTGTTTCCGGAAAAGACATGTCTAGTTTTGATTTTTGAAACGATATTGGTACATGTACTATGAAATGTGTAAGCGGTTGGTTTGCCTTGATTACTTGTACTAGCGTAATTGCTAACCCCTATGGGGACCCGTTTTGGGGAAATTCTTGTTATGGATTTCAGGTTACGATTATCCGGACGAGCGGGCACTGACAAGATGCGAGGACGTTGGCCAGGGTCGTTGACATGTGCATTTGGGTCTTTCTATTTCTTTCGACCATTTCGATTTGGTTGTTCTAATAATTATAAACTTATAGAGTGTACTCGCGAGTACTTAGGCTTTTCTTTTCAAACTCCGTGTTGTATTACTTTAAAATTGTTACATTGTTGGTTTATGCTTATTTCGCCGGTTGCTCCGGGCGTATCTTTTTATGTCATATCATTTAAATGTGTGTTCTCGCTAACCGAGATGGTTAGCTGAGTAGAGTTTTTCTTGTTTGTAGCCTGGTGGGTCCCATGTAGGGGTCCACGACGCTGTAATATACTCTGAATATCTTGGGGGTGTTACAGAAAATGGTATCGGAGCCCTAGGTTTATGGATACATAGGCTTGTTGGTTATTTGGGTCTAGTCATGTTTTGTTTTGCACATTGTCGCACCGCTGCCAGCATCTCGGTACTTCCAGTGCTCGTAAGTTTTCTTACTCGGTCCTTTGCTTTCTTACATTGTATTTCTGCTTTTCGAAATGAAGTTGCTTTTTCCTCCCTTACTCATCATCAATATATTTCTGTTATCTCTTAACACCAGTATGGATGCCGGAGGGAACCGTGGTCGTGGTCGTGGTCGTGGTCGTGGACGCGGCCGAGGACGTGGGGCAGCCGGTGGGGAGGCCACGTCGCATTCTTCGGGAGCCGGCAGTACCGGTGACCGTCACAGTCATGCTTCTTCTCAGGAGCGCGTCGATCTTGGTATTGCGGCTGTTATGCAGCAAATGGTTAACTAGATGGCGGCTATAGCTCAGGTGGTCCAGAACCCCGATCAGGCCCATGCTAATCGGGGCGGAGCGGATCGCTGGCTTCAGGATGTCATCAAGATGCATCCTCCTCAGTTTTCGGGAGCTTCGGACCCGATCGGCTGGGAGGGGTGGATCAAGGAGATATCCAAAGTCTTCACTGCTACCAACTGCCCCGAGGACCGTAAGGTCCCTATTGCTCAATATTTTCTCACGGGAGATGCTACGGATTGGTGGGAGGCTGTTGGTCCCAAAGATCATGTGGCTTCATGAACCGAATTTCAAGAATTGATGGAGACCGAATATTGTCCGTGGCCGGTCAGACAGGCTCGAGTGCATGCTTTCTATGATGCTCAACCACGGGATATCCCCGTATCTCAGTCCATTGCCGACTTTAACAAGGAGTTGGGTTATGTGAAGACCCAAGTGGTCGAAGAGAGCGACAAGATTTTCCATTTTTCCAGGAGGATGAAACTGTCCATTCGGGACTATATGTCTGGGCTCGTCTGTACTACCTTGAAGGATTATCAGAGTCGAGCCCTTGCTTATGATATGTCGGTGACGGCTAGCGATTTGGCTCGTGAGAGCAAGAAGCAGAAGTCGGTCGGGAATTTTTCTGGTCCCAAGAGTGGAGGCCAGTAGAAATCTCAAGCTGCAAATATTTCTACGGGCGGTTCGGCTCGTTTCTCTGGGAGCTTTCGGAATGCCGCCGGAACCATCGCCCGGGACCCCAGATGCTTTAACTGTGGCAAGCCAGGCCACGTGAACCGGGATTGTCTTCGTTCACCTTTAACTTGTCATACTTGTGGACAGTCGGGCCACAAAGCTTCTTTTTGCGAGAAACTCAGACAGTTTCGCGGCGCCCGTTCTTCTCACCCAGCACCTATGGAGCCGAGTGTGAACCAGGGCTCATTTGCTCCGCCGCTTCTACCGAGTGCCGGCCGAGGTAGGGGTCGGGGTCAGCCCGCTAGAGGAGGGGCTTCCAGTGTCGGCTCTGCCTAGCCGCGTATCTATGAGATGAGGAGGGCCGATGATCCAGCAACTACTGTGGCGACAGGTACCGTTCATATCCATTCTCATCCTGTCAGTGTGCTTTTTGATTCGGGTGCTACGCATTCATTCATTTCTCTAGAGTGTGTACGCGGTTTGAGTCTCGACTGCTTGTCACCTTGCGAACCTTTCATCGTTAAACTTCCTAGCGGTGATAGAATTGTCGGTGATCGAGAAGTCCGGGACTGTTCTGTGTCTATTTGTGAGAGGGCTTGGCTCTCTAATCTTATTGTTGTGGGTATCGAGGGTGAGGATTTGATTCTCGGGGATGATTGGCTCGAGCGGCATGGCGCGATCATGAACTACCGCACGAGGATCATTACCATGCTAGCCGAAGACGGCACCGAACATTCTTTCGCGGGGCGAAAGAGAAACCAGAAGTTCGTTATTAACTCCTTGAAGGCGATGAAACTCCTGCGAAAGGGGTGTACTGGTTATTGGTGTTACGCCTTGAAGGCTGATAATGGTGGGGTCGAGCTTTCGTCGATTCCAGTCGTTAGTGGGTTTCCTGATGTATTTCCTGACGAGTTACCGGGATTGCCACCGGATCGTGAGGTCGAGTTTGCTATAGAGTTAGAGCCAGGCGCGGCTCCTATTTCGAAGGCGCCGTATCGCATGGCACCTTCAGAGATGTCAGAGTTGAAGAAGCAGCTGAGTGAGCTTCTTGAGTCGGGGTATGTTCGACCGAGCGCCTCGCCCTGGGGCGCACCGGTCCTGTTTGTGCGGAAGAAGGATGGTTCACTACGTTTGTGTATCGACTATCGCGAACTAAATAAGGTGACCATCAAGAACAAGTATCCTTTGCCGAGAATTGATAACTTGTTCGACCAGTTGCAGGGAGCTGCGGTATTCTCGAAGATCGATTTGAAATCGGGGTACTATCAGCTCCGGGTGAGGGAGTCCGATGTGCAGCAGACTTTTCGGACGAGATACGGACATTATGAGTTTGTAGTCATGCCTTTCGGATTAACTAATGCGCCGGCGGTGTTCATGCAGTTGATGAACAAAGTCTTTATCGAGTATTTGGATAAGTGTGTCGTCGTTTTCATTGACGATATTCTTATTTATTCGAGGAACGAGGAAGAGCATGCCCATCATTTGCGAGTAGTATTAGACATCTTGAGGACCGAGCAACTCTATGCGAAGTTCTCGAAATGTGAGTTCTGGCTGAAGGAAGTGATGTTTCTAGGTCACGTGATTTCAGCCGAGGGGGTTCGTGTGGATCCACAGAAGATAGAGGCAGTATTGGATTGGGCACCGCCCAAGAATGTGAAGGAGATTCGTAGTTTCTTGGGTTTGGCTGGCTACTACCGTAGGTTCGTCGAGGGTTTCTCGAAACTGGCTCGGCCACTTATACAGTTGCTCCATAAGTCCGAGAAGTTCGTCTGGAATGACGAGAGGCAGTCGAGTTTTGAGGAGCTGAAGAGGCGTTTGACTTCAGCCCCGGTTTTGGCGTTGCCATGCGGCAACGAGGGTTTTGCTGTTTATAGTGATGCTTCGGGTCAGGGTCTTGGGTGCGTATTGATGCAACACGGCAAGACCATTGCCTTTGCGCCGAGACAGTTGAGGCCGTATGAGCTTAACTACCCTACTCATGATTTGGAGTTAGCGGCAGTCATTTTTGCGCTCAAGATTTGGCGTCACTATCTTTTCGGCTCTGCATGTCAGATTTTTACCGATCATAAAAGTCTGAAGTACATATTTACTCAGCGGGAGTTGAATATGAGGCAGAGGAGGTGGTTAGAGCTGATTAAGGATTATGACCTTGAAATCCTTTATCATCCAGGCAAGGCAAACATCGTGGCCGACGCCTTGAGCCGGAAACCGATTGCGTTGCGAACGCTTGAGGTCCTTACGTCTCAGTCTGAGCTTCGGCGGACTTTGATCGAGTTAGATATTGAGGTTTTGTTGCCTGGAGCTGTCGGGCAACTTTGTGCATTAGAGATTTCGTCGTCTTTGATCGATGAAATTAAGCTGAAGCAGTTGGAGGATCCGAGGATTACTCTAATCCGAGAGAACATTCTTAAGGGAAAGTCTCCCGGCTTTGTAATCCATGAGGATGGTGTTTTGAGATTCCAGAGTCGGCTTTTTGTACCGAACGACTTAGAGTTGAGACAGAGTATTCTGCGCGAGGCCCATGCTACACCTTACTCCGTTCATCCTGGTTCGAGTAAGATGCATAAGGACCTGAGGAGGAATTTCTGGTGGAATGATATGAAGGAGGAGGTCGCGCAGTTTGTAGCAAAATGTTTGACTTGTCAGCAGGTCAAAATCGAGCATCAGCGACCGGCTGGGTTATTGCAGTCACTTCCCGTTCTGGAATGGAAATGGGAAGATATATCGATGGATTTCATTACGAGTTTTCCGAGATCGAGATCGGGCATGAATATGATTTGGGTGATTGTTGATCGTCTGACCAAGTCGGCACATTTTCTGGGCATCAAGGACACTTGGGGCCAGGAGAAGTTGGCTCGTATATTTATCGCGCAGATTATGAGGCTTCACGGTACCCCGAAGTCTATTGTTTCGGATCGTGATGGCCGTTTTGTATCACACTTTTGGCAGGCGGTGCATAAGGCGTTGGGTACCCGTTTGCGTCTGAGTACCTCTTTTCACCCCCAGTCAGATGGGCAGTCGGAGCGCACCATCCAGACATTTGAGGATATGTTGCGTGCTTGTGCTCTCGATTGGAGCAATGACTGGGAGGAGCATTTGCCATTGATCGAATTCACGTACAACAACAGTTGGCACGCGTCGATTCGGATGGCACCGTGTGAGGCACTTTATGGGCGGCGATGTCGATCGCCGATTTGTTGGAATGAGGCGTCCGATTTGGTCGGGACCGACCCGGATGTCGTTTTAGAGACGAGGCGGAAGATAGACTTAATTCGGGAACGGATGTTGACTGCCCAGAGTCGACAGAAGTCATATGCCGATGTCCGTCGTCGACCTTTAGAATTCCAGGTGGAGACCACATTTTGCTGAAGGTGTCGCCGACAAGAGGAGTTTTCCGTTTCGGGAAGAAGGGGAAGCTGAGTCCGAGATTTATTGGACCCTTCGAGATTCTCGAGAGAGTCGGTGAGTTAGCATACCGTTTGGCGTTACCTCCGGCCTTGGGTCGTGTGCATGGTGTTTTCCATGTTTCCCAGTTAAGGAAATATGTCCCGGATCCTAGTCATATTATCGACTATAGTGAGATCGATATTGCCGAGGACTTTACCTTCGAGGAGCGTCCCTTGAAGATTTTGGAGCACCGTGATAAACGACTAAGGCATAAAACCATTCCCTTGGTCAAGGTGCAGTGGTCGAGGCATGGTGTCGAGGAGGTGACCTGGGAAACCGAGGATAACATGCGTGCTAGATATCCCGAGTTGTTTGTTTCTTAAGTTTCGGGACGAAACTTATTTCTAGAGGGGTAGAATGTAATATCCGCATTTTTTCTTCTTTTTCTGATATTCCTGTTTTAGTGTATTTTCATTTTTGTTATAGCTCGCTTGTAACCATGTCGACATTTTGAATCTATGTTATTTTTGGAGTTTCTCCATCGGGGATGATCTTGGTGATGTTTTAATATTATTCTGTTTTATGTCATGTATTATGGCACGGACGTTCGATTCTCGTAGAACTCGTTCGCTTTTCTGATTCCTTTGGTTTCACGAGTTCGTATAGTTGAGTTGTTCGTATCGTGAGTTTCGGTTTGTTAATCCGACCTCATATCGCGGTTTTGTGAACGTTTGGGCCATTTCGTAATTTTCCTAAGTTTAGGGTATTCTTGTTATCTTTGTCCTTCCTGAACCTTCGGACACTCGGAATCACGTTTCATCGTAACGTTTTGATTTCTCACTTAAATCCGTTGGGAGTGTATCCGATGGTCATGGATACACCTTGTTATTTCCTCTTTTCGATCGTCTCCTCGTCGAGCAGTGTTTCAGGCTGGCCTGCTGTCATAGGCCATGTTACGGCCGTAATAATCGAGAGTTACGGCCGTAAGCTTCCTTCATACGGCCGTAACAAGGCCTCGTTTCTTACCCCTCTAGTCCATTTCCGATATACGGGCGTATCATGCCCGAGTTACGGCCGTAAGTAACAATACGGCCGTAATGGTATTCTTGATACGGCCGTATGTGTCGTTCGTAAATTTTTCCCAGTTCTTTCCAGAGGCCAGTTACGGCCGTAAGAGAGTCGGGTTACAGCCGTAATGTTCCTGTGTTACGGCCGTATGTGGGGTGTGTTACGGCCGTAACACCTGCCAGTATATAAACTGGCAGCGGCCCAGTTTTTCCTCATTTCTCACTTCTCTCTTTCCTTTTTGCGACGGGAGCGACGACTGAGGCTAGGGTTCGTCCGATTTCGATCCAAACTCCATTGTAAGGGCATATTCAAGTATCATACCATCCACCTATCACTAATCATCCATCGTTCATCTTCGAATCAAGGTAAAATCTCTTATAACCTACCTTGGAGGATTTGGGGGTTTTCGGGTGTATTGTTCGTTTTGCTTCGTGTTGTTGATTAATCCTTGTTGATTATGATTAATCTCGTCATTGTTCTTGTTCTCCTACGAACTCATGATGTATTTCGTGATATTTACATAATCGAGAGGGTTTGGTCGCGATCCGCCCTCGTCGTTGTTTGATACGAATACACATAAATCGTAGGCGGGTTTTCGGGTGTTTTCCAATTCCGTATTTAGTTAGAATTGGTGGTGATTGTGTTCTTCGTATCGTTAGGTTCGTGATTATCGGCTCCTAACGGTCGTCGGTGTTTTCCTTCCGTTCGTTGCGCCGTTTCTTATTCAAGGCAAGTAATTCTTGGAAACCCTTATGCTTAACGTGAAATGGTAATGTATATTGTGTGTGCTTTACTCACCTCGGGAGGGTCCGACGGGGCCTCGAGGGAATCTATGGCTTCGTCCTGGATTCATGAGTTTGATTCGCTAGCCAGCTCGGGAGGGTCCTTAGAGGCCTCGAGTGGGATTCGTGGCTTCGTCCCGGTCCTAGGCGACGTGTGGTGCTTGATTTGTTTTATGAATATGGCCAGCTCGGGAGGGTCCTTAGAGGCCTCGAGTGGGATTCGTGGCTTCGTTCCGATCCTAGGCAAATTAATTCTGACTGTTTGTTTCCGGAAAAGACATGTCTAGTTTTGATTTTTGAAACGATATTGGTACATGTACTATGAAATGTGTAAGCGATTGGTTTGCCTTGATTACTTGTACAAGCGTAATTGCTAACCCCTCTGGGGACCCGTTTTGGGGAAATTCTTGTTATGGATTTCAGGTTACGATTATCCGGACGAGCGGGCACACAGACAAGACGAGGACGTTGGCCAGGGTCGTTGACATGTGCATTTGGGTCTTTCTATTTCTTTCGACCATTTCGATTTGGTTGTTCTAATAATTATAAACTTATAGAGTGTACTCGCGAGTACTTAGGCTTTTGTTTTCAAACTCCGTGTTGTATTACTTTAAAATTGTTACATTGTTGGTTTATGCTTATTTCGCCGGTTGCTCCGGGCGTATCTTTTTATGTCATATCATTTAAATGTGTGTTCTCGCTAACCGAGATGGTTAGCCGAGTAGAGTTTTTCTTGTTTGTAGCCTAGTGGGTGTAACACCCCCAGATCAAACCGGGAATATTACATGCCGCAGACCCTCTCCGTGAGGATCCACCAGGCTAGACATCAACACAACACATTACATTACATACTGACGAATTAAAATAACGAATCAATAGACCGATTTGGTCTTTCAATAAAAATATACAACTCAATTACAACACATACCCACGCAGGGGTCAAAATACAATAAACTCCCGTACAACGGGGAAAAGATACTGCAGCGGAAAAGAAAATACAACTAGACCAATACGACATCAACGGATCCTCGTGTGATTAGTATCGTTCATCTTTCATCATCCTTCGTGCCGACCCTGTGCCATGCTCCAAAACCTGAATGCAAAAATAGACATCCACCCCCCGAATACTCGGGGGTTAGCAAAACTCCACTGTTTCGCTAGTGCAAGTACAAGTGCAAAAATACGAGCCATACAATTCATATTCCACGAATAACAATAACCAGGAATCATCAAAGATCCAAACATAATGAAAAGTACTTCCCGAGGCAAGAATTTGGGTAAAACATTCCGGAACCGAAAGACCACAATTAAGGGGAACAATTTGTAAAACAGTTTAAAATGCCATGGAGAGTTTTAATAGAAAACAATTTAGGATTATCAAATCCTAATCTTTCCAAAATCAACAGGGTCACAACCCAAAGGTTTTGTTTTCGCAATTAGAAAACCAACAGCAATACACAGGGTTAAAGCCCACGTCACGTGTCTTCGGCGGACATAACATCAATACAATATAATCGCCCAAGATACGTAAACCTTGGTCACCAAAAATACAACATCAACTCGTGAATCCAGGGCTATACCATTGGATTCCCTTCGTGGCCCCGTCGGACCCTCCCAAGGTGAGTAGAATGCGTTTTTGAAATCATATACACCAATTCGTGAAGTTTTACTCGTGAATCCAGGGCTATACCATTGGAATTCCCTCCGTGATCCCGTCGGACCCTCCCGAGGTGAGCGAAATACATTCACACAATTAACATGTCACAACAAGGATATTCATACAATCCACCAAAGGCAACAAACACAAGGCACAACATAATCGTCAAATCACAACGCACCAAAATGAGGTAATATATGCACACACGCGTTATCAAGCGCAACATCAACACCAAACATATCCATAGGATTCACATAGTCACTTACAACCCACACAATTTACAAAACACACGCGTTTTGAAAGTGAGCCTTTAACGAGGCTAGTCGAATCTTTTGAGATACCCGTTTCAAACAAATACACACACATACCAAGACGATCACCAATCATCATATCCACAAAACAAGAAATGTATGGACAAGGTACTTGCCTCGAACACGATGAAACAAGGGAAACAACGAAGGAATAGGTTTTGGTCCGAACAATCCTCCCAAATCCGCTCCTAACACAACAACGGTATACAACAAGTCTCAATAATGCGGAAAGGTAAGAATTAATCCTAATTCTACCCGTTGGGACAATTCATCGGACACCAAGAGTGCATAAGGAAATGAAATCGGTCAATGGTATAACAACGGGATTTCATCCCAATCAAAAACAAGAAAACCATGGGTCGCGTGAATACTAACAAAATCTAATAACAACATCGGTTAATTCGAATTAAAACACAAGATCACCACCAAACCCTCCCCAAAATGATACTAGGGTTGAAGGAGTTCTTACCTCTTGAAGATTCAAGCCCTATAATCCGAAGAACACGTGGTAAATCCACAATCCGAGCTACACGATCGAAGGAGGATGAAGAAAATAAAACACTCAAATGATTTGTGAAGGAAAAACCCTCCCTCAAGCTTTCTCTCTCGGTTGTAGGTGAAGAAAAGGGAAAAAAATGAGCTGAAATGCTCAAAAAACGAATTTAAAGGGTTTGACTACCCTGCCGGACACGGCCCGTGCCGATCGGCACGGTCGTGTCGCACAGCTGGCCCACAGGGACTCGACCGTGTCCTGCTTGACACGGTCGCGGCGCGGAGGTCCTTCCGATAGTGACCCGTCCGACAGCGACTCGGCATGACTCGACCGTGTCCTGGAACACGGTCGGGCGTGTCGGCAGTCGGTTCTGGCTTATCCGGAAGAGTTCGACTCGGCCGTGCCAAACGACACGGTCGAGTCCTGTGGGCAGATACTTCGGCATTTCCGGACGAGTACGGCACGGGCCGTGTCGGACGACACGACCTAGTCCGGTCGGCAGTGATCGGCCAAAAGCTGAAAAATGAGCGGGTGAACGAAAACGATCATAACTCTCTCGTCCGGACTCCGATTGACTCACCGTTTGAACCATTGGAAAGCTAATTCGATGCTCTATAATATTGCAAAGATTTAGAATTTTTGGAGCTACCAAAAATTAATGGTGATCTAACAAAGTCGAACTCATAAGAGGAAAGTTGAAACAATGAATAATAATGATACTCAACTCGAAGTTTTTCCGAACGGTGAACACGGTGAATGAACATGATTGATGAATGATTATACTTGAGTGAAAATACACTGAGTGACAATTACAGACTGATAATTACTGAATGAAAATGAATGAATTACAACCGGGTATTACACGGATGACAAAAAGTCCAGAATTAATCATTCTCGAAATGACAAAACGGTCATGAGCGAGTCGTCAAAACGGACTCCGGCTGAAAAAGAAATTTACCGAAAAATCGGAAATTGCGGATATTACATTCTACCCTCCTTAAAAGAAGTTTCGTCCCGAAACTTAAAACAAGTAGGGAGAAGCAATATCCCGCCAGGAAAACTCAACGAGATACGCAAGGAAACGCGTAACTTACGCCCATCGGCGAAACGTTACAAACAACGCAAAGGAATATATGGTGTGAAAACACGCTCCACGAAGACCAACACAACGTCGCCGTTAGGGATATAATAAAACCAACAGATGACAAGCGTCATCAAACGGATAATATAGTCAAGTCAATTATCCGAACAATCACAAAACACAACGAACGAAAATCGATAAGATTGACCGACCCAACGGTACATCAATCAAAACGCGAGTCAATCGCTGAACAAATATGGAATTCCACCGCCCAAGGGTTGGAAGATCGAAAGTGAGACTAATTTCCCGAACTTGAGGGAATTAGGAAGGAGCCAGAACGCTCAACAATCACGAAATGAGAACAAAAACCGAACAAACAAACGATCGAGACAACAAAAATCGAACAATCACGTCCGAAACACGAAGGATAATAAAATTCAAACAACAACTCCCAGGATGATATGGTGAGAACTACGAGACATGCATTCCCATAAGATCCACAGGAAAGGGAATAGCGATTGAAAAGTCACAACGACAAACGAGTTATTCCGAAACAATACCACACTCGTTCGATCAACAAAAGCAAGGGGCAGGAGAAGCTCACAAATGTCAACAAACATAAATGAGTCGACAAAGTAGAATATACAGAAGTTCAAAATCCGATCCACTTCGAATAAAAGAACTAGTAGAACCACATGATGTCACTTCCGAACAAGGTTCACAAGAATCGAACCGAACTCGGAAAAGTCACAGCGATACCAGATCGACCCAAAACAAGATCACAGTTCATTCGAATGATGAAACTAAAATACAGAACAAGTTCAGAAGGTATCCACGAACACGAGCGAGTCGATAGACCTGAGAAACAGGGAATACAGAAGCCAAAAATAATACGGGTATTATATTCGACCTCTTCAAAAAGGAGTGTCGTCCCCGAAACTCACAACAATGAAACCAAGGTGTCGACACAACAAGCAACCGACAGAAACATCCTTCGAAGGCTTCTCAAAGACGATTCTGATAACTGTGCTGAAGCTCGAACTCCGAAAGTCTCGGTAGCCAATTCGCAAATCTGAATTCGGTGTCCCTCGAGTCCACACTCGAAATGTGTTACTGACGAGAAGGACAAAATGCACGTACATTTCCCCGACACATCACGGTTGAAACGTCTCGGCTCGGCATACCAAAAATACAAATGCTCGATACAATGGAATAAAACACCGCAAAACAACATACCGGAGATGCCAACCCAGCACAACAAAGAACCATAACACATATCATACACAACGATTACCATCGTAAAGTAATACACACACAACACTACAACAACGACGGTATCGTTCGGCAACCTTAACGGCCCGAACAATAACCAGCACATAAGTACAACATTATGAAACAATCACACATGTACACAAATGTACAAACCCAAGCTTTAACAGCTCACACAGGTGCGATAACACGCAAGTCACCACGAAATGACAACATTAAAGATCGTCATCACACCTCCCACAAAGGGACAACAAAAACATATGCGTGGCGAACGACTCAACGTTCACACCACCAATTTCAATCACAATTCGGAGGGCTAACACCCTAACAACAATACCAACATCATACACACCTTCTCCGACCACAAGCAGGAAATGATGGGTTTTAAAACGAAAACCACCTTTTGAAGACAGTTTGGAAACACGAGTAGATCTTGAGTATCATTTTACAAAAAGTTGAACAAACATCATTTTCGAGACTTTGAAAATCATCTTGCGTTTGAACAAAAATGAGGACACCTTTCTTTTAGTGAAAAACTTTCAAAAATATTCGACCCTTGGGTCTAAGCAATCGCATTTGAGAATATCTCAAAATGTTTTTGGTCCTCAATGGAAAATTTTTGAAATGTATTGCAGCATTAGAAAGCACCTTAAAAACACCGCAAGAAAATAATTTGTTTTAAAAGTACGTCTCGAATTTTAATTTTCTAAGATACTCAAGGTTTTCAAAAATAATTCAATGGGCTAGAATGCCCAAAAATACTCATGTAACAATATTCGTTTAAACATATTATAATATATGCATCAAATCGCACAAAGTCAGGACAATACATGTCTTTTAATGAAGGCAAACAATAATTATCACAATAAAAAGACATAATTAATGACAACACTCCTCATACAAACGAAACAAGAGAATCACACGAACGCATCACGAAACCAAGAATCTACATGAAGGTTCCATCACTTAACAGAAAATCAAGCAAATAGCTCGTGTCACACGAGGCACAATACAAAGAAGGGAGACTTACATCCACAGGTCGCACGAAGATGATGATCGCCCCACGATACTAATCACAGCCAACAAACTCAGACGACGCGTCGCGACACGACTCAGTCAGACAAAATCCGACGAGACAAAACTCAATAGACACCACTGACCCGACAGCCTAGGTTTCCACAACCTAAGCTCTGATACCATAAATGTAACACCCCCAGATCAAACCGGGAATATTACACGACGCAGACCCTCTCCGTGAGGATCCACCAGGCTAGAAATCAACACAACACATTACATTACATACTGACGAATTAAAATAACGAATCAATAGACCGATTTGGTCTTTCAATAAAAATATACAACTCAATTACAACACATACCCACGCAGGGGTCAAAATACAATAAACTCCCGTACAACGGGGAAAAGATACTGCAGCGGAAAAGAAAATACAACTAGACCAATACGACATCAACGGATCCTCGTGTGATTAGTATCGTTCATCTTTCATCATCCTTCGTGCCGACCCTGTGCCATGCTCCAAAACCTGAATGCAAAAATAGACATCCACCCCCCGAATACTCGGGGGTTAGCAAAACTCCACTGTTTCGCTAGTACAAGTACAAGTGCAAAAATACGAGCCATACAATTCATATTCCATGAATAACAATAACCAGGAATCATCAAAGATCCAAACATAATGAAAAGTACTTCCCGAGGCAAGAGTTTGGGTAAAACATTCCGGAACCGAAAGACCACAATTAAGGGGAACAATTTGTAAAACAGTTTAAAATGCCATCGAGAGTTTTAATAGAAAACAATTTAGGATTATCAAATCCTAATCTTTCCAAAATCAACAGGGTCACAGCCCAAAGGTTTTGTTTTCGCAATTAGAAAACCAACAGCAATACACAGGGTTAAAGCCCATGTCACGTGTCTTCGGCGGACATAACATCAATACAATATAATCGCCCAAGATACGTAAACCTTGGTCACCAAAAATACAACATCAACTCGTGAATCCAGGGCTATACCATTGGATTCCCTTCGTGGCCCCGTCGGACCCTCCCAAGGTGAGTAGAATGCGTTTTCGAAATCATATACACCAATTCGTGAAGTTTTACTCGTGAATCCAGGGCTATACCATTGGAATTCCCTCCGTGGCCCCGTCGAACCCTCCCGAGGTGAGCAAATACATTCACAAAACAAACAACCGCACTCTTGAATCCAGGGCTATACCATTGGAATTCCCTCCGTGATCCCGTCGGACCCTCCCGAGGTGAGCGAAATACATTCACACAATTAACATGTCACAACAAGGATATTCATACAATCCACCAAAGGCAACAAACACAAGGCACAACATAATCGTCAAATCACAACGCACCAAAATGAGGTAATATATGCACACATGCGTTATCAAGCGCAACATCAACACCAAACATATCCATAGGATTCACATAGTCACTTACAACCCACACAATTTACAAAACACACGCGTTTTGAAAGTGAGCGTTTAATGAGGCTAGTCGAATCTTTTGAGAAACCTGTTTCAAACAAATACACACACATACCAAGACGATCACCAATCATCATATCCACAAAACAAGAAATGTATGGACAAGGTACTTGCCTCGAACACGATGAAACAAGGGAAACAACGAAGGAATAGGTTTTGGTCCGAACAATCCTCCCAAATCCGCTCCTAACACAACAACGGTATACAACAAGTCTCAATAATGCGGAAAGGTAAGAATTAATCCCAATTCTACCCGTTGGGACAATTCATCGGACACCAAGAGTGCATAAGGAAATGAAATCGGTCAATGGTATAACAACGGGATTTCATCCCAATCAAAAACAAGAAAACCATGGGTCGCGTGAATACTATCAAAATCTAATAACAACATCGGTTAATTCGAATTAAAACACAAGATCACCACCAAACCCTCCCCAAAATCATACTAGGGTTGAAGGAGTTCTTACCTCTTGAAGATTCAAGCCCTATAATCCGAAGAACACGTGCTAAATCCACAATTCGAGCTACACGATCGAAGGAGGATGAAGAAAATAAAACACTCAAATGATTTGTGAAAGAAAAACCCTCCCTCAAGCTTTCTCTCTCGGTTGTAGGTGAAGAAAAGGGAAAAAAATGAGCTGAAATGCTCAAAAAACGAATTTAAAGGGTTTGACTACCCTGCCGGACACGGCCCGTGCCGATCGGCACGGTCGTGTCGCCTGGTAGCCTGAGGGACTCGGCCGTGTCTGCCCGGCCACGGTCGCGGCGCGGAGGGCCTTCCGATAGTGACCCGTCCGACAGCGACTCGGCATGACTCGACCGTGTCCTGGAACACGGTCGGGTGTGTCGGCAGTCGGTTCAGGCTTATCCGGAAGAGTTCGACTCGGCTGTGCCAAACGACACGGTCGAGTCCTGTGGGCAGATACTTCAGCATTTCCGGACGAGTACGGCACGGGCCGTGCCGGACGACACGACCGAGTCCGGTCGGCAGTGATCGGCCAAAAGCTGAAAAATGAGCGGGTGAACGAAAACAATCATAACTCTCTCGGCCGGACTCCGACTCACCGTTTGAACCATTGGAAAGCTAATTCGATGCTCTATAATATTGTACAGATTTAGAATTTTTGGAGTTACCAAAAATTAATGGTGATCTAACAAAGTCGAACTCATAAGAGGAAAGTTGAAACAATGAACAATAATGATACTCAACTCGAAGTTTTTCCGAACGGTGAACACGGTGAATGAACATGATTGATGAATGATTATACTTGAGTGAAAATACACTGAGTGACAATTACAGACTGATAATTACTGAATGAAAATGAATGAATTACAACCGGGTATTACACGGATGACAAAAGTCCAGAATTAATCATTCTCGAAATGACAAAACGGTCATGAGCGAGTCGTCAAAACGGACTCCGGCTGATAAAGAAATTTACCAAAAAATCGGAAATTATGGATATTACAGTGGGTCCCATGTAGGGGTCCACGGCGCTGTAATATACTCTGAATATCTTGGGGGTGTTACATACATTACGTGTTTTATGGATATTATGGTTGTTAATCGTCGATATGTGCTAAATAAATATTAATAACCATTTTTCAAAAGAATCGGAATATTTACCATCGCGCTTTTTGTAAAGGTGACCCGTGTGTGTCGGGAATTAATGTGCTTAGTTGAATATGTGAGCTAGTGTCGAGTATAGAATCACCTTACTTTCTTGTGATGTCATTATGTATGATTATGGCATCGGTAAATGTAAAGTGTAATTCTCTTGTCAAATAATGTGCTTGGAGTCCCGTGGTTATGGATGAATTTGTGAGTTTTTGTGATATGGGTTGTGTCGTTCGGTGCTATTGGGATCTTGTGCTCCCTTGTGAATCGATATAGTTAAGGTCGTGAGTACGTGTTGGATAATGTGGCCATTCTAGCAAGGTACCTCGACTATATATATTTTGTGTGTTTGACCTTTGAGAGTCGTGGTTTTGTAATCTGCGAGTTGTTACTCTTCCACCTGGGGATGGCATGTGGCCTCTGGGGGCCGATACTAATGGGTACGGCCACGGGAGTGGACTTGGGTGCATGTGTTGATGTTCTTCCACCTGGGGACGGTTCGACGGGACCTCTGGGGGCCGATACTAATGGGTACGGCCGCGGAAGTGGTTTCCCACCTGGGGACGGTCCGAAGGGGCCTCTGGGGGCCGATACTAATGTGTACGGACACGGGTTACCAAGTGTGGTTTCTGTGATATTGATGTTGATGTTTTGATGATTAGTTGTGATATTGTCCGGAGTATCACAATGCTTTGCGCTCGGGGTCGAGATACATTATATATCGAGTCTTGGTGTTTGGCTAGAATGGCATAGGAATAATGTGTTATGTGTAATGTGTCCTTGTACGTGAATTGAAGTGGATGATCGGGTCGTGGACCCTGTGTTTTGTGACCATAATGGTTGGGTCGTGTACCCCGCATTTTGTTAACGGATTTGCATTTTGGAAAATGAACTTTGGGGTTGTGACCCTAAATGACTTTCGAGGAATTCAGAACTTTTCAACTTCTAATGTTTTCAAAACTCCTGAGATTTGGAAATGTTTTCAAAGTGCTTACTTGCTTCGTTTCTACTTTCAAGACTTGAACTATTTTTAACTAAATATATCTCGGGAAGTCTTTCATTGTATTCTCGGAATGTGTTGTGTATGGCTCGTATTTGCACTTTATACTTGCACTAGCGAAACAGTGGAGTTTTGCTAACCCCTGAGTAATCGGGGGGTGGATATCTGTATTGTGTCCAGGTACATGCAGGTTTTCGGGAGCAAGACACATGATCGGTACGAGGGATGATGAAAGACGAATGATACTAATCACACGAAGGCCAGTTTTGGGTTCAGTTAGTCGGAGTCCATTGCATTGTCTTTTCCGCTGTCTTATTGTTCATTGTTGCGAGTATTTTACCCTTGCATGGGTATGAGTCTGGATGAGTTTATGTATTTTGATTTGTAAGTCAGTGACGACAGACCAAATCGGTCTATTGGTTCGTTATTTTGATTCGTCGGTATGTAATGTAATGTGTTGTTTTGATGTCTAGCCTAGTGGATCCTCATGGAGAGGGTCTGCGGCGTGTAATATTCTCGGTTCGATCTGGGGGTGTTACATTTATGGTATCGGAGATTTGGTTGCGGAAACCTAGGCTGTCGGGTCCAGTCGTGTATTGTTGGGTCTTGTCTTGTCAGATTGAGTCTGACTGATGTCGTGTCGCGACGCGTCGTTTGGAATGTCGGCCGTGATTAGTATCAGGGTGCAGCCATCATCTTCGTGCGATATGTGGATGTAAGTCTCCCTACTACAGGTTGTACCACGAGCTATACGAGCCTGTGTGATTTTGTGTTATGTAGTTAATATTTGAAGGTGCATCGTGAGTAAGTGACATATATTTGTTGATTCCCGTCTTGCGCTAAAATGTAGAATGATATTGCTGAATGTATCTTTGTATAAATCATTTTTCTTGCAAGAGTATAAACCTTGGAATTTTAAGTTTTCGAATCCTTTCGGGGAGTCACGTAAAATTTTTAAAATGCCCTCCAAGGGAGGAAAAAGTTGATTTTCGTATGTTGACCACAAGGCTGTAAGTTCTGAAAACTCGAATTATTGATAATTCTTTTCCACTGTGTACTATAAGTTTTCAAAACACGAGTTTTGAACTCAAATGAGTTCTACAAAATATACTCAAGACGTGACCCTTGATTTTAACTTTTCGGTTTTGAATGACAATTGCCTTTTGATGGTTGCTCATGATGTGTTGTAATTATTTGAATCGATGGATTTGAGATTCGAATATTGTTGTTGTTTAATTGTGACCTTCGATTCCAGTAATGTCGTATATATGTTCGCAATCATGTTGCTAAAATAGAACCGTTAGCGCACGCTAAGTGTAAGGCTAGCGCGCGCTAATGCAGCATGGGTAGCGCACGCTAAATATGTGTTGTAGCCAGCGTTAGTCAGTCTGGGCAGAGGCTATGGAACCGCATTATAGCCGTTAGGTCTAACTTTTGCGGCCAACCACCTGTAGTTGTATTCTCTACGTGGTGTCTAGTGATAACAACTGTTGTGCGTGAATGTGTGTTAAGACTTTTCGTATTGCTAGGTGATATTTGATTGTGTTTGATGAATTGATAAATTATGTCTGCTGCGAGTGTGTTCGAACACACTTTTCTAAAACTTTCATAAGTTTGTGCAAGTGCGATTAGCCGGCGGCTTCGTATGAACTTTGGAAATTGTTTGAAATTTGCGAGCCGGCCTAGGATTCTCAAATAAAACCTCGATGGTATTTGAAAGAGTTGTTTTAAAGTACCTTGAACATTTTGTAAAATATTACCGTCGTTGATGTTTGTGAAGTGTTGGGAGAATTTTCGAAAATAATTTTAATGTATTGTTGCAGTTTCAAATAATTCGAGTGAATGATTTTCAAAAATCTTTCACACCATAAAAATATTTTATTTCAAAAACCAATGCGATTTTTATTTTCAAAAATATATAGTGAAAGATGAAAAATCTCACTCGATGTAAAGTTCAAACTCGGAATTGGAAATGTTAGAGTATGTAAGAATGATTTGATGATCTTACATGGTTAACTTGTTAGTTGTTAACGGTGATGATGATACGTAGATGCATGATGACTTCAAATGATTTCAAATGAGACGGTTAAAGTACGTTGTTTGCAAATTTTGATGAAACAACCCGAGGTACCAAAAGTACTTTTAAAGTTTATTTTAAATAGATATACAAATCCAAGGATTTTCAAAAGATTTCCTTTAAAAGGATACCTCGTGGATAGACCTGGCAAACGGGCGGGCCCGGCCCAAACGGGCCGGGCATAAAACGGGCGGGCCTTTTTTGGGCCGGGCCAAAAAGGCCCGGTTTTTCCTGGGCCAAAATTATTAGGCCCGTGGCCTCCCGGGCGGACTCGGCCCGACTTGGGCCTTTTTTTTTTTTTTTTCTGAAATATGAATTCTGAAATAAATATACAAATATTTTTCGATCCTTAATTATTATATTATTCACTATACTATCACAATCAGATAAATAAATATACAATTATTTTTATTTGATAATTACATTATTTACTACACTACCATAATTAAAAGACAAATATACAAATATTTTTATTTGATCATCATTTCATTTATAACTACTACTTTCTTATAAAAACATAAAATAATATTATTATTGATATGAGATACTACAAATAATTACAAAGTCCCAAAAATAAAATTACATCAATAATTAACATATAGATGTATTATAATCTAACAAACAAGGAAAAAAATTAAATATTATAATTACACATAACATAAATTAAAAAAAAAAAAAAAAAAAGCTGGGCCGGGCGGGCCGCATGGCCGCCTCTATGGGCGGGCCAAATCAGGCCGGGCCAAAAGGCCCGAGTTTTTGGGCTAATAATATGCGGCCCAATGATACCTTCAGCAGTGGCGGCAGCGGGCACAGGCGTATTTTGCCGGGTCTACTCGTGGATTTTCTTTTCGAGTTGTTATTGGTTACCTTATGTGATATGTCGTGCTGAGTTGGTACTTTAGTATAATATTTTGCGAAGTTGTGCAATCGTATTGAGTGGGAATTCGCTTAGTATGCCGATGGGCAGAGGACGCAGTCGTGACCACGATACTAATGGCCATGAAGATCGGATGTGGACCAAGAGGATATGGTCGGGAAGGTTGCTATTCCAGCACTTGGTTCTCGTTGTTTAGGTTTCGGGACGAAACCTCTTTTAAAGGTGATATGATGTAATACCCGCATTTTTCTTTCTTTCTCTTGTTTCGTCAACCGTATCGACTCATTGTGTTCGTTGATGCTTGACACAGTGTTGTTTCTCACCTTTGTCATTCGAGCGAGTTCTGATATTGTCCCAAATTGATCTATATATCGTTGTGACCTTTTCAAGTTCGGAAAATTAGTCTCATTTTCGATCTTCCAACCCTTGGGCGGTGGAATTCCATATTTGTTCAGCGATTGGCTCGCGTTTTGATTGATGTACTGTTGGGTTGGTCAATCGTACTGATTTTCGTCCGTTGTGTTTTGTGTTTGTTCGGATAATTGACTTGATTGTATTATCCAGTTGATAACGCTTGTCACTTGTTGGTTTTAATATATCCCTAACGGCGGCGTTGTGTTGGTCGTCGTGGAGCGTGTTTTCACGCCGTATATTCCTTTGCGTTGCTTGTAACGTTTCGCCGATGGGCGTAAGTTACGCGTTTCCTTGCGTATCTCGTTGAGTTTTCCTGGCGGGATATTGCTTCTCCCTACTTGTTTTAAGTTTCGGGACGAAACTTCTTTTAAGGAGGGTAGAATGTAATATCCGCAATTTTCGATTTTTCGGTAAATTTCTTTTTCAGCCGGAGTCCGTTTTGACGACTCGCTCATGACCGTTTCGTCATTTCGAGAATGATTAATTCTGCACTTTTTGTCATCCGAGTTCGTTTCGGTATCGTTTTGTTGAGTTCCGAGCTTTTTAGCGACTTTTCCGCACTTGAGTGCGATTCTTGCGAATCTCGTCCGAAACTGTCGTTTCGAGTTTCTCGTAAGTTCATTTAATGATATTATTCATGTTGCGAGCTTTGGTTTGGTGTTTCGATCGCGTATCGTGATTTTCGGACGTTTTGGGCCATTTTCGTAATTTCCCAAAGTTTTGGGTAATTACTTCCGTTGTTGAATTCCGAGCCTTCGGGTGGTCGGAATTGTGTGTTCTCTTAGCTCTTAGATTCTTCTTTGCGAGTACGTCGTAACCGTATCATCGATTCGTATTCAGGTTCGGGTTTCGGGGTCGTTCGGGCCGTCGGAGTTGGCCCCGGCCGAGTCATGGCCGGGCAACCTGGGCCCAGTGTCACGGGCTTAGAGTTTACTATGCTCCTAAGCGTCGTGCGGCCTAGCAACCCTCTTGCTAGTCAGCCTTAAACTCCCGAATTTGGCTAAGTATGAAAGTAGGCACAACGAAAGAGAGGCAATGGGTTGAGGAAAGTTTTCTTCCACTAAGTTACAAAGAGATTACAAAGTGTCTCTTACAAATGAATTCCCAAGGATGGCTGCAAATGAGCCCCAACATCCCTATTTATACTACCTCCTATCTCACTAGAACCTTCCTCCACCTCCTCATTTGGAGGCTTCTAGATCCTCCTACAATATTACAAATTCTAGAGTATTCTATACATTACAAGTCTTTATACAATGTCTAGAATCATCTCTAAGTTACAAGTCTTGACTCATCCAAGAATCTCTAGCACCTTCCACATATTTCCGGGTACTTCTGGTTTGTTCGATCCGACCCGGCCCGCTCGGCCCGACTCGGCCCGTCTCCATATAACCCGACCCGATCCGGCCCAGCCTTCCACACATGCCTCCGGATTAATCTTTGATGTTCTGGACCATCCCGGTCCGTTTCTAGAATGTTCCGAGTATAATTTCCGTACAGTGGACTCCTTAGCTTTCCAATGTCCACTGCCCTCACAAGGCTTTTTCCCGCTAAGCCTATTATAGGGGGAGGGTGCTCCGTGCATCCCTCGCGCGCCGCCCGCGTCTTGCGCCAAGCCTCGCACCTGTAGTGTCCGTCGCCGTGTCCGAGTCTCGGCCCTCGGATGTGTCTCGTCTCGTCATCTTGTCCCACGTTGTCCCGGCGGCGTGCACATCCGCACTCGTCGGGTCGGTTCCGGCGTGCCTTGTCCAGCCGCCCAGGTAGTCCCGCATCAGGCCTGATGGCCTTGTCCCTCGGTCGGGCACTTTGTTGCCCGGTTGGCCTGCTTGCTCGGCCATACATCCACGCATGCCGTGCCACACGGCTAAGTCCCTCAGTCGGTTGTGCCGATCCACACGGCCTAGTTGTCCCGAACGTGCCCCGTGCACGTTGATCTGCTGAACCCCGCACTCCTCTGTGTGGGTGCATCAAACGTGCATCGGTCATTTCTCTCGGGGCGTGACACTCTCCCCCGCCTGTTCCGTCGACGTCCCCGTCGACGTGTGCTGCCACTCGGTGCCTCGATGTACCGCATTGATCCCAGACAGTACATCGGCATTTCCTCTTCAGTCAGCTTTTTCTGAAATCGAAGTGTCGTCATCGCTGCGTACGGGACTTGTTCCACAATCAAGGGGATAATGATGGGTTTGTTCTGACCGTTCGCCCATAGTGTCTTTGCTTTTGGGAAAAAGGCAAAATTGTTCTTCTCCAGAAAGTCCATTCCCAAAATGAGATCCCGATCGTCCATCGTGGTGACTTTGAAATGCACTCGGCCTTCCCAGTCTCCGAGCACGATTCGCACTCCGTTTGCTGCCCCTGTGACAGGTATTGCTGGTCCGTTGTTGGATTTCATCCAGCCCTTGCATGGCTGCACAAGTAGTCCCAATCTTCTGGCTTCGGCCTCAGTGATATAGTTGTAGTCGGCTCCCGTGTCGACCAAGGCCTTGATGGGTTGGTGGTTGATGGTCCCTTCCTCGAACATCAACTTGCTTACTCGCGGTCCCTCGCTGCCTGCACTGACGACAGAATTAAGTTGTTGAATCGTGCTTACCTGCTGCACGTCGTGATCAATTGTTGGCCCCTCGCATTCGGCCATGGCGTTGAGCTTCCCCATCTTCGGACAGTCCTTCATCCGATGAGCTCCGCCGCACATAAAGCATCCTCGTTGGTCGGGAGCGCCCCTGCGTTCACCCGAGTTGTATGGTTTGTCCGCGTCATGTTGCGGTCTCGTCCCGAATCTGCCACGTGATGGTTGGGCTGGTTGCTGTACTGACGTGCGGGTGTCTCCCCCGCCTTTGGCTTGACCCTCAGCTCGCGGCTCTTTCCTCTTCTCGAATTCGGCTAGGGACTCGGCCGCTTTGATTGCTTCATTGACAGATTTCACCTCGCGGCCTTGTACTCTGTCCCTGACCCAACTCGGTAGTCCATCCAGGAAGAAGAATAGTCGATCATCCTCGGTCATGTCCGGAATATGAAGCATGATCGATGTAAAGTCCCGAACATAGTCCCGAATGGTAGTCTTATGCTTGAGGTCGCGGAGTTTCTTCCTTGCCTCATAGCATGTGTTCTCGGGATAGAATTGTGCCTTGAGTTCTGACACGAACTCGACCCAAGTCCCAATCGGTTCGCAAGTCCCTTTCGTAACACCGGCCTGTCGATGACGCCACCACAGCGCTGCATCGTCGGCAAGATATAGTGCGGCCTGCCGTACTTTGGCCTTCTCGTCCGTCAGTCCCAGACCATCAAAGTAAAGTTCCATTCGCCATAGGAACTCCTCGATTGACTTGGCATCCCTCTTGCCAATGAACTCCTTGGGTTTGGGGACCTCAACCCTTGGTCCCTCGAACCTCGCCCCGCCAAATGTACTGTTACAGCTCGGCCCACCATTTGAGTTGGTGCCCGAGTTGCTTGCCCGACAGATTTTATCACAAAAATCTTCAAAACGTTTGGCACTTACCTCGCAAAACTCGGCATACTGCTTGCGTATCTCCGTGATGCTGGCTGCCACATGATCCTCGATCGTTACTAACTCCTTGCGCAACGAGAGTTTTTCCCTCTTGAAGGTCTCGAGCTGGCCCAACGTGTGCCCTTCCAGTTGGCCAACAGCTTTCTCGAGAGTTCCCACGCGTTCCTCCGTGCTCAATTGGGTGTTAGTGATGGGCTGCCCAAGAGCTTCGATGTCGTCCTCGATGTCGGGTAGGCGGTTTGCTAAGGTGAGTATGATCTTTCGGATGTCTTCATCCTCAAGAAGTCGGCTTCGTGCCGGGTTCTCCTCGTGTTGCGGCGGCACCACACCGCGCGCCTTGCTCTTGCCACTCTTGGCTTTCCCCTCAGCTGGGACTTCTCCACGTCCCCGGACCTTGTCAGCCTCTGTGACTCGTCCGTCCTCCACATTGATGCCTGCCTCGATCTGTCCGTCGGCCATGATGCCTGCTGATCGTTAGCGTCGACTCCCGCAGTCTTGCACACCTCCTTGTGTGGCTAACGATGGCTCCGATACCACTTGTCACGGGCTTAGAGTTTACTATGCTCCTAAGCGTCGTGCGGCCTAGCAACCCTCTTGCTAGTCAGCCTTAAACTCCCGAATTTGGCTAAGTATGAAAGTAGGCACAACGAAAGAGAGGCAATGGGTTGAGGAAAGTTTTCTTCCACTAAGTTACAAAGAGATTACAAAGTGTCTCTTACAAATGAATTCCCAAGGATGGCTGCAAATGAGCCCCAACATTCCGATTTATACTACCTCCTATCTCACTAGAACCTTCCTCCACCTCCTCATTTGGAGGCTTCTAGATCCTCCTACAATATTACAAATTCTAGAGTATTCTATACATTACAAGTCTTTATACAATGTCTAGAATCATCTCTAAGTTACAAGTCTTGACTCATCCAAGAGTCTCTAGCACCTTCCACATATTTCCGGGTACTTCTGGTTTGTTCGATCCGACCCGGCCCGCTCGGCCCAACTCGGCCCGTCTCCATGTAACCCGACCCGATCCGGCCCGCCCTTCCACACATGCCTCCGGATTAATCTTTGATGTTCTGGACCATCCCGGTCCGTTTCTAGAATGTTCCGAGTATAATTTCCGTACAGTGGACTCCTCAGCTTTCCAATGTCCACTGCCCTCACAAGGCTTTTTCCCGCTAAGCCTATTATAGGGGGAGGGTGCTCCGTGCATCCCTCGCGCGCCGCCCGCGCGCGCGCCCAGCGCCTCGCGCGCACCCCTCGCGGGTGTCCGTCGCCCGTGTCCGAGTCTCGGCCCTCGGATGTGTCTCGTCTCGTCATCTTGTCCCACGTTGTCCCGAAGCGGCGTGCCTGTCCGCTGCACTCGTCTGTTCGGTTCCCGGCGTGCCTTGTCCAGCCGCCCAGGTAGTCCCGCATCAGGCCTGATGGCCTTGTCCCTCGGTCGGGCACTTTGTTGCACGGTTGGCCTGCTTGCTCGGCCATACATCCACGCATGCCGTGCCACACGGCTAAGTCCCTCAGTCGGTTTGTGCCGATCCACACGGCCTAGTTGTCCCGAACGTGCCCCGTGCACGTTGATCTGCTGAACCTCGCACTCCTCTGTGCGGGTGCATCAGCATTCATCGGTCATTTCTCTCGGGCGTGACACCGGGCCGGCGGTGCTCGGCGGCTCCGGCCGAGCGGTCAAGTGGCCGCGGCACATCTTTGGCGAGGCGCGGCACACTCTGTGGCATTTTTTCGGCCAAACCGATCAGCAGGTGCCGCGGACACTCCGGCCGAGCCGCGGCACACTTCCGACCACTGGGACCCATTTTTGGGCACATGCGCGGCACACCTCCCGGCAGGCGCGGCACCTGTATGCGGCTATTTATGGCCCTACAAACGGGTTTTGGCCATTTTCTCACTCGTTTTCTTCCCTTCCGCTGGAGCTTGGTTAATCATGGAGAGATGTTGTTGGACAATCAATCCATGAAGTTTTGGAGTTCATATCATCAATCATCCATCCTATAACATCCTCCGATCTACCGAATCGAATTGATTTTCTAGAAATCTAATTTTGGGGATTTTGGGTATTTTGTTCGTTTTCGTCCGTTTAATCCGATTTAACTTAGGATTTTGATGGATTGATGATTACTTAGATGTATCATATTGTTTCCATTGTTATTCCATGGTTGGATCGTATCGATTCGTTGTTTTGGTCGAGTTCTTGATCGATGCCTTGGAGGTGTCTGGTAAAATGTCATAGAGGGGTTTTCGGGCGTTCTACGATTATTATTCCTCGTATGATCGATGATTTATTGATTATATGTTGTTAGGGTCGAATTCTTGTGAAGAACTCGAGTCGGAACCCTTCCGTTCGTCGTTTTCTTCAAGCTTCTCGATCGTGGGTGTATTCTTTTCCTTCGCCGGGGAATCGTAGGTGTTCAAGGTGTCCCGACTGTGCCGTGATTGTAGGAGTGTCCGGTATCGATTATCGAGGCAAGTATCTTGCCCATACATTAAGTGTTTTGTGGATATTATGGTTGTTAATCGTCGATATGTGCTAAATAAATATTAATAACCATTTTTCAAAAGAATCGGAATATTTACCATCATGCTTTTTGTAAAGGTGACCCGTGTGTGTCGGGAATTAATGTGCTTAGTTGAATATGTGAGCTAGTGTCGAGTATAGAATCACCTTACATTCTTGTGATGTCATTATGTATGATTATGGCATCGGTAAATGTAAAGTGTAATTCTCTTGTCAAATAATGTGCTTGGAGTCCCGTGGTTATGGATGAATTTGTGAGTTTTTGTGATATGGGTTGTGTCGTTCGGTGCTATTGGGATCTTGTGCTCCCTTGTGAATCGATATAGTTCTGGGTCGTGAGTACGTGTTGGATAATGTGGCCATTCTAGCAAGGTACCTCGACTATATATATTTTGTGTGTTTGACCTTTGAGAGTCGTGGTTTTGTAATCTGCGAGTTGTTACTCTTCCACCTGGGGATGGCATGTGGCCTATGGGGGCCGATACTAATGGGTACGGCCACGGGAGTGGACTTGGGTGCGTGTGTTGATGTTCTTCCACCTGGGGACGGTTCGACGGGACCTCTGGGGGCCGATACTAATGGGTACGGCCGCGGAAGTGGTTTCCCACCTAGGGACGGTCCGACGGGGCCTCTGGGGGCCGATACTAATGGGTACGGCCACGGGTTACCAAGTGTGGTTTCTGTGATATTGATGTTGATGTTTTGATGATTAGTTGTGATATTGTCCGGAGTATCACAATGCTTTGCGCTCGGGGTCGAGATACATTATATATCGAGTCTTGGTGTTTGGCTAGAATGGCATAGGAATAATGTGTTATGTGTAATGTGTCCTTGTAAGTGAATTGAAGTGGATGATCGGGTCGTGGACCCTGTGTTTTGTGACCATAATGATTGGGTCGTGTACCCCGCATTTTGTTAACGGATTTGCATTTTGGAAAATGAACTTTGGGGTTGTGACCCTAAATGACTTTCGAGGAATTAAGAACTTTTCAACTTCTAATGTTTTCAAAACTCCTGAGATTTGGAAATGTTTTCAAAGTGCTTACTTGCTTCGTTTCTACTTTCAAGACTTGAACTATTTTTAACTAAATATATCTCGGGAAGTCTTACATTGTATTCTCGGAATGTGTTGTGTATGGCTCGTATTTGCACTTTATACTTGCACTAGCGAAACAGTGGAGTTTTGCTAACCCCCGAGTAATCGGGGGGTGGATATCTGTATTGTGTCCAGGTACATGCAGGTTTTCGGGAGCAAGACACATGATCGGTACGAGGGATGATGAAAGACGAATGATACTAATCACACGAAGGCCAGTTTTGGGTTCAGTTAGTCGGAGTCCATTGCATTGTCTTTTCCGCTATCTTATTGTTCATTGTTGCGAGTATTTTACCCTTGCATGGGTATGAGTCTGGATGAGTTTATGTATTTTGATTTGTAAGTCAGTGACGACAGACCAAATCGGTCTATTGGTTCGTTATTTTGATTCGTCGGTATGTAATGTAATGTGTTGTTTTGATGTCTAGCCTGGTGGATCCTCATGGAGAGGGTCTGCGGCGTGTAATATTCTCGATTCGATATGGGGGTGTTACATTTATGGTATCGGAGATTTGGTTGCGGAAACCTAGGCTGTCGGGTCCAGTCGTGTATTGTTGGGTCTTTTCTTGTCAAATTGAGTCTGACTGATGTCGTGTCGCGACGCGTCGTTTGGAATGTCGGTCGTGATTAGTATCAGGGTGCAGCCATCATCTTCGTGCGATCTGTGGATGTAAGTCTCCCTACTAGAGGTTGTACCACGAGCTATACGAGCCTGTGTGATTTTGTGTTATGTAGTTAATATTTGAAGGTGCATCGTGAGTAAGTGACATATATTTGTTGATTCCCGTCTTGCGCTAAAATGTAGAATGATATTGCTGAATGTATCTTTGTACAAATCATTTTTCTTGCAAGAGTATAAACCTTGGAATTTTAAGTTTTCGAATCCTTTCGGGGAGTCACGTAAAACTTTTAAAATGCCCTCCAAGGGAGGAAAAAGTTGATTTTCGTATGTTGACCACAAGGCTGTAAGTTCTGAAAACTCGAATTATTGATAATTCTTTTCCACTGTGTACTATAAGTTTTCAAAACACGAGTTTTGAACTCAAATGAGTTCTACAAAATATACTCAAGACGTGACCCTTGATTTTAACTTTTCGGTTTCGAATGACAATTGCCTTTTGATGGTTGCTCATGATGTGTTGTAATTATGTGAATCGATGGATTTGAGATTCGAATATTGTTGTTGTTTAATTGTGACCTTCGATTCCAGTAATGTCGTATATATGTTCGCAATCATGTTGCTAAAATAGAACCGTTAGCGCACGCTAAGTGTTAGGCTAGCGCGCGCTAATGCAGCATGGGTAGCGCACGCTAAATATGTGTTGTAGCGAGCGTTAGTCAGTCTGGGCAGAGGCTATGGAACCGCATTATAGCCGTTAGGTCTAACTTTTGCGGCCAATCACCTGTAGTTGTATTCTCTACGTGGTGTCTAGTGATAACAACTGTTCTGCGTGAATGTGTGTTAAGACTTTTTGTATTGCTAGGTGATATTTGATTGTGTTTGATGAATTGATAAATTATGTCTGCTGCGAGTGTGTTCGAACACGCTTTTCTAAAACTTTCATAAGTTTGTGCAAGTGCGATTAGCCGGCGGCTTCGTATGAACTTTGGAAATTGTTTGAAATTTGCGAGCTGGCCTAGGATTCTCAAATAAAACCTCGATGGTATTTGAAAGAGTTGTTTTAAAGTACCTTGAACATTTTGTAAAATATTACCGTCGTTGATGTTTGTGAAGTGTTGGGAGAATTTTCGAAAATAATTTTAATGTATTGTTGCATTTTGAAATAATTCGAGTGAATGATTTTCAAAAATCTTTCACACCATAAAAATATTTTATTTCAAAAACCAATGCGATTTTTATTTTCAAAAATATATAGTGAAAGATGAAAAATCTCACTCGATGTAAAGTTCAAACTCGGAATTGGAAATGTTAGAGTATGTAAGAATGATTTGATGATCTTACATGGTTAACTTGTTAGTTGTTAACGGTGATGATGATACGTAGAGGCATGATGACTTCAAATGATTTCAAATGAGACGGTTAAAGTACGTTGTTTGCAAATTTTGATGAAACAACCCGAGGTACCAAAAGTACTTTTAAAGTTTATTTTAAATAGATATACAAATCCAAGGATTTTCAAAAGATTTCCTTTAAAAGGATACCTCGTGGATTTTCTTTTCGAGTTGTTATTGGTTACCTTATGTGATATGTCGTGCTGAGTTGGTACTTTAGTATAATATTTTGCGAAGTTGTGCAATCGTATTGAGTGGGAATTCGCTTAGTATGCCGATGGGCAGAGGACGCAGTCGTGACCACGATACTAATGGCCATGAAGATCGGATGTGGACCAAGAGGATATGGTCGGGAAGGTTGCTATTCCAGCACTTGGTTCTCATTGTTTAGGTTTCGGGATGAAACCTCTTTTAAAGGTGATATGATGTAATACCCGCATTTTTCTTTCTTTCTCTTCTGTTTCGTCCAACCGTATCGACTCGACTGTGTTCGTTGATGCTTCTGACCTGGTGTTGTTTCTCACCTTTGTCATTCGAGCGAGTTCTGATATTGTCCCAAATTGATCTATATATCGTTGTGACCTTTTCAAGTTCGGAAAATTAGTCTCATTTTCGATCTTCCAACCCTTGGGCGGTGGAATTCCGTATTTGTTCAGCGATTGGCTCGCGTTTTGATTGATGTACTGTTGGGTTGGTCAATCGTACTGATTTTCGTCCGTTGTGTTTTGTGTTTGTTCGGATAATTGACTTCATTGTATTATCCAGTTGATAACGCTTGTCACTTGTTGGTTTTAATATATCCCTAACGGCGGCGTTGTGTTGGTCGTCGTGGAGCGTGTTTTCACGCCGTATATTCCTTTGCGTTGCTTGTAACGTTTCGCCGATGGGCGTAAGTTACGCGTTTCCTTGCGTATCTCGTTGAGTTTTCCTGGCGGGATATTGCTTCTCCCTACTTGTTTTAAGTTTCGGGACGAAACTTCTTTTAAGGAGGGTAGAATGTAATATCCGCAATTTTCGATTTTTCGGTAAATTTCTTTTTCAGCCGGAGTCCGTTTTGACGACTCGCTCATGACCGTTTCGTCATTTCGAGAATGATTAATTCTGCACTTTTTGTCATCCGAGTTCGTTTCGGTATCGTTTTGTTGAGTTCCGAGCTTTTTAGCGACTTTTCCGCACTTGAGTGCGATTCTTGCGAATCTCATCCGAAACTGTCGTTTCGAGTTTCTCGTAAGTTCATTTAATGATATTATTCATGTTTCGAGCTTTGGTTTGGTGTTTCGATCGCGTATCGTGATTTTCAGACGTTTTGGGCCATTTTCGTAATTTCCCAATGTTTTGGGTAATTACTTCCATTGTTGAATTCCGAGCCTTCGGGTGGTCGGAATTGTGTGTTCTCTTAGCTCTTAGATTCGTTTTTGCGAGTACGTCGTAACCGTATCATCGATTCGTATTTAGGTTCGGGTTTCGGGGTCGTTCGGGCCGTCGGAGTTGGCCCCGACCGAGTCATCGCCGGCAACACAGGCCCTGGGCCGGCCTTGGCGAGTCACGGCCGGTAGTGCTCGCGGCTTCCAGCCAAGCGATCGTGGGCCGCGGCACATCTTTGGCGGGGCCGCGGCACACTCTGTGGCATTTTTTCGGCCAAACCGAAGTCATGGGTGCCGCAGCACACTCCGGCCGAGCCGCGGCACACTTCCGACCACCGGGAGCCATTTTTGGGCTCGTGCGCGGCACACTCCCATGGGCAGCGGCACATGCGGCTATTTATGGCCCCGCAAACGGGTTTTCGCCATTTTTCTCACTCGTTTTCTTCCCTTCCGCGGTGGAGCTTGGTTAATCATGGAGAGATGTTGTTGGACAATCAATCCATGAAGTTTTGGAGTTCATATCATCAATCATCCATCCTATAACATCCTCCGATCTACCGAATCAGGTCAGATTTTCTAGAAATCTAATTTTGGGGATTTTGGGTATTTTGTTCGTTTTCGTCCGTTTAATCCGATTTAACTTAGGATTTTGATGGATTGATGATTACTTAGATGTATCGTATTGTTTCCATTGTTATTCCATGGTTGGATCGTATCGATTCGTTGTTTTGGTCGAGTTCTTGATCGATGCCTTGGAGGTGTCCGGTAAAATGTCATAGAGGGGTTTTCGGGCGTTCTACGATTATTCTTCCTCGTATGATCGATGATTTATTGATTATATGTTGTTAGGGTCGAATTCTTGTGAAGAACTCGAGTCGGAACCCTTCCGTTCGTCGTTTTCTTTAAGCTTCTCGATCGTGGGTGTATTCTTTTCCTTCGCCGGGGAATCGTAGGTGTTCAAGGTGTCCCGACTGAGCCGTGATTGTAGGAGTGTCCGGTATCGATTATCGAGGCAAGTATCTTGCCCATACATTACGTGTTTTTTGGATATTATGGTTGTTAATCGTCGATATGTGCTAAATAAATATTAATAACCATTTTTCAAAAGAATCGGAATATTTACCATCATGCTTTTTGTAAAGGTGACCCGTGTGTGTCGGGAATTAATGTGCTTAGTTGAATATGTGAGCTAGTGTCGAGTATAGAATCACCTTACATTCTTGTGATGTCATTATGTATGATTATGGCATCGGTAAATGTAAAGTGTAATTCTCTTGTCAAATAATGTGCTTGGAGTCCCGTGGTTATGGATGAATTTGTGAGTTTTTGTGATATGGGTTGTGTCGTTCGGTGCTATTGGGATCTTGTGCTCCCTTGTGAATCGATATAGTTCTGGGTCGTGAGTACGTGTTGGATAATGTGGCCATTCTAGCAAGGTACCTCGACTATATATATTTTGTGTGTTTGACCTTTGAGAGTCGTGGTTTTGTAATCTGCGAGTTGTTACTCTTCCACCTGGGGATGGCATGTGGCCTCTGGGGGCCGATACTAATGGGTACGGCCACGGGAGTGGACTTGGGTGCGTGTGTTGATGTTCTTCCACCTGGGGACGGTTCGACGGGACCTCTGGGGGCCGATACTAATGGGTACGGCCGCGGAAGTGGTTTCCCACCTGGGGACTGTAATATCCGCAATTTTCGATTTTCGGTAAATTTCTTTTTTCGACCGAAGTCCGTTTTGACGACTCTCTCATGACCATTTCGTCATTCTGAGAATGATTAATTCTACACTTTTTGACATCCGAGTTCGTTTCGGAGTCGTTTTGTTGAGTTCCGTGCTTTTTAACGACTTTTCCGCACTCGAGTTCGGTTCTTGCGAATCTCGTTCGAAACTGCTATTTCGAGTTTCCCGTAAGTCCGTTTAACTTTGTTAGACGTGTTTTGAACTTCCGTTTGGTTATTCGATCACGTATCGTGATTTCCGGGCGTTTTGGGCCATTTTGTAATTTTTTGAAAGTTACGGGTATCCGTATCTGTAATTGTTGTCTCGACCCGTTTCTTGGTCGCGTATGATTAATTATGGTATTATGTTTTCATTTCGGGCCGTTGATGTTGTCCGCGAACTTTTCGTCGTGTTCGTTCCGTACGTTTTCGGAAATCGGGTCGTCGAGCCCTGGTGGTCGGGTGCTGGCCGGACGGTTGCGGGACTGGCCGGACGGTTGCGGGCACCGGCCGGACAGATGCGGCAGGAACCGGCGTAGCGCACGCTACTGCCGGAAGGCTGCGCGCGCTAACCGGCAGGTGTAGCGCACGCTAGCTTGGTCGACCAACGCACGCTATCGGGCCGGACAGAGGGATTCTGAGGTTCTGGACTCGGTCAGGATCGGCAGGTAACGCACGCTACTGTCGGTCGTAGCGCACGCTAACCGGCAGGGGTAGCGCACGCTGCCGGCCGACTAGCGTACGTTACTTGGGCAAGTTTGTTAGTCCGGTGGCTACTAGTGTAATATCCGTATTTTCTATTTTCGGTAATTTCTATTTTTGGTGTATGTTCCTTTCGGACAACTCGCTTAGCACTGTTTTGGAATTCTGAATCTATTTTGTTCTTGGAGTTTTTCCGTCTGGATGAGTTTCGAGGATGTTTTTGCATAATTTCATCTTAAATTATATCTTGCTGTATGTACGCTCGATTCTCGTAAAACTTGTTCGTTTCCGTTGTTTCTTGATTTGTATAAGTTTGTATGGTTGAGTTGGTCGTGTTGAAATTTTCGGTTTGTTAATCCGACGTTGCATCGCGATTTTTCGGGCTCTTGGGCCGTTTTTGTAATTTTCATATGTTTGGGGAATTTCGCTTCATTTGCTTCATTTGAGACTCTCTAGTGATCGGGATTATATTTTCTTTCAAAACTCAGCTTCGTTGTTTTGGATACCCCATGTTTATACTTTTGATTCTATCCTTGTGTTGCGCTTCGTCGTTGTATCGACTGTGCTGAGCTAAGTGATTAGCAGTCTGAATCTTTGCATGCATAACGTCGTTATGCATGCTCCTTTACGTGCGTTATATAGGTATCATAACGTCGTTATACCCCATTGGTAACGTCGTTATGGTTTCGCAGAAAGTGTCCAGATTGTTCGTTACGTGACGTTAACTGAGAGGGGTTACGTCGTAACCTTCATAACGTCGTTAACAATAGGCGTTAACGTCGTAACTCGCCGTCAGTCTTTTAATTCGACTTATTTCCGGTCGACTTATTTCACTCCTTTTCTTTCTTTCTCGCGACGTGAGCTTCCTTTGGCGATTTCAAGCGATTCATCCGTCTGGTCGTAGGAACCTTCTAAAGATCGATTTTTGCGTCCCAAGCAAGGTTTATCATCATCATAATCATCCTCCATCCGTCCGAATCGAGGTATACATCGATGAACCCTAGTTTTTTTGGGGATTTCGGGATTTTTGGCATAATTCTTCCTTTTAATCCGTTTTGGCTTCGACGACTTGTTAGATTACGATTGTGTAGTCGTAAATCCCTTGTTTCCAGTATAGTTTAACGGATTTAACCTAGTAATTTCTTCATTGTTAGATTATAGCCATCGTGGACTTCGTATTTTCCGACAAATCGTTCCAAGGGGTAGAATTAGGATTAATTCTTACCTTTCCGCAATATTGAGACTTGTGTATACCGTTATTGTGTTAGGAACGGATTTGGGAAGATTGTTCGGACTGAAACCTATTCCTTCGTCGTTTCCTTCGTTTCGTTTCATTCAAGGCAAGTACATGTATTACATTCTGTTATGTGCGTATGATTTTGATGCGAATAATGTAAATGGTATTATTAAACGAATGAGATTGTTTCTCTTCCACCTGGGGATGGCATGTGGCCTCTGGGGGCCAATACTAATGGGTACGGCCACGGAAGTGGACTTGGGTGCGTGCGTTGATGTTCTTCCACCTGGGGACGGTTCGACGGGACCTCTGGGGGCCGATACTAATGGGTACGGCCGCGGAAGTGGTTTCTCACCTGGGGACGGTCCGACGGGACCTCTGGGGACCGATACTAATGGGTACGGTCGCGAGTTACCAAGCGTGGATAATCGTGATGTGGAAACTTGTTGATATACTGTTTTGGTGTTAATGTGATATTCCGGAATATTGATTTTCAAAATGATTTTCTTAACGATTTGTTTGCGTTAAACAGCGTATGTATATAATGTTGTGTAATTATGTACTTGTACTAGCTATTCGAATGCTAACCCCTTAAATGGGGGAAATGCGTCTTATGCATTTCAGTGCAGAGGCCGAGGAGCAGGCACGGGGCACGCACGCAAAGGATGGGATGGCTTGATGATGTGGCTCGAGTTTGTATTTTGATGTCGTGTCATTTTATTTGTCGAGTACCGGAGTTAAACTGTTTACTTTGAAACTTGGTTTAAGTCCCCTGCGTGGGCAATGAATTGGTATTTATCTTATATTCATGTACTCCGTTAAAATGTTTTGGCCGAGGCCGCGGCCTTACTTACTTTTTTAAATGCATCATTTGGGATTATATCGTGGTTTATGTGTCAAGTGTCAGCCTGGTAGACCTCACGAGGGTTCTACGGCGTGTAATGTCCCATTTGTGAATTGGGGTGTTACATTTATGGTATCGGAGCCTAGGTTTTGAATGCCTAGGCTGTCGGGTAATTTTGTGTCTGTCAGTTGTGTCGTTAGAGTCAGTCGTTGAGCCTAATATCATCGTGCTACCGTCTTTTCATGCGACCCGTGGCTGTAAGTCTCCTCGAACTCTTATATTTCTTTATTCGTTTTCTTGCATTGTTCGGAATTGAGAATTATGATACCAACCTTGTAGGTTGTGAATCCTTCTCATCTTGTTCCTTTCGTATTTTCTTCAGTATGTTGAGAGGTCGTGGTAGACCAGCTAGGGGACGCGGCCGAGGCTGTGGTCGGGGTGCTGATAATGAAGAGGGCTCACTTTCTCAGTCCTCTGCAGACTCAGCCTCTCACTCAGTGCCGTCGGGTAATAATGCCGACGCCAGGCTCTTGCCGTACTTGTGATTAGTAGCCCAGCTTGCTCAGATAGCTCAGGGTGGACGCCAGAATCCGCCCCCGACACCTGAAGAGGAAGCTAGTAAGTGGCTTCAGACGGTGACTAAGATGCACCCTCCTCGTTTTTCCGGATCTTCTAACTCCCTCGGTTGGGAGAATTGGCTCTTTCAGTTGTCCAGGACCTTTGATGCCATAGCTTGTCCTGAAGACAGGAGGGTACATATTGCCCAGTACCTCCTGGATAAAGAAGCTGCGGAATGGTGGGAGGCCGTTGCGCCCAGAGACCGTCGGGCCACTTGGGATGAGTTCAGGGCTGCTATGGAAGCAGAATATTGTCCGCCGCCAGTCAAAGAACGCAGAATTGTGGAGTTCTTCACTGCCACACCTCAGGATGTGCCTATTTCTCAGGCCATCATTTCTTACAATCAGCAGTTGGGTTTCGGGAGAGATAAAATGAGAACGGAGGCTGATAAAATCCGTTACTTCAATATGCGCATGAAGCCACATATTAGACAGAGTATGGCGCCGCTCATGTGTGCCACTTTGAAGGAATACCAGGATCGCGCTCTGGCGATCGAGATGGCTGTCCCGGAATCAGAGTCGGTTTCGGAAGCTAAGAAGCAGAAAACTACTGGCGGGTTCTCGGCCGGTAAAGGTGGTCAGTTTTCGAGGTCTCGTTCTGCTTCTACACCTGGGAAGAGGCCGTTTCATCAGGTCGGTGGATCTCAGGGTAACCGTTCGGTCCAGTCTGTGACACCTGGCGGGAGAGTTTGTTTTAATTGCAGTCAGCCCGAGCACGTTATGAAGGATTGCCCATTTCCGTTAGTTGCTTGCTTTATTTGCGGACAGACCGGGCATCGGGCGGCCCATTGTGAGAGGGCCACCAGGGCCGCTAGAGTTCCGACTACCACCGCCGATCAGAGGGATCACAGCACTCCAGCTACTCATGTTCCGCAGAGTTCGGGCCGTGGTAGGGGTCGGGGTCAGCTGGATCGCCGTACAACGTCGAGTTCGGGTTCAATTCACCCCCGATTGTATCAGATGAGGCGTAGAGAGGAGACAGATGTTCCAGTGGCGTCAGGTACTACTCAGATCCTTACTCATCCAGTGTCAGTGCTTTTTGATTCGGGTGCTACCCATTCCTTTATTGCTTCGGATTGTGTGAGTCGTATTGGTTTTGACTGCTTGTTTGAGTGTGAGCCATTTGTAGTGGGTACACCCAGTAGGGATCGTATGGTTGGGGACCGGGAAGTTAGGGATTGCCCAGTGAGGATCGGGAGCCGGTATTGGCCCTCGAATCTCATTGTTATAAACCTTAAGGGTGAGGATTTGATCCTCGGGGACGATTGGTTGGATCGTCACGGTGCTATCATGAACTATCGGACTCGTACCATCTCGATAGTTGCCGAGGACGGCACCGAGCATACTCTCGTCGGCTGTAAGCCGGGTAGATCGGGGAGTGTAATTAGCGCCTTGAAGGCGATGAAACTTCTGAACCAGGTTTGTGTCGGCTACTGGTGTTTCGCTCTGCAGGCGGAAGATGGTGGGGTTGACATATCGTCGATTCCAGTGGTTAGCGAGTATCCCAATGTATTTCTGGATTACTTGCCGGGATTACCACCACATCGAGAGGTGGAGTTTCCTATTGATCTTGAGCCGAATGCGGCCCCTATTTCTCGAGCACCGTACCGTATGGCACCATCGGAGATGCTAGAGTTGAAGAATCAGTTGGGAGAATTGTTAGATAAAGGGTATATTCGACCGAGCGCATCGCCTTGGGGTGCGCCTGTACTTTTTGTTAAGAAGAAGGATGGATCGCTTCGTTTATGTATCGATTATCGAGAATTAAACAAGTTGACCATCAAAAATAAATACCCTTTGCCCCGGATTGACGACTTGTTTGATCAACTTCAGGGGGCGACAGTCTTTTCGAAGATTGATTTGCGATCGGGCTACTACCAGTTGAGGATTCGGGACGTCGATATTCCGAAAGCTGCCTTTCGGACGAGATATGGCCATTATGAGTTTGTGGTTATGCCTTTCGGGCTAACCAATGCCCCAGCAGTGTTCATGCAGTTGATGAACAAAGTTTTTATTGAGTATCTGGACAAATTCGTAGTCGTTTTTATCGACAATATTCTTATCTATTCACGGAGTCGGGAGGAGCACGCCTTACATCTCCGGATTGTATTAGACACTTTGAGGGCCGAGAAGTTGTACGCGAAGTTCTCTAAGTGTGAGTTTTGTCTCGAGGAAGTAACGTTCCTCGGGCATGTGATTTCAGCAGAGGGAGTTCGGGTTGATCCGCAGAAGATAGAGGCGGTGATGGCTTGGGAGACGCCTAAGAATGTGAAGGAGGTGAGGAGTTTTCTGGGTCTTGCCGGCTATTACCATAGATTCGTTGAGGGATTTTCTAAGATCGCTAGACCACTCACTCAGTTGCTCCAGAAAACTCAGAAATTCGAGTGGACTGCAGACAGACAGGACAGTTTTGACGAGTTAAAGAGACGTTTGACTACCGCACCCGTCTTAGCATTGCCTCAGGGGAGCGAGGATTTCGTAGTGTATAGTGATGCTTCGGGCCTTGGGCTTGGATGTGTTTTGATGCAGAGAGACATAGTGATTGCTTATGCATCCCGCCAATTGAAACCTTATGAGGTTAATTATCCCACGCACGATTTGGAGTTAGCTGCGGTCGTTTTCGCCTTAAAGATATGGAGGCATTATCTCTATGGGTCGTCGTGTAAGATTTTTACGGACCACAAGAGTCTGAAGTACATCTTCAGCCAGAAAGAGTTGAATATGAGGCAGCGTAGGTGGTTAGAGCTAATTAAAGATTACGACCTCGAGATACTTTACCATCCGGGTAAGGCCAACGTAGTGGCTGATGCGTTGAGCCGAAAACCGATGGCTTTACAGATGTTAGAGGTACTTACACCACAGAGTAGGATCCAGCAAGATTTCATCTGTCAGAATATTGAGGTTTGGGTTCAGAGAGTTCAGGGCCAGCTTTGTGCGTTAGAGATCACTTCGTCCTTGACTGATGATATTAAGGCGAAACAGTATGATGATCCGTGTTTGGTCCAGTTGAGGGAGGATGTGAGGAAGGGGAAAGCCCCTGGATTTGTGATTCAGGATGATGGCGTTCTCAAATTTCGCGGCAGATTATGTGTACCGAATGTTTTTGAGCTGAGACAGAAGATCTTGAGCGAAGCTCATACCACGCCTTACTCCATACATCCTGGTACGAGTAATATGTACAAGGATGTGAGGAGTAACTACTGGTGGAGTAATTTGAAGACAGACGTTAGCGAGTTCGTGTCGAGATGTTTGACCTGTCAGCAGGTTAAGATCGAGCATCAGCGACCCGCGGGGTTTTTGCGACCACTTCCCATTCCGGAGTGGAAATGGGAGGATATTTCTATGGATTTCATTACCAGTATGCCTAGGACTCGGACTGGAATGAACATGATTTGGGTTATTGTCGATCGACTGACCAAATCAGCTCATTTCCTGGGTACTAAGGACACTTGGGGTCCAGAGAGACTGGCACGAGTGTTTATTGCAGAGATCGTGAGATTACATGGGACTCCTAAGAGTATTGTTTCGGATCGTGATGGCCGGTTTGTATCACATTTTTGGCAGGCTGTTCATCGAGCTTTGGGGACTGAGTTGAGACTCAGTACGTCTTACCACCCTCAGACTGACGGGCAGTCAGAGCGGACGATCCAGACGTTGGAGGATATGTTGAGAGCATGTGCCCTAGATTGGAAGGATGATTGGGAGTCGCACTTGCCGTTGATCGAGTTTACGTACAACAATAGTTGGCACGCCTCGATCAAAATGGCACCATTTGAGGCATTGTATGGGAGGAGGTGCAGATCGCCGTTGTGTTGGGACGATGCGTCCGAGCTGATTGGTACCGAGCCCGATATGGTAGTCGAGATGAGGGAGAAGATTACTCTGATTCGTGATAGATTGTTGACGGCCCAGAGTCGGCAAAAGTCTTATGCCGACACGCGTCGCCGGCCGTTGGAGTTTGAGGTGGGAGATCATGTTTTGCTTAAGGTGTCGCCGACACAGGGAGTTTACCGCTTCGGCCGGAAGGGTAAACTTAGTCCGAGATATATTGGGCCGTTTGAAATTTTAGAGAGAGTGGGAGAGCTTGCCTATCGGTTAGGCTTGCCGCCGTCTTTGAGTCACGTTCATAACGTATTTCATGTTTCCCAGCTTAGGAAGTACGTATCGGACCCTAGCCATATTCTTGATTTTGGAGAGATCGAATTGGGACCCGACATTACCATTGAGGAGAGGCCGATTCAGATTTTAGAGCGTCGGGTGAAGCAACTTCGTCATAAAACCATTCCTCTGGTTAAAGTTCAATGGTCGAGACATGGATCCGAGGAAGCCACATGGGAGACGGAAGAGAGTATGCGGTCGAGATACCCCGAGTTGTTCGCGTTGTAAGTTTCGGGACGAAACTTATTTTTAGGGGGATATAATGTAATATCCGTGTTTTCTATTTTCGGTAATTTCTATTTTTGGTGTATGTTCCTTTCGGACAACTCGCTTAGCACTGTTTTGGAATTCTGAATCTATTTTGTTCTTGGAGTTTTTCCGTCTGGATGAGTTTCGAGGATGTTTTTGCATAATTTCATCTTAAATTATATCTTGCTGTATGTATGCTCGATTCTCGTAAAACTTGTTCGTTTCCGTTGTTTCTTGATTTGTATAAGTTTGTATGGTTGAGTTGGTCGTGTTGAAATTTTCGGTTTGTTAATCCGACGTTGCATCGCGATTTTTCGGGCTCTTGGGCCGTTTTTGTAATTTTCATATGTTTGGGGAATTTCGCTTCATTTGCTTCATTTGAGACTCTCTAGTGATCGGGATTATATTTTCTTTCAAAACTCAGCTTCGTTGTTTTGGATACCCCATGTTTATACTTTTGATTCTATCCTTGTGTTGCGCTTCGTCGTTGTATCGACTGTGCTGAGCTAAGTGATTAGTAGTCTTTGATCGGCGCATGCATAACGTACGTTATGCATGCTCCTTTACGTACGTTATATAGGTATCATAACGTACGTTATACCCCATTGGTAACGTACGTTATGGTTTCGCAGAAAGTGTCCAGATTGTTCGTTACGTACGTTAACCTGAGAGGGGTTACGTACGTAACCTTCATAACGTACGTTAACAATAGGCGTTAACGTACGTAACTCGCCGTTTGGTCTTTTAATTCCTGACTTATTTCCGGTCGACTTATTTCACTCCTTTTCTTTCTTTCTCGCGACGTGAGCTTCCTTTGGGCGATTTCAAGCGATTCATCCGGTGCAATTCGTAGGAACCTTCTAAAGATCGATTTTTGCGTCCCAAGCAAGGTTTATCATCATCATAATCATCCTCCATCCGTCCGAATCGAGGTATACATCGATGAACCCTAGTTTTTTTTGGGGACTTCGGGATTTTTGGCATAATTCTTCCTTTTAATCCGTTTTGGCTTCGACGACTTGTTAGATTATGATTGTGTAGTCGTAAATCCCTTGTTTCCAGTATAGTTTAACGGATTTAACCTAGTAATTTCTTCATTGTTAGATTATAGCCATCGTGGACTTCGTATTTTCCGACAAATCGTTCCAAGGGGTAGAATTAGGATTAATTCTTACCTTTCCGCAATATTGAGACTTGTGTATATTGTTATTGTGTTAGGAACGGATTTGGGAAGATTGTTCGGACCGAAACCTATTCCTTCGTCGTTTCCTTCGTTTCGTTTCATTCAAGGCAAGTACATGTATTACATTCCGTTATGTGCGTATGATTTTGATGCGAATAATGTAAATGGTGTTATTAAACGAATGAGATTGTTTCTCTTCCACCTGGGGATGGCATGTGGCCTCTGGGGGGCGATACTAATGGGTACGGCCACGGAAGTGGACTTGGGTGCGTGCGTTGATGTTCTTCCACCTGGGGACGGTTCGACGGGACCTCTGGGGGCCGATACTAATGGGTACGGCCGCGGAAGTGGTTTCTCACCTGGGGACGGTCCGACGGGACCTCTGGGGACTGATACTAATGGGTACGGTCGCGAGTTACCAAGCGTGGATAATCGTGATGTGAAAACTTGTTGATATACTGTTTTGGTGTTAATGTGATATTCCGGAATATTCATTTTCAAAATGATTTCCTTAACGATTTGTTTGCGTTAAACAGCGTATGTATATAATGTTGTGTAATTATGTACTTGCACTAGCTATTCGAATGCTAACCCCTTAAATGGGGGAAATGCGTCTTATGCATTTCAGGTACCGGGAGAGCTGAGGAGCAGGCACGGGGCACGCACGCAAAGGATGGGATGGCTTGATGATGTGGCTCGAGTTTGTATTTTGATGTCGTGTCATTTTATTTGTCGAGTACCGGAGTTAAACTGTTTACTTTGAAACTTGGTTTAAGTCCCCTGCATGGGCAATGAATTGGTATTTATCTTATATTCATGTACTCCGTTAAAATGTTTTGGCCGAGGCCGCGGCCTTACTTACTTTTTGAAATGCATCATTTGGGATTATATCGTGGTTTATGTGTCAAGTGTCAGCCTGGTAGACCTCACGAGGGTTCTACGCCGTGTAATGTCCCATTTGTGAATTGGGGTGCTACAACTGGACAGGTCGGCTAGCGCGCGCAGGCTTCCGGCCATAGCGCACGCTAGCGGGAGTCGGGCGGACGAGTGATGGTCGGCAGAATTGGTCGGTGGTGCCGGGTCATGCGGGCCATGGCCGAGAGTGCTCGGCCGATACTGGCCGATAGCGCACGCTAGTCCGGGAAGGCTAGCGCACGCTAGTTCCGGCCCAGTATATATATGACAGACCAGCCACTTTTCCCTTCGTTTTTCATTTCCTTCCTTCTCCATCCGCGGCTGGCGATTCATGGGTGACGAAGCCATGTTGTTTAACAACAAATCCATGAAGTTCTTGAGTTCATAACATCAATCAATCATCCGTTATCATCCTTTGATCCAGCGAATCAAGGTAATCTTCCTTAGAACCCTATTTTCGTGAATTTGGGGATTTTTGCGTTTTTGTCCGATTCGTTCCGCGTTGTTGATTAATTCATGATGGGTATGATTAATCTTGATAGTATTCTTGTGTTTAACATCATTTAATCCATTGTTCTTCGTCGAATCGAAGTATAATTCTTGATTTCCTTCGAATTGACTTTTGGGTGATTTGTCCCCGATCTCGTTTTTCATCCATTTTCGATGGATCAATTATGGTTAAATGATGTTGTTAAACATATTCTATGGATTGTATATCTATATTTCAACTTGGAATTCCGTTTTCGTGATTTGACGGAACGAATCGTGTTCTTGGCCGTTTTGGGGGAAATCCTTGAGCTTTCGTCATTCGTTCTTTGAATTCAACGGCTTTGGGTCGTGTTATGGAATTCATTTCATTGTTATTATTGTCCTTCGTAGTTTATGACGTGAGTTGGCGATCGGTGGAGTCGGCGGGTTCGTTATCGGTTCGTGTCAACCTACTTTGGTCGATTCTCCGCGTTGTTCTTATTCGAGGCAAGTACCTTGTCCATACTTTTCTTATTTCGTGGATATGATGATTGGTGATCGTCTTGATTTGTTTGTTTGTTTGAAATTAGTTTTCAAAAGATTTGGTTAGCCTCGTTAAAGGCCCTCTTTCAAAACCGTGTGTGTTTTATGATTGGTGTGGTTCGTGAATAACTATGTGAATTCTATGTATATGCTTGGTGTTCATGTTGCACTTGGTATTGTGTGTGGACGTATATTATTTCATTTCGGTGCGTTGTGATTTGACGTGGTGTTTTGCTAAGTGTTTGATGCCTCTGGGCAAATTGTTTGAATATCCTTGATATGATATATTATTTGTGTGAATGTGTGGACATGGTTGAAGGTCTACGGTGACACATGGCACGTGATCATGTGGTCAGGATGCAACAAGTGATTGATCCAACCGTGAGAGCCTGAGATAATCTACGGTGGCACATGGCATGTGATCATGTGGCCAGGATGCAACAAGCGATTGATCCAACCGTGAGATGTGTGTGATTTGTTTCGCTAGCCAGCTCGGGAGGGTCCTTCGAGGCCTCGGGTGGGATGTCGGTGGTATCGTCCCGGTCCTAGGCGATGCGCGTGCGTGATTATGTTTCGTTGATTTTACATCCGTTGAGGACACGTGATGTTGGGCTCTGACCCTGTAAATTGTTGGTGATTTCCTTTTTGCGAAAACAAAACATTTGGGTTGTGACCCTATTGATTTTTGGAAAGAGAAGGATTTTATAATCTTAAATTGTTTTCTATTAAAACTCTCGATGGCATTTTAAACTGTTTTGTAAATTGTTTCCCTTATTTGCGATCTTTCGGTTTTGGAAATGTTTACTCAAACTCTTGCCTCGGGAAGTACTTTTCTTTACGTTTGGATCTTCGAGGATTCCTAATTATTATTGTTCTTGGAACTTGTATTGTATGGCTCGTATTTTTGCACTTGTACTTGCACTAGCAAAACAGTGGAGTTTTGCTAACCCCCGAGTATTCGGGGGGTGGATGTCTATTTTTGCATTCAGGTTTTGGAGCATAGCACAGGGTCGGCACGAAGGATGATGAAAGATGAACGATACTAATCACACGAGCATCCGTTCTTTGTCGTATTGGTCTAGTTGTATTTTCTTTTCCGCTACAAGATATTTTCCGTTATGCGGGTGTGGTTGTATTTTGACCCCTGCGTGGGCATGAGTTGTATTTGAGTTGTATGTATTTGTTGAAAGACCAAATCGGTCTACTGAGTCATTTTAGCCTTAAAGGCGATGTTTAGATGTTTGATTTTAGTTATCAGCCTGGTAGATCCTCGAGGAGAGGGTCTACGGCGTGTAATATCCCTGAGTGGATTGGGGGTGTTACAGAATGGTATCGGAGCTTAGGTTGTGGAAACCTAGGCTGTCGGGTCAGTGGTGTCTATTGAGTTTTTGTCTCGTCGGATTTTATCTGACTGAGTCGTGTCGCGACGCGTCGTCTGAGTTTGTTGGTCGTGATTAGTATCGTGGGGCGATCATCATCTTCGTGCGACCTGTGGCTGTAAGTCTCCCTTCTTTGTGTTGTGCCTCGTGTGACACGAGCTATATTTTTTATGATTATTTATTAAGTGACGGAATCCTTTTATGGATTTTGATTTCTTGATACGTGACTATTTGACTCTCATATTTCGTTCATGTGAGGAGTAGTGTTGCTGGATTGTGCATGTTGGACTGTATTTCTTTTATCCGTTGCGTGAGTTCCTTTGTAATAGCTTTCGGTATTTTACCGACTGAATTTTATTTCGAAAACTGATTCCTTTAACTGAGTTGTTGGCCTTGACCGTTTTGACGGTAGTTGGGTGTTTTCAAATGATTTTGTGAGTTTTGATAAGTACTACCGTCATCGACCTTTTTGGGCATTTTTGTAATTGGTTTTTAGCACGGTGGGTTCGGTGCGGGACCACGGCGCTATAATGTTCCGTGTATTTACTCAAATTTTTGGGCATTGTAGCCCATTGAATTATCTTTGAAAACCTTGAGTATCTTAGAAAATAAAATTCGAGACGTACTTTTAAATGGATTGTATTTTCAAGGCGCCTACTAGCGCAACTATCTGTTTCAAAATTTTTCTACCTCGAGGACCAAAATGTTTTGAGATATTTTCGATGTTTAGAAACATTTATACTTAGACCCGAGGGTCGGATATTCAAAGTTTTTCACTAAAAGAAAGGTGTCCTCATTTTAGTTCAAACGCAAGATGAATTTCAAAGTCTCGAAAATGATGTTTGTTTAACTTTTTGTAAAATGATACTCAAGATCAACCGGTGTTTCCAAACTGTTTTCAAAAGGTGGTTTTCGTTTTAAAACCCATCATTTCCTGCTTGTGGTCGGAGAAGGTGTGTAAGATGTTGATATTGAATGTTGTCGCCTTGTGATGAATTATGTATTATTGCACTTGTGCGAGCTATTAGGCCCGGAGTTTGTATGATTGTGTACATACGTGGTTGTTCCTTGATGTTTTGTAATTGTGCCTTTGGTCATCATTCGAGTCGTTGATGTTGCGAACGATGCCGTCGTTATTGTGATATTCATGTGTGTGTTGCCTTACGATGGTAATCGTTGTATGTGTTATGTGTTATGATTTTCTTGTCTTTGAGTGGTTACTTATTCGGTATGCCGAGGGGCCGAGGTCATGGTCGTGGCGATCGGACGCGTGGTCGAGCATGCTTCGGTGATAGTATTGGTATTGGTGTTGCTACTATTTTACGCAGTAGCCACTCGGATGACTCGATTGACTCAGCGATTCGGCGTGTTACAGATGTGACCCGGACACTGGTGCAATCGGTGGCTTCGAGAAGTGGTTCGTATGAATCCCCTCGTTTACCGGTGCCGCAGATGCTTTAGCCGGATGGTTGGCTTTTCCAGTTGGAAAAGATTTTCGAGATAGTTGATTGTCCGGAAGAATGTAAGGTTCCGTAGCTCGGTATCTTTTCGACAAAGATGCCGCTAGCTGGTGGGAGGCTATTAAGCCTCGAGATCGCGTTGTCACGTGGGCAGAGTTCTAGAAATTCATGAGAGATGAGTTTTGTCCGGAACCGATCAGAAATCAGAGGATTAATGAATTCTTTTCGGCGAAACCGCAGGATGTACCGCTGTCTCAAGCTATTATTGATTTTAGAAAACAGCTCGGCTATGTGCAAAATCAAGTAAGGACAGAGGAGGACAAGATTTGTCATTTTAGTAGGCGGATGAAGCCGGAGATTCGCCAGTACATGGCAGGTCTCGCTTGTACTTTCTTGAGAGATTATCAAAATAGGGCGTTAGCCTATGAGCTATCCAGATTATCGACCGAGAGTATGTCTGACTCGAAGAAACAGAAAACCGTTGGGAACTTTTCAGGAAATCAGGGGAGTGGGCCCCTTGAGGTTGGGACTTCATCTCGTCATCCCAAAATGTTTCCTAGATCGCGTGATCAGAGGAGTAGTACCCCTGTAGTGAGTAATGTGAGCACTTCGAAGATATGTTATAACTGTAGTCGAGCGGGCCATACTGCGAAGAATTGTCGTTCACCGTTAGTCAGCTGTTTCGAGTGTGGCCAGGTGGGTCACCGATCCGTACATTGCGAGACGGTACCTGAGAGGTTTGGGGATCGAGGTTGCGTCTCTACTCCGAAAGGACACGGAGATGCCTAGGGTGGTTTTGAGGATTTCGGCGTAGTCCGAATTATTTATGATTGCCCTTGTGGATCGTTTTGTGTTTATTCTCTGTTTTCTCGACTATGCGTGTTTTCTTGTAACAAGTACTTTGTGTTTTGTGATTGTTTGGATAATTGACTTGATTGTATTATCTGTTTGATGACGCTTGTCACTTGTTGGTGTTATTATGTCTCTACCGGCGACGTTGTGTTGGTCGTCGTGGAGCGTGTTTTCACACCGTATATTCCGTTGCGTTGTTTGTAACATTTCGCCGTTGGGCGTTAGTTACGCGTTTCTTGCGTATCTCGTTGAGTTTTTCTGGCGGAATATTTCTTCCCCTACTTGTTTTAAGTTTCGGGACGAAACTTCTTTTAAGGAGGGTAGAATGTAATATCCGCAATTTTCGATTTTCGGTAAATTTCTTTTTTTGGCCGAAGTCCGTTTTGACGACTCTCTCATGACCGTTTCGTCATTCTGAGAATGATTAATTCTACACTTTTTGACATCCGAGTTTGTTTCGGAGTCGTTTTGTTGAGTTCCGTGCTTTTTAACGACTTTTCCGCACTCGAGTTCGGTTCTTGCGAATCTCGTTCGAAACTGCTGTTTCGAGATTCCCGTAAGTCCGTTTAACTTTGTTAGACGTTTTTTGAACTTCCGTTTGGTTATTCGATCACGTATCGTGATTTTCGGGCGTTTTGGGCCATTTTGTAATTTCTTGAAAGTTACGGGTATCCGTATCTGTAATTGTTGTCTCGACCCGTTTCTTGGTCGCGTATGATTAATTATGGTATTATGTATTCATTTCGGGCCGTTGATGTTGTCCGCGAACTTTTCGTCGTGTTCGTTCCGTACGTTTTCGGAAATCGGGTCGTCGAGCTTTGGTGGTCGGATGCTGGCCGGACGGTTGCGGGACTGGCCGGACGGTTGCGGGCACCGGCCGGACAGATGCGGCAGGAACCGGCGTAGCGCACGCTACTGCCGGAAGGCTGCGCGCGCTAACCGGCAGGTGTAGTGCACGCTAGCTTGGTCGACCAACGCACGCTATCGGGCCGGACAGAGGGATTCTGAGGTTCTGGACTCGGTCAGGATCGGCAGGTAACGCACGCTGCTGTCGGTCGTAGCGCACGCTAACCGGCGGGGGTAGCGCACGCTGCCGGCCGACTAGCGTACGTTACCTGGGCAAGTTTGTTAGTCCAGTGGCTACTGGACAGGTCGGCTAGCGCGCGCAGGCTTCCGGCCGTAGCGCACACTAGCGGGAGTCGGGCGGACGAGTCATGGTCGGAAGAATTGGTCGGTGGTGCCGGGTCATGCGGGCCATGGCCGAGAGTGCTCGGCCGATACTGGCCGATAGCGCACGCTAGTCCGGGAAGGCTAGCGCACGCTAGTTCCGGCCCAGTATATATATGACAGACCAGCCACTTTTCCCTTCGTTTTTCATTTCCTTCCTTCTCCATCCGCGGCTGGCGATTCATGGGTGACGAAGCCATGTTGTTTAACAACAAATCCATGAAGTTCTTGAGTTCATAACATCAATCAATCATCCGTTATCATCCTTTGATCCAGCGAATCAAGGTAATCTTCCTTAGAACCCTATTTTCGTGAATTTGGGGATTTTTGCGTTTTTGTCCGATTCGTTCCGCGTTGTTGATTAATTCATGATGGGTATGATTAATCTTGATAGTATTCTTGTGTTTAACATCATTTAATCCATTGTTCTTCGTCGAATCGAAGTATAATTCTTGATTTCCTTCGAATTGACTTTTGGGTGATTTGTCCCCGATCTCGTTTTTCATCCATTTTCGATGGATCGATTATGGTTAAATGATGTTGTTAAACATATTCTATGGATTTTATATCCATATTTCAACTTGGAATTCCGTTTTCGTGATTTGACGGAACGAATCGTGTTCTTGGCCGTTTTGGGGGAAATCCTTGAACTTTCGTCATTCGTTCTTTGAATTCGACGGCTTTGGGTCGTGTTATGGAATTCATTTCATTGTTATTATTGTCCTTAGTAGTTTATGACGTGAGTTGGCGATCGGTGGAGTCGGCGGGTTCGTTATCGGTTCGTGTCAACCTACTTTGGTCGATTCTCCGCGTTGTTCTTATTCGAGGCAAGTACCTTGTTCATACTTTTCTTGTTTCGTGGATATGATGATTGGTGATCGTCTTGATTTGTTTGTTTGTTTGAAATGAGTTTTCAAAAGATTTGGTTAGCCTCGTTAAAGGCCCTCTTTCAAAACCGTGTGTGTTTTATGATTGGTGTGGTTCGTGAATAACTATGTGAATTCTATGTATATGCTTGGTGTTCAGGTTGCACTTGGTATTGTGTGTGGACGTATATTATTTCATTTCGGTGCGTTGTGATTTGACGTGGTGTTTTGCTAAGTGTTTGATGCCTCTGGGCAAATTGTTTGAATATCCTTGATATGATATATTATTTGTGTGAATGTGTGGACATGGTTGAAGGTCTACGGTGACACATGGCACGTGATCATGTGGTCAGGATGCAACAAGTGATTGATCCAACTGTGAGAGCCTGAGATAATCTACGGTGGCACATGGCATGTGATCATGTGGCCAGGATGCAACAAGCGATTGATCCAACCGTGAGATGTGTGTGATTTGTTTCGCTAGCCAGCTCGGGAGGGTCCTTCGAGGCCTCGGGTGGGATGTCGGTGGTATCGTCCCGGTCCTAGGCGATGCGCGTGCGTGATTATGTTTTGTTGATTTTACGTCCGTTGAGGACACGTGATGTTGGGCTCTGACCCTGTAAATTGTTGGTGATTTCCTATTTGCGAAAACAAAACATTTGGGCTGTGACCCTATTGATTTTTGGAAAGAGAAGGATTTTATAATCCTAAATTGTTTTCTATTAAAACTCTCGATGGCATTTTAAACTGTTTTGTAAATTGTTTCCCTTATTTGCGATCTTTCGGTTTTGGAAATGTTTACTCAAACTCTTGCCTCGGGAAGTACTTTTCTTTACGTTTGGATCTTCGAGGATTCCTGATTATTATTGTTCTTGGAACTTGTATTGTATGGCTCGTATTTTTGCACTTGTACTTGCACTAGCAAAACAGTGGAGTTTTGCTAACCCCCGAGTATTCGGGGGGTGGATGTCTATTTTTGCATTCAGGTTTTGGAGCATAGCACAGGGTCGGCACGAAGGATGATGAAAGATGAACGATACTAATCACACGAGGATCCGTTGCTGTCGTATTGGTCTAGTTGTATTTTCTTTTCCGCTGCAGTATATTTTCCCGTTGTACGGGTGTGGTTGTATTTTGACCCCTGCGTGGGCATGAGTTGTATTTGAGTTGTATGTATTTGTTGAAAGAGCAAATCGGTCTACTGAGTCATTTTAGCCTTAAAGGCGAGGTTTAGATGTTTGATTTTAGTTATCAGCCTGGTAGATCCTCGAGGAGAGGGTCTACGGCGTGTAATATCCCTGAGCGGATTTGGGGGTGTTACAGGGACGGTCCGACGTGGCCTCTGGGGGCCGATACTAATGGGTACGGCCACGGGTTACCAAGTGTGGTTTCTGTGATATTGATGTTGATGTTTTGATGATTAGTTGTGATATTGGCCGGAGTATCACAATGCTTTGCGCTCGGGGTCGAGATACATTATATATCGAGTCTTGGTGTTTGGCTAGAATGGCATAGGAATAATGTGTTATGTGTAATGTGTCCTTGTAAGTGAATTGAAGTGGATGATCGGGTCGTGGACCCTGTGTTTTGTGACCATAATGGTTGGGTCGTGTACCCCGCATTTTGTTAACGGATTTGCATTTTGGAAAATGAACTTTGGGGTTGTGACCCTAAATGACTTTCGAGGAATTAAGAACTTTTCAACTTCTAATGTTTTCAAAACTCCTGAGATTTGGAAATGTTTTCAAAGTGCTTACTTGCTTGCTTTCTACTTTCAAGACTTGAACTATTTTTAACTAAATATATCTCGAAGTCTTTCATTGTATTCTCGGAATGTGTGTGTATGGCTCGTATTTGCACTTTATACTTGCACTAGCGAAACAAAGGAGTTTGCTAACCCCGAGTAATCGGGGTGGATATCTCAGATTGTGTCCAGTACATGCAGTTTTCGGGAGCAAGAAACATGATCTGTAACAGCGATGATGAAAGACTAATGATACAAATCACACGAAGGCCGCTTTGAGTTCGATTAGTCGGAGTCCATTGCATTGTCTTTTCCGCTGTCTTATTGTTCATTGTTGCGAGTATTTTACCCTTGCATGGGTATGAGTCTGGATGAGTTTATGTATTTTGATTTGTAAGTCAGTGACGACAGACCAAATCGGTCTATTGGTTCGTTATTTTGATTCGTCGGTATGTAATGTAATGTGTTGTTTTGATGTCTAGCCTGGTGGATCCTCATGGAGAGGGTCTGCGGCGTGTAATATTCTCGGTTCGATCTGGGGGTGTTACATTTATGGTATCGGAGATTTGGTTGCGGAAACCTAGGCTGTCGGGTCCAGTCGTGTATTGTTGGGTCTTGTCTTGTCAGATTGAGTCTGACTGATGTCGCGTCGCGACGCGTCGTTTGGAATGTCGGTCGTGATTAGTATCAGGGTGCAGCCATCATCTTCGTGCGATCTGTGGATGTAAGTCTCCCTACTACAGGTTGTACCACGAGCTATACGAGCCTGTGTGATTTTGTGTTATGTAGTTAATATTTGAAGGTGCATCGTGAGTAAGTGACATATATTTGTTGATTCCCGTCTTGCGTTAAAATGTAGAATGATATTGCTGAATGTATCTTTGTATAAATCATTTTTCTTGCAAGAGTATAAACCTTGGAATTTTAAGTTTTCGAATCCTTTCGGGGAGTCACGTAAAATTTTTAAAATGCCCTCCAAGGGAGGAAAAAGTTGATTTTCGTATGTTGACCACAAGGCTGTAAGTTCTGAAAACTCGAATTATTGATAATTCTTTTCCACTGTGTACTATAAGTTTTCAAAACACGAGTTTTGAACTCAAATGAGTTCTACAAAATATACTCAAGACGTGACCCTTGATTTTAACTTTTCGGTTTTGAATGACAATTGCCTTTTGATGGTTGCTCATGATATGTTGTAATTATGTGAATCGATGGCTTTGAGATTCGAATATTGTTGTTGTTTAATTGTGACCTTCGATTCCAGTAATGTCGTATATATGTTCGCAATCATGTTGCTAAAATAGAACCGTTAGCGCACGCTAAGTGTAAGGCTAGCGCGCGCTAATGCAGCATGGGTAGCGCACGCTAAATATGTGTTGTAGCGAGCGTTAGTCAGTCTGGGCAGAGGCTATGGAACCGCATTATAGCCGTTAGGTCTAACTTTTGCGGCCAATCACCTGTAGTTGTATTCTCTACGTGGTGTCTAGTGATAACAACTGTTGTGCGTGAATGTGTGTTAAGACTTTTCGTATTGCTAGGTGATATTTGATTGTGTTTGATGAATTGATAAACTATGTCTGCTGCGAGTGTGTTCGAACACGCTTTTCTAAAACTTTCATAAGTTTGTGCAAGTGCGATTAGCCGGCGGCTTCGTATGAACTTTGGAAATTGTTTGAAATTTGCGAGCCGGCCTAGGATTCTCAAATAAAACCTCGATGGTATTTGAAAGAGTTGTTTTAAAGTACCTTGAACATTTTGTAAAATATTACCGTCGTTGATGTTTGTGAAGTGTTGGGAGAATTTTTGAAAATAATTTTAATGTATTGTTGCATTTTCAAATAATTCGAGTGAATGATTTTCAAAAATATTTCACACCATAAAAATATTTTATTTCAAAAACCAATGCGATTTTTATTTTCAAAAATATATAGTGAAAGATGAAAAATCTCACTCGATGTAAAGTTCAAACTCGGAATTGGAAATGTTAGAGTATGTAAGAATGATTTGATGATCTTACATGGTTAACTTGTTAGTTGTTAACGGTGATGATGATACGTAGAGGCATGATGACTTCAAATGATTTCAAATGAGACGGTTAAAGTACGTTGTTTGCAAATTTTGATGAAACAACCCGAGGTACCAAAAGTACTTTTAAAGTTTATTTTAAATAGATATACAAATCCAAGGATTTTCAAAAGATTTCCTTTAAAAGAATACCTCGTGGATTTTCTTTTCGAGTTGTTATTGGTTACCTTATGTGATATGTCGTGCTGAGTTGGTACTTTAGTATAATATTTTGCGAAGTTGTGCAATCGTATTGAGTGGGAATCCGCTTAGTATGCCGATGGGCAGAGGAGGCAGTCCTGACCACGATACTAATGGCCATGAAGATCGGATGTGGACCAAGAGGATATGGTCGGGAAGGTTGCTATTCCAGCACTTGGTTCTCGTTGTTTAGGTTTCGGGACGAAACCTCTTTTAAAGGTGATATGATGTAATACCCGCATTTTTCTTTCTTTCTCTTCTGTTTCGTCCAACCGTATCGACTCGACTGTGTTCGTTGATGCTTCTGACCTGGTGTTGTTTATCACCTTTGTCATTCGAGCGAGTTCTGATATTGTCCCAAATTGATCTATATATCGTTGTGACCTTTTCAAGTTCGAAAAATTAGTCTCATTTTCGATCTTCCAACCCTTGGGCGGTGGAATTCCGTATTTGTTCAGCGATTGGCTCGCGTTTTGATTGATGTACTGTTGGGTTGGTCAATCGTACTGATTTTCGTCCGTTGTGTTTTGTGTTTGTTCGGATAATTGACTTGATTGTATTATCCAGTTGATAACGCTTGTCACTTGTTGGTTTTATTATATCCCTAACAGCGGCGTTGTGTTGGTCGTCGTGGAGCGTGTTTTCACGCCGTATATTCCTTTGTGTTGCTTGTAACGTTTCGCCGATGGGCGTAAGTTACGCGTTTCCTTGCGTATCTCGTTGAGTTTTCCTGGCGGGATATTGCTTCTCCCTACTTGTTTTAAGTTTCGGGACGAAACTTCTTTTAAGGAGGGTAGAATGTAATATCCGCAATTTTCGATTTTTCGGTAAATTTCTTTTTCAGCCGGAGTCCGTTTTGACGACTCGCCAATGACCGTTTCGTCATTTCGAGAATGATTAATTCTGCACTTTTTGTCATCCGAGTTCGTTTCGGTATCGTTTTGTTGAGTTCCGAGCTTTTTAGCGACTTTTCCGCACTTGAGTGCGATTCTTGCGAATCTCGCTTAAACTCGCTGCTTGAGTTTCTCGTAAGTTCATTTAATGATATTATTTATGTTGCGAGCTTTGGTTTGGTGTTTCGATCGCGTATCGTGATTTTCGGACGTTTTGGGCCATTTTCGTAATTTCCCAAAGTTTTGGGTAATTACTTCCGTTGTTGAATTCCGAGCCTTCGGGTGGTCGGAATTGTGTGTTCTCTTAGCTCTTAGATTCGTCTTTGCGAGTACGTCGTAACCGTATCATCGATTCGTATTCAGATTCGGGTTTCGGGGTCGTTCGGGCCGTCGGAGTTGGCCCCGGCCGAGTCATGGCCGGGCAACCTGGGCCCAGGCCGGCACTGGCCGAGTCACGGCCGGTAGTGCTCGGCAGCTTCTGGCCGAGTCACGGCCGGCAGTGCTCGGCAGCTTCTGGCCGAGCAGTCCGTGGGCCGCGGCACATGCTGGCAGGGCCGCGGCACACTCTGTGGCATTTTTCGGCCAAACCGACTGTACCGGGTGCCGCGGCACACTCCGGCCGAGCCGCGGCACACTGCCGACCACTGGGAGCCATTTTTGGGCCTGTGCCGCGGCACACTCCCGCTGGGCCGCGACACACTGTGCAGCCTATTTATGGCCCTGCATACGGGTTTTTGACCATTTTTCTCACTCGTTTTCTTCCCTTCCGCGGCTGGAGCTTGGTTAATCATGGAGAGATGTTGTTGGACAATCAATCCATGAAGTTTTGGAGTTCATATCATCAATCATCCATCCTATAACATCCTCCGATCTACCAAATCAGGTCAGATTTTCTAGAAATCTAATTTTGGGGATTTTGGGTATTTTGTTCGTTTTCGTCCGTTTAATCCGATTTAACTTAGGATTTTGATGGATTGATGATTACTTAGATGTATCGTATTGTTTCCATTGTTATTCCATGGTTGGATCGTATCGATTCGTTGTTTTGGTCGAGTTCTTGATCGATGCCTTGGAGGTGTCCGGTAAAATGTCATAGAGGGGTTTTCGGGCGTTCTACGATTATTCTTCCTCATATGATCGATGATTTATTGATTATATGTTGTTAGGGTCGAATTCTTGTGAAGAACTTGAGTCGGAACCCTTCCGTTCGTCGTTTTCTTCAAGCTTCTCGATCGTGGGTGTATTCTTTTCCTTCGCCGGGGAATCGTAGGTGTTCAAGGTGTCCCGACTGAGCCGTGATTGTAGGAGTGTCCGGTATCGATTATCGAGGCAAGTATCTTGCCCATACATTACGTGTTTTGTGGATATTATGGTTGTTAATCGTCGATATGTGCTAAATAAATATTAATAACCATTTTTCAAAAGAATCAGAATATTTACCATCATGCTTTTTGTAAAGGTGACCCGTGTGTGTCGGGAATTAATGTGCTTAGTTGAATATGTGAGCTAGTGTCGAGTATAGAATCACCTTACTTTCTTGTGATGTCATTATGTATGATTATGGCATCGGTAAATGTAAAGTGTAATTCTCTTGTCAAATAATGTGCTTGGAGTCCCGTGGTTATGGATGAATTTGTGAGTTTTTGTGATATGGGTTGTGTCGTTCGGTGCTATTGGGATCTTGTGCTCCCTTGTGAATCGATATAGTTCTGGGTCGTGAGTACGTGTTGGATAATGTGGCCATTCTAGCAAGGTACATCAACTATATATATTTTGTGTGTTTGACCTTTGAGAGTCGTGGTTTTGTAATCTGCGAGTTGTTACTCTTCCACCTGGGGATGGCATGTGGCCTCTGGGGGCCGATACTAATGGGTACGGCCAAGGGAGTGGACTTGGGTGCGTGTGTTGATGTTCTTCCACCTGGGGACGGTTCGACGGGACCTCTGGGGGCCGATACTAATGGGTACGGCCGCGGAAGTGGTTTCCCACCTGGGGACGGTCCGACGGGGCCTCTGGGGGCCGATACTAATGGGTACGGCCACGGGTTACCAAGTGTGGTTTCTGTGATATTGATGTTGATGTTTTGATGATTAGTTGTGATATTGTCCGGAGTATCACAATGCTTTGCGCTCGGGGTCGAGATACATTATATATCGAGTCTTGGTGTTTGGCTAGAATGGCATAGGAATAATGTGTTATGTGTAATGTGTCCTTGTAAGTGAATTGAAGTGGATGATCGGGTCGTGGACCCTGTGTTTTGTGACCATAATGGTTGGGTCGTGTACCCCGCATTTTGTTAACGGATTTGCATTTTGGAAAATGAACTTTGGGGTTGTGACCCTAAATGACTTTCGAGGAATTAAGAACTTTTCAACTTCTAATGTTTTCAAAACTCCTGAGATTTGGAAATGTTTTCAAAGTGCTTACTTGCTTCGTTTCTACTTTCAAGACTTGAACTATTTTTAACTAAATATATCTCGGGAAGTCTTTCATTGTATTCTCGGAATGTGTTGTGTATGGCTCGTATTTGCACTTTATACTTGCACTAGCGAAATAGTGGAGTTTTGCTAACCCCCGAGTAATCGGGGGGTGGATATCTCAGATTGTGTCCAGGTACATGCAGGTTTTCGGGAGCAAGACACATGATCGGTACGAGGGATGATGAAAGACGAATGATACTAATCACACGAAGGCCAGTTTTGGGTTCAGTTAGTCGGAGTCCATTGCATTGTCTTTTCCGCTGTCTTATTGTTCATTGTTGCGAGTATTTTACCCTTGCATGGGTATGAGTCTGAATGAGTTTATGTATTTTGATTTGTAAGTCAGTGACGACAGACCAAATCGGTCTATTGGTTCGTTATTTTGATTCGTCGGTATGTAATGTAATGTGTTGTTTTGATGTCTAGCCTGGTGGATCCTCATGGAGAGGGTCTGCGGCGTGTAATATTCCCGGTTCGATCTGGGGGTGTTACTGTAATATCCGTGTTTTCTATTTTCGGTAATTTCTATTTTTGGTGTATGTTCGTTTCGGACAACTCGCTTAGCACTGTTTTGGAATTCTGAATCTATTTTGTTCTTGGAGTTTTTCCGTCTGGTCGAGTTTCAAGGATGTTTTTGCATAATTTCATTTTGAATTATACCTTGCCGCATGTGCGTTCGATTCTCGTAAAACTTGTTCGTTTCCGTTGTTTCTCGACTCGTATAAGTTTGTATGGTTGAGTTGGTCGTGTTGGAACTTTCGGTTTGTTAATCCGACGTCGTATCGTGAATTCCGGATGTTTGGGGTCATTTTTATAATTCTGATTTATTTTGGGCATTGTGGTTGTTATTCGTTTATCCTGACCTCCAGACTGTCGGAGCCACGTGTTGATTATGGCAATCATCCCATCAGTAGGAAATCTTCGTATACTCGTTAAGTATCTATTCTATCCGGTTGTCGTTGAACTTTATTTTCTCACAACTGATGTCTGTAGCAGGTTACGGCCGTAAACCCTCATGTTACGGCCGTAATGTTCGAGAGATACGACCGTAAGTCCTTCACCGTACGGCCGTAAGCCAGCTTCGTTTTTTTTTTCCCTGCATGAGACTCCAGTAGCAACTTATGGGCGTATAATGTACCGATTACGGCCGTAAAAAATGTTACGGCCGTATCTCTTAGATCATACGGCCGTAAGTGCGCTTCGTCGGTTTTGCCCAGACCTATCCGTAGAACTTGTTACGGCCGTAAATGCATGTAATTACGGCCGTAATATCCACTAGTTACGGCCGTATGAATGAGGTGTTACGGCCGTAACACCAGTCGGTTTATAAACGGGCAGGAGTCATTTTTTTCCCGTCATTTTCTCATTCCTCTTCTCTTCTTCGCGACGGGGCGACTTCCAAGGCAAGGGTTCGTCAGATTTTCATCCCAACACCGGTTGGAAAGTATAACTTAGCATCATATCATCACCACAACACCAAATCATCTATTGCTCGGCTTCGAATCAAGGTATTATCCCCTAGAACCCTAGTATGAATTTGGAGAGGGTTTGGTGGTGATCTTGTCTTTTAATCCGATTTAACCGATGTTGTTGTTAGATTTCGATAGTATACTCGTGATTCTTGGTTCCCTTCTTATTGGATGGGATGAAATCCCGCTATTACACCGTTGACCAATTTCAACTCCCTATGCCCTTTTGATGTTCGATGAATTGTCCCAACGGGTAGAACTAGGACGAATTTCTTCGTATTCGTATTGTTGAGATTGGTTGTATATCATTTTGTGTTAGGGACGAGTTTGGGAAGATTGTTCGGATCGGAACCTTTCCTTTCGCCGTTTTCTTCGCCGTGTCATCCAAGGCAAGTACATGTATTACATTCTACGTGCATATGGTTTTGATGCGAATGATGTAAATGGTGTTATTGAACGAATGTGATTGTTTCTCTTCCACGGGATGGCGTGTGGCCTCCGGGGCCGATACTAATGGGTACGGCCATGGAAATGGATCAAAAGCGTGTGTTGATGTTCTTCCACCGGGACGGTTCGACGGGACCTCTGGGGCCGATACTAATGGGTACGGCCGCGAAGTGGTTTCTCACTGGGACGGTCCGACGGACCTTCCGGGACCGATACTAATGGGTACGGCCGCGAGTCACCAAGCGTGGATAATTGTGATGTGGAAAACTTGTTAATATACTGTTTTGGTGTTAATGTGATATTCCGGAATTTGACTTTCAAAAATGATTTTTCTAACGATTTATTTGCGTTGAATCGTGTATCTATATAACGTTGTGTAATTATGTACTTGCACTAGCTATTCGAATGCTAACCCCTTAAATGGGGGAAATGCGTCTTATGCATTTCAGGTACTGGTCGAGCTGAGGAGCTGGCACGGGATGCGCATGCGAAGGATGGGTTGGCATGATGATGTGGCTCGAGTCTGCATTTTTCTATTTTGACATTGCATGTGTTGAGTACTGGAGATAGATTGTTTATTCTTAAACATGGTTTAAGTCCCCTGCGTGGGCAACGATTTGGTATTTAACTTATGTCTCATGTACTCCGTTAAAATGTTTTGGCCGAGGCCACGGCCTTATTTATTTTTTTGATGCATCTTTTGGGTTATCATTGTGGTTCATGTGTCGTGAGTTAGCCTGGTAGACCTCACGAGGGTTCTACGGCGTGTAATGTCCCATTTGTGAATTGGGATGTTACAATTATGGTATCAGAGCTTAGGTTTTGAATACCTAGCCGCTTCGGTGAAATTGGGTCCTGCCGCATCATTAGAGTCGCTTGTTGAGCCTAATATCATCGTGCTACCGTCCTTTCGTGCGACCCGTGGTCGTAAGTCTCCTCGAACTCTTATATCTCTCGTAATTCGTTTTCTTGCGCTGCTCGAATCGTGACTTGTGTTACCAACTTTGTGAATTGTGCCGATCTTGTTCTTTTCTTATTTTCCTTCGATGTTGAGAGTTCGTGGTAGACCGGCTAGGGGACGCGGCCGAGGCCGTGGTCGTGGTGCCGATAATGAGGAGGGCTCACTATCCCAGTCCTCTGCGGACTCAGCCTCTCACTCAGTGCCGTCGGGTAATAATGCCGACGCCGGGACTACTGCCGTACTACAGCAGTTGGTAGCCCAACTTACTCAGATAGCCTGTGGTGGACGCTTAATCCGCCCCGACACCGGAGGAGGAGGCTAGTAAGTTGCTTGACGGTGACTAAGATGCACCCACCTCGTTTCTCCGGATCTTCCGACTCCTCGGTTGGGAGAATTGGCTCTTTCGGTTGTCCAGACCTTTGATGTCGTAGCTTGTCCTTAAGACAGAGGGTACATATTGCCCAAGACCTCCTGGATAAGGAAGCTGCGGAATGGTGGGAGGCCGTTGCACCCAGAGACCGTCGGGCCACTTGGGATGAGTTCAGGGCTGCTATGGAGGCGAATATTGTCCGCCGCCACCAAGGAGCGCAGAATTGTGGAGTTCTTCACCGCTACACCTCGGGATGTGCCTATTTCTCGTGCCATCATTTCTTACAATCAGCAGTTGGGTTTCGTGAGGGACCAAGTGAGAACGGAGGCTGATAAAATCCGTTATTTCAATATGCGCATGAAGCCGCATATTAGACAGAGTATGGCGCCGCTCATGTGTGCCACTTTGAAGGACTACCAAGATCGCGCTCAGCGATCGAGATGGCTGTCCCGGAATCGAGTCGGTTTCGGAAGCTAAGAAGCGAAGACTACCGGTGGGTTCTCGGCCGGAAAAGGTGGTCGGGCGAGGTCTCGCTCGCTCCTACACCCGGGAGGAGGCCGTTTCATCAGCCGGTGGATCTCGTGGTAACTGCTCACCGATCTGTTGCACCTAGCGAGAGTCTGCTTTAATTGCACACGAGCACGTTGTGAAGGATTGCCCACTTCCGTTAGTTACTTGCTTCACTTGCGATGACCAGGCATCGAGCAAATCATTGTGAGAGGGCCACTGTGGCCGCTAGATTTACGACTACCACCGCCGATCGTAGGATCACGTTCACCGACTACTCATGTGCCGCATGGTTCGGGTGGTGGTCGAGGTCGGAGTCACCGGATCGCCGCGCAGCCGAGTTCGGCTCAATCCATCCCCGATTATATCGATGAGGCGCACGGAGGAGGCGGACATTCCGTGGCGTGTGTACCACTCGATCCTTTCTCATCCAGTTTCTGCTTTTTGATTCTGCACCCATTCCTTTATAACTTCGGATTGTGTGAGTCGTATTGGTTTTGACTGCTTGTTTGAGTGTGAGCCGTTTGTAGTGGTTACGCCCAGCGGGGATCGTATGGTTGGGGACCGGGAAGTTAGGGATTGCCCAGTGAGGATCGGGAGCCGGGATTGGCCCTAGAATCTCATTGTTATAGACCTTAAGGGTGAGGATTTGATCCTCGGGGACGATTGGTTGGATCGTCATGGTGCTATCATGAACTATCGGACTCGTACCATCACGATAGTTGCCGAGGACGGCACCGAGCATACTCTCGTCACCGTAAGCCGGGTAGATCGGGGAGTGTGATTAGCGCCTTGAAGGCGATGAAACTTTTGAACCAAGGTTGTGTTGGCTACTAGTGTTTCGCTCTGCAGGCGGAAGATGGTGGGGTTGACATACCGTCGATTCCAGTCGTTAGCGAGTATTCCGATGTATTTCCGGATGACTTGCCGGGATTACCACCACAACGAGAGGTGGAGTTTCCTATTGACCTTGAGCCGAATGCGGCCCCTATTTCTCGAGCACCGTACCGTATGGCACCGTCGGAGATGCTAGAGTTGAAGAATCAGTTAGGAGAGTTGTTAGATAAGGGGTATATTCGACCGAGCGCATCGCCTTGGGGTGCGCCTGTACTTTTTGTTAAGAAGAAGGATGGATCGCTTCGTTTATACATCGACTATCGAGAATTAAACAAGCTAACCATCAAAAATAAATACCCTTTGCCCAGGATTGACGATGAGTTTGATCGGCTTCAGGGGGCGGCCTTTTTCAAGATTGATTTTCGATCGGGCTACTACCGATTGAGGATTCGGACGTCGATATTCCGAAAGTCGCCTTCGGACGAGATACGGACATTACGAGTTTGTAGTTATGCCTTTCGGGTTAACTAATGCGCCGGCGGTGTTCATGCAGTTGATGAACAAAGTTTTTATTGAGTATCTGGACAAATTCGTAGTCGTTTTTATCGACGATATCCTTATCTATTCACGGAGTCGGGAGGAGCACGCCTTACATCTCCGGATTGTTTTAGACACTTTGAGGGCTGAGCAGTTGTACGCGAAGTTCTCTAAGTGTGAGTTTTGGCTTGAGGAAGTGACGTTCCTCGGGCATGTGATTTCAGCAGAGGGAGTTCGGGTAGATCCGCAGAAGATAGAGGCAGTGATGGCTTGGGAGCCGCCTAAGAATGTGAAGGAGGTGAGGAGTTTTCTGGGTCTTGCCGGCTATTACCGTAGATTCGTGGAGGGATTTTCTAAGATCGCTAGACCACTCACTCAGTTGCTCCAGAAAACTCAGAAGTTCGAGTGGACTGCAGACAGGCAGGACAGTTTTGACGAGTTAAAGAGACGTTTGACTACCGCACCCGTGTTAGCGTTGCCTCAGGGGAACGAGGATTTCGTAGTGTACAGTGATGCTTCGGGCCTTGGTCTAGGATGTGTTTTGATGCAGAGAGACAGAGTGATTGCGTATGCGTCCCGCCAGTTGAAACCTTATGAGGTGAATTACCCCACACACGATTTGGAGTTAGCTGCGGTTGTTTTCGCCTTGAAGATCTGGAGACATTATCTCTATGGGTCGTCGTGTAAGATTTTTACAGATCACAAGAGTTTGAAGTATATCTTCAGTCAGAAAGAGTTAAATATGAGACAGCGTAGGTGGTTGGAGCTAATTAAGGATTACGACCTCGAGATACTTTACCATCCGGGTAAGGCTAACGTAGTGGCTGATGCGTTGAGCCGTAAGCCGATAACGTTACAGATGTTAGAGGTACTTACACCACAGAGTAGTATCCAGCGGGATCTTATTTGTCAGAATATTGAGGTTTGGGTTCAGAGGATTCAGGGCCAGTTACGTGCATTAGAGATCACTTCGTCCTTGACTGATGATATCAAGGCGAAACAGTATGATGATCCGTGTTTGGTCCAGTTGAGGGAGGATGTGAGGCAGGGGAAAGCCCCTGGATTTGTGGTTCAGGATGATGGAGTTCTGAGATTTCGGCAGACTATGTGTACCGAATGATATTGAGCTGAGACAGAAGATCTTGAGTGAAGCTCATACCACACCTTACTCCATACATCCTGGTACGAATAAAATGTACAAGGATGTGAGGAGCAACTACTGGTGGAGTAATTTGAGGACAGACGTTAGCGAGTTTGTGTCGAAGTGTTTGACCTGTCAGCAGGTTAAGATCGAGCATCAGCGACCCGCAGGGTTTTTGCGACCACTTCCTATCCCGGAGTGGAAATGGGAGGATATTTCTATGGATTTCATTACTAATATGCCTAGGACTCGGAATGGAATGAACATGATTTGGGTTATTGTCGATCGACTGACCAAATCAGCTCACTTTCTGGGTATTAAGGACACTTGGGGCCCGGAGAGACTGGCGCGAGTATTTATTGCAGAGGTCGTGAGATTGCATGGGACTCCTAAGAGTATTGTTTCGGATCGTGATGGCCGGTTCGTATCACATTTTTGGCAGTCGCTCATCGAGCTTTGGGTACCGAGTTGAGACTCAAGACATCTTATCACCCTCAGACTGACGGGCAGTCAGAGCGGACGATCCAGACGTTAGAGGATATGTTGAGAGCCTGTGCCCTAGAATGGAAGGATGATTGGGAGTCGCACTTGCCGTTGATCGAGTTCACGTACAACAATAGTTGGCACGCATCGATCAAAATGGCGCCATTTGAGGCGTTGTATGGGAGGAGGTGCAGATCGCCGTTGTGTTGGGACGATGCGTCCGAGCTGATTGGTACCGAGCCCGATATGGTAGTTGAGACGAGAGAGAAGATTACTCTGATTCGTGATAGATTGTTAACGGCCCAGTCGGCAGTAGTCTTATGCCGTGCCGGGTCGCGGGCGGTTGGCGTTTGTGGTGGGAGATCTTGTTTTGCTTATGGTGTCGCCGACACGGGTAGTTTACCGCTTCGGCCGGAAGGGTAAACTTAGTCCGAGGTTTATTGGGCCGTTTGAGATTTTAGAGAGAGTGGGAGAGCTTGCCTATCGGCTAGGCTTACCGCCCCGAGCCACGTTAATAACGTATTTCATGTTTCCTACCTTAGGAGGTACGTATCGACCCTAGCCATATTATCGATTTTGGAGAGATCGGGTGGGACCCGACCTTACCATCGAGGAGAGGCCGATTCAGATTTTAGAGCGTCGGGTGAAGCAACTTCGTCATAAAACCATCCCTCTGGTTAAAGTTCAATGGTCGAGACATGGGTCCGAGGAAGCCACATGGGAGACGGAGGAGAGTATGCAGTCGAGATACCCCGAGTTGTTCGCGTTGTAAGTTTCGGGACAAAACTTATTTTTAGGGGGAGATAATGTAATATCCGTGTTTTCTATTTTCGGTAATTTCTATTTTTGGTGTATGTTCGTTTCGGACAACTCGCTTAAGACTGCTTTGGAATTCTCGAATCTATTTTGTTCTTGGAGTTTTTCCGTCTGGTCGAGTTTCGAGGATGTTTTTGCATAATTTCATTTTGAATTATACCTTGCCGCATGTGCGTTCGATTCTCGTAAAACTTGTTCGTTTCCGTTGTTTCTCGACTCGTATAAGTTTGTATGGTTGAGTTGGTCGTGTTGGAACTTTCGGTTTGTTAATCCGACGTCGTATCGTGAATTCCGGATGTTTGGGGTCATTTTTATAATTCTGATTTATTTTGGGCATTGTGGTTGTTATTCGTTTATCTTGACCTCCGGACTGTCGGAGCCACGTGTTGATTATGGCAATCATCCCATCAGTAGGAAATCTTCGTATACTCGTTAAGTATCTATTCTATCCGGTTGTCGTTGAGCTTTATTTTCTCACAACTGATGTCTCAGCAGGTGTTACGGCCGTAAACCCTCATGTTATGGCCGTAATGTTCGAGAGATACGACCGTAAGTCCTTCACCGTACGGCCGTAAGCCGGCTTCGTTTTTCCCGCATGAGACTCCGTAGCAACTTACGGGCGTATAATGTACCGATTACGGCCGTAAGAAATGTTACGCCGTATCTCTTAGATCATACGGCCGTAAGTGCGCTTCGTCGGTTTTGCCTGCACCTATCCGTAGAACTTGTTACGGCCAGAATGCATGTAATTACGGCCGTAATATCCACTAGTTACGGCCGTATGAATGAGGTGTTACGGCCGTAACACTATCGGTTTATAAACGGGCAGAGTCATTTTTTCCCGTCATTTTCTCATTCCTCTTCTCTTCTTCGCGACGGGCGACTTTCCAAGGCAAGGGTTCGCGATTTTCATCTCAAAACCGGTTGGAAAGTATAACTTAGCATCATATCATCACCACAACACCAAATCATCTATTGCTCGGCTTCGAATCAAGGTATTATCCCCTAGAACCCTAGTATGAATTTGGAGAGGGTTTGGTGGTGATCTTGTCTTTTAATCCGATTTAACCGATGTTGTTGTTAGATTTCGATAGTATACTCGTGATTCTTGGTTCCCTTGTTATTGGATGGGATGAAATCCCGCTATTACACCGTTGACCAATTTCAACTCCCTATGCCCTTTTGATGTTCGATGAATTGTCCCAACGGGTAGAACTAGGACGAATTTCTTCGTATTCGTATTGTTGAGATTGGTTGTATATCATTTTGTGTTAGGGACGAGTTTGGGAAGATTGTTCGGATCGGAACCTTTCCTTTCGCCGCTTTCTTAGCGTCGTGTCATCCAAGGCAAGTACATGTATTACATTCCGTTACGTGCATATGGTTTTGATGCGATTGTTGTATATGGTGTTATTGTACGATTGTGACTGTTTCTCTTCCACTGGGATGGCGTGTGGCCTCCGGGGCCGATACTAATGGGTACGGCCATGGAAATGGATCAAAAGCGTGTGTTGATGTTCTTCCACCTGGGACGGTTCGACGGACCTCCGGGGCCGATACTAATGGGTACGGCCGCGGAAGTGGTTTCTCACCTGGGACGGTCCGACGGACCTCGGGGACCGATACTAATGGGTACGGTCGCGAGTCACCAAGCGTGGATAATTGTGATGTGGAAAACTTGTTAATATACTGTTTTGGTGTTAATGTGATATTCCGGAATTTGACTTTCAAAAATGATTTTTCTAACGATTTATTTGCGTTGAATCGTGTATGTATATAACTTTGTGTAATTATGTACTTGCACTAGCTATTCGAATGCTAACCCCTTAAATGGGGGAAATGCGTCTTATGCATTTCAGGTACTGGTCGAGCTGAGGAGCTGGCACGGGATGCGCATGCGAAGGATGGGTTGGCATGATGATGTGGCTCGAGTCTGCATTTTTCTATTTTGACATTGCATGTGTTGAGTACTGGAGATAGATTGTTTATTCTTAAACATGGTTTAAGTCCCCTACGTGGGCAACGATTTGGTATTTAACTTATGTCTCATGTACTCCGTTAAAATGTTTTGTCCGAGGCCACGGCCTTATTTATTTTTTTGATGCATCTTTTGGGTTATCATTGTGGTTCATGTGTCGTGAGTTAGCCTGGTAGACCTCACGAGGGTTCTACGGCGTGTAATGTCCCATTTGTGAATTGGGATGTTACAGTTACAAGAATCTGCCGAGCACTACCGGCCGTGACTCGGCCAGTGCCGGCCTGGGCCCAGATTGCCCGGCCATGACTCGGCCGGGGCCAACTCCAATGGCCCGAACGACCCCGAAACCCGAACCTGAATACGAATCGATGATATGGTTACGACGTACTCGCAAAGACGAATCTAAGAGCTAAGAGAACACACAATTTCGACCACCCGAAGGCTCGGAATTCGACAACGGAAGTAATTACCCAAAACTTTGGGAAATTACGAAAATGGCCCAAAACGTCCGAAAATCATGATACGCGATCGAAACACCAAACCAAAGCTCGCAACATGAATAATAACATTAAATGAACTTACGATAAACTGGAAACAACAATTTCGGACGAGATTCGCAAGAATCGAACTCAAGTGCGGAAAAGTCGCTAAAAAGCTCGGAACTCAACAAAACGATACCGAAACGAACTCGGATGACAAAAAGTGCAGAATTAATCATTCTCGAAATGACGAAACGGTCATGAGCGAGTCGTCAAAATGGACTCCGGCCGAAAAAAGAAATTTACCGAAAATCGAAAATTGCGGATATTACATTCTGCCCTCCTTAAAAGAAGTTTCGTCCCGAAACTTAAAACAAGTAGGGAGAAGCAATATACCGCCAGGAAAACTCGACGAGATACGCAAAAACCAAAAACTCGCGCCCGACGGCGGAGCGCTGCAAGGAACGCAAAGAGACATACGGCGTGAAAACACGCTCCACGACGACCAACACAACGTCGCCGTTAGGAATATAATAAAACCAACAAATGACAAGCGTCATCAAACGGATAATATAGTCAAGTCAATTATCTGAAAAATCACAAAACACAACGAACGAAAATTAATATGATTGACCGACCCAACGGTACATCAATCAAAACGCGAGCCAAACGCTGAACAAATACGGAATTCCAATGCCCAAGGGTTGGAAGATCGGAAACGAGACTAATTTCCCGAACTTAAGGGAATTAGGAAGGAGCCTGAATGCTCAACAATCACGAAACGAGGACAAAAACCGAACAACAAATGACCGAGACAACAAAAATCGAACAATCATGTCCGAAACACGAAGGATAATAAAATTCAAACAACAACTCCCAGGATGATCTGGTGAGAACTACAAGACATGCATTCCCATAAGATCCACCGGAAAGGGAATAGCGATTGAAAAGTCACAACGACAAACGAGTTATTCCGAAACAATACCACACTTGTTCGATCAACAAAAGCAAGGGGCAGGACAAGCTCAGAAATGTCAACAAACATCATGAGTCGACAAAGTCGAAAACACAAGAGTTCCAAATCCGACCCACTTCGAAAAAAAAAGAACTAATAGAACCAAATGATGTCGCTCCCGAACAAGGTTCAAAAGAATTGAACCGAACCCGAAAAAGTCACAGCGATAACTAGTTCGACCCACAACAAGATCACAGTTCGTTCGGACGATGAAACCGAAATACAGAACAAGTTCATAAGGTATCAACGAACACGAGCGAGTCGATAGAATGGAGAAAGAGAAAATACCGAGGTCAAAATAGTACGGGTATTACTGTAACACCCCCAAGACATTCAGGGCATATTACAGCGCCGTGGACCCAACACCGTGGAATCCACCAGGCTAACGTACCAAACATGACATACGACAACGACAAACCATCATAAACAAAACAACAAGCTAAATAAAAGACTATAACCGACAAATAAAATTCTGACATCAAATCCATTTCCCAAACGGAGACACAACAGTAACAAGTTTAAATAGGAAGTACTCGAGTACTTAAACAATTTTTATAATACATAATCCCAAAATGAGACATCAATAATAACCGACGGACATAACACCGAAAATCAATTACTGGACAATGTCATGCTTGCCCATCATCCTCATACAGCTCGAGTGCTCGCTTATCCCCACGTTCAGTACCTGAAATACAAAAAGTATTTCCCCCATTCAAGGGGTTAGCGACAACTGCTAGTGCAAGTACAATCCATTTGAACTACATTCTAATCAGATGAATATATGCGCCAAAAAGTCATTTTAGAAACATTTTATATTCCGGAATATTTATGATGTACAGTCATAAAACACATTATCTCCAACAAATCACAATTCAAAGTTAACCGTTGATACGAGACTCACGGCCACCGTACCCCGCAGAGCCCCGTCGGACATCCCTGGGTGGCTAACCATAGTTCGCGATACGCACACTCATGGCAATACGTATCCCTAGAGGCCCAGTCGGACCGTCCCTAGGTGAACATACACATAACCATCCACAACAACCACGATACCGCCATAATTCAAATACTAGAACATGTAAACAAATGTAAAGTACTTGCCTTTGAGACATTCTCGAAGAAACGGAGTTGAAACACGACTACGAACGGTCCGGGTGGAAAACGACGGTTCCTAAATGAAGGATCAACACAGTTCAGTCTCCACGGACAACAATACTCTATTGGAATACACCCATAACCCCGATTACATGATACGACAATGAACGATCAATCGATACAGGCGAGGGTTTACACAAAATCTCCCCGTATCGATAATTCGCGGATTAAAATCAAGAAGGTTGGATTAAGAATCACTCAATAATCACAACCGGTAAAGAATATTGTAATATAGATGAACAATTCGGAACTAAACCCTAAAATCCCGAAAATCCCCCAAATCCGTCAAATTAGGGTTCCGGAGGAGTTACCTTTAATTCGGCTGATGAAAGGTGATTATGCTGATTATGATATGATGGCTCGATTCTACCGTGATGGAATTTGCAGAGAACTCCGAATAGAACTAGTGGAAATCGTCTCTGAGGTCGCACGTCGAAGAAACGAAGAGAAAAGAAATAAACTGCTGTTCTGAAACTGTCCGCTGACTTAAATTCAGTGGAGTTAGCGCACGCTAACCGTCATATGTAGCGCGCGCTAACGGGGCCTTGACCGGTCCAGTGGCTACTGCCACCCTTCGTTAGCGTACGCTAACAATTGGGTGTTAGCGTACGCTAACTGCACATCGGTAGCGCACGCAAGGGAACAGGGGTAGCGTGCGCTACCTACACAGCAGTTCATCTGCTGATGTCACATCAACAGTAAGCTGCTGTTGAGGGTATAAAATACGAAATGCACGACGAGACCAGAATCCAGGAACATAGACGCGAAGCATACAAGACAACGGAGCTAAGCGCTGAAAGAAAATACAATTCTGACCACCGGATGGTCCGTAATACAACAACGAAACTAAGATTCCCGAAACTATTAGGAAATTACAAAAATGGCCCAAGTGCCCGAAAATCACGAAACGACTTCGGATTTACAAACCGAAAGTCTCCACACGACCAACTCAACCATACGAACTTGTACAAACCAAGAAACAACGAAAACGAATGAGTTTTACAAGAATCGAATGTTCATACGGCAAAACATGCCATAAAACAAAATTACGTGAAAACATCATCAAAACTCATCCAAATGGAAAAAATCCAAGAACAAAATAGATTCAAAATGTCGAAATGGTTACAAGCGAGTCGATAAAAATAGACATACACCAAAAATGGAAACTGCTAAAAATGGAAAAATTACGGATATTACATTTTCCCCCTCTAAAATAAAGTTTCGTCCCGAAACTTAAGAATCAAAAAGCTCGGGGTATCTCGAACCCATATCCTCCTCTAGCTCCCACGTCGCTTCTTCTACTCCGTGCCTCGACCATCGCACCTTAACCAAAGGAATGGTTTTGTGCCTTAACTGCTTGTCACGACGCTCCAAAATTCTGACAGGCCTCTCTTCAAACGTAATATCCTTCTCTATCTCCACGTCCCCAAAGTCAATAATGTGGGACAGGTCCGGAACATACTTCCTCAACTGGGAAACGTGAAATACGCTATGAACATGACTCAGCGACGGAGGTAACGCCAAACGGTACGCTAACTCACCGACTCTCTCTAATACCTCGAAAGGTCCAATATATCTCGGGCTGAGTTTCCCCTTCTTCCCAAAACGGAAAACTCCTCTCATCGGAGACACTCTCAACAGAATATGATCTCCCACTTCAAACTCCAAGGGTCTACCCCTAACATCCGCATAAGACTTTTGTCGACTCTGAGATGTCAACATCCTCTTTCTAATCAATTCAACTTTCTCCCTCGTCTCTAATACAAGGTCCGGCTCGGTGCCAACCAAATCGGACAGTTCATCCCAACATATCGGTGATCGGCAACGTCGGCCATAAAGTGCCTCATACGGTGCCATCTTAATCGACGCGTGCCAGCTATTATTATAAGTAAACTCAATTAAAGCCAAATGATTCTCCCAGTCACTACTCCAATCTAACGCACACGCACGCAACAAATCCTCGAACGTCTGAATGGTACGTTCGGACTGCCCATCGGTCTGGGGATGGAACGAAGTGCTCAAACGCAACTGTGTCCCCAATGCCTTATGTACCGCCTGCCAAAAATGCGATACAAATCGGCCATCTCTGTCTGAAATAATGGTCCTCGGCGTACCATGAAGCCTCACTATCTGTGCGATAAAGACACGAGCCAACTTTTCCGGACCCCAAGTATCCTTGATGCCCAGAAAATGTGCCGACTTAGTCAGTTGGTCTACAATCACCCACACCATATTCATACCAGTCTTCGTCCTCGGCAAACTCGTGACAAAATCCATAGAGATGTCCTCCCACTTCCATTCCGGAACGGGAAGTGGTTTCAGTAATCCGGCTGGCCGCTGATGCTCAATCTTGACTTACTGACAAGTCAAACACTTAGCCAGAAATTGAACTACCTCCTTCTTCATATCGTTCCACCAGAAATTTTTCCTCAGATCTTTATACATTTTACTCGAGCCCGGATGGACTGAGTAAGGTGATGCATGAGCCTCTCGCATGATACTCTGTCTCAATTCCGAGTCGTGCGGAACGCACAACCGACCTCGGAATCTCAACACTCCGTCTTCATGAATAACGAATCCCGGGGCTTTCCCCTTGCCTACACTCTCCCGAAGCTGAATAAACATCGGGTCCTCCAACTGTCCTGATTTAATGTCCTCGACCAGAGATGAAGAAATCTCAAGAGTACGCAACTGCCCGGAACTCTCTGGCAGTACGATCTCAATGCTCAACCTCATAAACTGTCGCTGAAGTCCCGACTGGGCCGTAAGAAACACAAGCGCCCGAAGCGATACCGATTTCCGGCTCAAGGCATCTGCTACCACATTAGCCTTGCCCGGATGATAAAGGATCTCGAGATCGCAATCCTTAATCAATTCCAACCATATCCTCTGCCTCATATTAAGCTCTTTCTGGGTGAAAATGTACTTTAGGCTCTTATGATCGGTGAAAATCTAACACGACGAGCCATACAAGTAATGACGCCAAATCTTCAACGCAAAAACAACTGCGGCCAACTCAAGATCGTGCGTAGGGTAATTCAATTCATACGGTTTCAACTGACGGGAAGCATAGTGTTGGCCACTTAAGTATACTGGATACAGTTTGGAAAAGTAGTTTAAGCAACAAACTGTATGGAATCTAAATCTGAGTGCGTAGCGGAAGTCTTGGATACAGTTAGTTGCCGTGGATACATCAACAAAGTATTTGGTGTATACTTAATATATTACAGTTATTTCAAACAGTAAAAGCAGAAGGTAAATAATACAGTAATTTAAGTGGTTCGAGGTAAACCCCTCTACGTCCACTGGTCCTCCACACAGGAGTAAAAAGTTTATTAAATAATTACTGCGTACACAACTACGTAATTATAAACAAACCTATCCTTGTATCGTTCACACAGATTGATACAAAGAATATCACTTTCAACCGTTCACACAGATTGGTTAAAGCTTCCTTCTTGACTAGCTTTTTCACACACAGTTCCAAAGCTTCGTCCTTATTCGTCCCACACAGGTCAGAATAACTTGTTGAGTTCACACAGAGCTCGGTTTTTACACAGAGGTAAAAGGTTAGGTGACCAGGTAAGAACAAAGACTTTGAATATCAAGATCCGATGATAAATGTTCTTGATGTTTGAGCACCGTATATCTCTTTCGCTTTAACTTGCGCTTGCTCTGAGATATGTTTGCTTAGATGATAACTTGATAGCTTTGAGAGTTATATTACTTGGGGTGACTGATCTTCAATGTCTTCAAGGATATATATAGCCTCAAGAAAGTATCCGTTGAGATGTCCGTTTGAATAAGATTTCCTTCAACGGAATATGACATGATCCGATTTCAAGGGATTCTCAAGATCTCGAAGATCGACAAGATTTAAATACTTTATCCTTGAGTATTTAAATACTTCTTTGTTCAACGGAACTTGACTTGTGTTCTTTCTTGTCCTTTTGTGAATCAGATGGAGAATGATCGTATTAGGGCATCGAGACAGCTTCATACTTGGTCTTCTTACAAGTCTTCTTGTCAGATCGACGAGCTTCACTTATGCCGATTCGAGGCAGTCTTCGATACATGATAAATCCTTGACTCCTCGATACGCTTTCATTTACCGTATTTGGCATATATGTCAAAACCTTTTCAATAACAAATAACAATCGATACAGGATCGGGTATCCCTATGAATCGATACAGGTGTTTGTTTTTCCTAACAATTTCCCCCTTTTTGACAATTTGCCAAGTCTTAACTTAAACTCTTCGAGTCTTCTTGATGATGCCAAAACCTTCTTCATGAAGCGTTCTTCTTCGATGACTTCGCGATTTCTTGGTCTCTTGTCAATAGGTCTGACTTAGTGACTTTAGTCTACAATAATGGACTGCTCGCAGGCACGTTCGATACAGTTTGAGATTTATTACAACTTTAAGCCTATGATTGGCGCGCAGGCACAATCTTACAATGTATTCTAAGTTTACAATCAAACTATGAACTGCTCGCATACCTTTAATTTTTCAATCAAGATTATATAACTTTAGATTCCTATCAAACAATATAAATAATAACACATAAACAAAGTAGATTACGAGTTGTAATCTTTCAAGACAAACAAACCTGTTTTTGATATTCAAAAAGATTGAGTACAAGGTTTGCTGTGTTGAATAGAAATTACAAAAACAAAAATAATATACATAAATTTCAGCTCTTTATCTTTGATCCGCATGCCTCCAAGGTCTCCTTCCTGGCTCATTCTCGGTGCCGCGCCACCAGTTTTGAAGTGAATCATTGCCTCGTTCTTGGTAAATTGCTCTTCCTTCATAAGAACGATCAAAGGCAAGTATCCAATCCTCTGGATGGGTGACCCGATCTCCTCTTCTATGTTTTGATTTCATTTCGATTTGGAGAGGGAGCTTACCTTCTTCTAGCATCTTTGAAAATTTGTCTGCCGCTTCCGCCAATGTCTTATAATTTTTGAAGATGGCGGATTCCCTGATGAGTCTGACAAAATATCTCATCAGTTCATTCTTCCTCCAGTGCTTCACTTCTTCGGCGGTTGGGTTGCGGTTGGTTGGCAGACGTATTTCCGAAGGTCTTTGAACAAGATTTTGCCAAGGGACATTTGGGTCATGGAATTCTGGTCTGGAGCCTGAAATTCTAAAACTTTGGGGTTGAGGTGCTAGCTTGTTCAATTCGGCAGCTATACTGCTCTGAGCAGCCTCAAATTCCCTTTCCTGTTGCAGTCTTAATCTCCTTGCAGCTTCTCGAGCTTCTTCCCCCTTTTTGGCCTCATCAAGACTTTGCAGGATTTCAAGAGCGGCGTCCTGTTTGGTCTCGATGCTGTTTATTCTTTCAACAAGGGAGGAAAGAGTCTGCGACATCTCTTGAATGGATTTGTCATGCGCACGCAGCTGAGAGCTGTTCTCTATCATTGCACAGGCGGTCTTGGCTTCAGCAATTCTTGTCTTCGAAGCTTCCTCCTTCAGCAGTTGCGCTTGTTTATCTTCCATGATTTTCAAGGCTTGCTTGAACACTTCTGGCAAGATGATGAATGCTTCGACAACTCGAGATACTTCGTGTTGAAGAGTTGTCATTTCTTCAACTGCAGAGGTGTGCATCCAGTTCAGTGCCTTTTCTACTAAGAGAGAGCGTTAATCGCATCTCGATAAATATACCAAGGCCAAGAGCTTGCAGCGCTCTTTGCGTGTAGCGAGAGATAGGAGAGTCAGCCGGGCGAAGTCTTCAAGACCATTTAACCTTCTTACGTTCACGGATGGTCGTGAAGTAAGTTGGACATCCTCGTGTTCGTTACCGTCCTCGGATTCCAAGGTTGCAGGGCGGGAGTAGCTTCTTGTGGAATGGCGACAGCTTGGTTCGAGCGTCACGAGGCGAAGGTTCTTCGCAGATAAGGATGCAAAGCGGACCGAATCCTCCTGTTGGTTGTAGGATCTGCTTTTGGTCGCAATGTGCTCGGTGCCTGTTCCAAAATTTCTTGATCTTCCACGACTGGAGGGACCGATTCCTCCTGCTCGGGAATGTTCTCCTACCGTGGCGAAGGTGGATTAGCTTGGGTAGATGGCCCTTCGTGCTTCTCGGGTGGAGAGGTGGCTTGGGCTTCAGCCTCTTCACGGCTCAATCTCGCACTGCTTGAAGAGCATCGTCGCTGCCGCCCGAGTCGTGGTCGCTGCCGTTTTTGGATTGATGGGAGAGTCCTCCGACTTCTTCTTTCCTTTTCTTCCGCGCCGGATTTGTGCGCAGTGGCTTTCAATGAGATCTTTGCAAGAGGCGTTGTCCCATCGGCAAAGGCCTCAATTTCGGTTGCCATTTCGAGACAAATCGCTCTTCGTGGCTCCATTCGCTCCAGCTTATGCAGTGTCGTGCGGAGCTAGCCTAAAGCTTTTCCATTGCGTAAATCTTTCGTACGCTGCTCAATTTGTACCAAAGAAGTGTTTGATTTATAATTGAGTCTGGGAGGGACTTGAATCACGTCTGGAGACGCTGTTGAGGATTCCAGATGTATGGGACCTCAGACGGAAGATGGACTCCTTGCAGGGATGGTGCCTCAAGGAAATTGATCCAGACGGTGTGGAATCCCGTAGAGGAGAAGTAGCTTTGGCCCGAATGGGCACCGACGTGCTAACGTCTTGAATGTTGCGCATGTCTCTAAATCCGTCGTAGCCGCCAAGGGCTCGGGATCTACCGTCGATGCAATAGGAGACACCTCTTCCGCAGGGGTTGGGCCCCGGGGTGCTATATCGATGGGTTGCGCCACGGGCGAGACATCCTGAGTGTTTGGCTTTGATTTTTGAGAGCCTCCGAGTCTCTTCTTCGACTTCTCATCAGCAGAGTGCTTCTTGCTGTGAGAACGCTTGCGCTTCTTCTTTGAAGATTCCAATTCAGGGACCTTCACGGTTTCGTCTCTGGGATTGTCAGAAATAGGCATGTGACTTGTTCTCGGGTGATTGGCATGCATTGTGCGCTGGTTATAGGCAGAGGGTTTGACGCCTCCTAAATATATCCGTGAGCTGTTTTTCTTGGCATCGGCGGATTGCTTGACTCCGCACTTTGTCAGAATGTAGTTTAGCATTAAACCGAACGATTTCTTTTGAGTGGCTGGTTTGCACACCTCTTCCTGAAGACGTTTCAAAATGATTTGACACCAGTTGACCTTTTCACAGGTCAAGATAGCTACCATCATTCTGAACCTAAGATTCGTGCACATCTCGAACGCGCCGGTTCGATTTTCAATGATCCTGGAACAGAAATCGTGGAGATAAACGAAATGAAGAAGAAAATTTTTCTTGTGGCACGTGGTTGTCACCATATCAACCACTTTGGACCCGGTAAATAGTCCATAAAACTTGGTAATCAGCCCTTGAGACCCAAACGTCTCAAGCTGGTCCATGGTCAGGCCGTCGGCGGGCAGCCTGTAGATTTTCTGAAGTAGGTCGCTATCTATGCAGATTTGTTCAGGTGGAACTTTTGAGTTTTCTGTAACAGCTGAGTGAGCGGACGAGCAATTTTGGAAAATCCCTCTACAAAGCGGCGATAATATCCAGCAAGTCCTAAGAAACTCCGGACTTCTTTCACGTTAATAGGAGCCTCCCATTCCAAGATTGCTTCGACTTTCTTCGGGTCCACCTGAACTCCGTCAGCTGATATCACATGCCTGAGGAAATTTACTTCCCTAAGCCAGAACTCGCATTTTGAAAGCTTTGCATACAATTGTTCCTTCCTCAAGGTGCTCAAGACCACACGCAAATGTTCGGCATGCTCCTCTACGTCCTTCGAATATATCAAGATGTCATCAATGAAGACGACCACAAATTTATCCAAGTATTCCAAGAATACACGATTCATCAATTGCATGAATACCGCAGGAGCATTGGTAAGTCCAAATGGCATTACTACAAATTCATAATGCCCGTACCAGGATCTGAAAGCAGATTTCGGTATATCCGATTCCTTAATTCTCAACTGGTGGTATCCTGATCGCAAGTCAATCTTCGAGAATACCCTTGCCCCTTACAGTTGATCAAACAAGTCGCCGATCCGAGGTATAGGGTACTTATTCTTGATCGTCATCTTGTTGAGCTCCCTGTAATCAATACACAGTCGGAGGGATCCGTCTTTCTTCCGGACAAAGAGAACGGGCGCTCCCCAAAGAGAAACGCTAGGTTGGATATAGCCCTTCTGTAACAATTCCTCCAGTTGCTTCTTGAGTTCATACATCTCGGTTGGCGCAATGCGGTATGGTGCTCTGGAAATAGGAGCTGCTCCAGGCTCTAATTCGATAGTGAATTCCACTTCTCTCTGCGGAGGTAACCCAGGTAATTCGTCAGGAAATACATCTGAGAACTCATTCACAACTGAAATAGACGAGAGCTCTATTCCTCCCTCTTTCCTCATGGCATAGCACCAAAGTCCATGACATCCTTGCTTCAGTAATTTCACGGCTTTCATTGCTTTGATCAATTTTCCCGAGCTTCCTGGTCTCCATCCTCGGAATAAGTGTTCAGATCCGTCATCAGCAATGATAGAAATGACTCTCTCTCGGTAATTCAGAATAGCTCCATAACGGTTGAGCCAATCGTCTCCGAGAGTTAAATCGTCACCGTAGATGTCAACTACAATAAGATTCGATGGCCAATCTCTCCCTCCTATAGACACTGGAAAATCTCTAGCCTCTAGGGTTCCCACAATTCTCTCTCCACTCGGAAAACCCACAACATATGGTTCACAATCAAATAAGCACGATATTTTTAAATGATTTACACAGTTCAAGGATACAAAAGAATGTGTAGCTCCGGAATCGAATAAAACACTAACTGGTTGCAAAAGGATCTGAATCGTACCTGATGCAATAGCAGTGTTCTGATCGTCCAATTTCCTCATCTCGTACATGCGCGGAGGAACGGACCCAGCACTCGATGTCTCTCTCTTCCCAACGTTCTGCTGTGGAAATCCACTCTGTTGTGTCTGGTTCACACTTATCTCCTTCGGAACTGGCGCTGGAGTGCGAGTACCAAAAGACCTAGTAGCAACTCCACAGAAAGCCGCACGGTGTCCTTCTTGCCCACAATCGTAGCAAGTCACAGAAGATGCGGGGCAGTCACGTCGAATATGCCCTGCTCGACCACAATTGTAGCATTTCTTTGATGCGTCCGAAACCGCTGATGTAGTCCGGAATTTCTTTCCACCTCTGGAAGGATGTGGAGGTTTCCTAGCCGAATAAAAGGAAGACTGGCCCTTGCGGGGCCCACCACTCTTGTTTTCTAAAAAGTTGCCGGTCACCTTCTGTTTTTTTGCTTCCACTGATTTTTCCACCGCCGCCTCTTTCATGTCGTAGGCCAGCGCTTTGTCTTGATACTGTCGCAACGTAGTACACTCGAATCCGGACATGTACTGTTGAATCTCCGGCTTCATCCGCATATCGAAATGGAAAATCTTTTCCGCCTCCGTTCTGACCAAGTGTCGCACACAAGTCAGCTGATGATTAAAAGTTTTGATTACTTCTGTCACAGATGCTTCCGAACTCTGTGGTGAGAAAAACTCTCGGATCTTTGCCTCTCTAACTGGACGAGGACAATACTGTGCTTCCATCATAAATTTGAATTCCGTCCAATTCGCATTATGATTCTCGGGTCAAATAGCTTCCCACCAATCAAAGGCCTCCCCAGTCAGAAAATACTGGGCAATGGGAACCTTCCGGTCCTCGGGACAGTTAAGACCCGCGAATATCTTCTCTAACTCCTTGAGCTAGTGATCCCAAGTAATTGCCTCAGCAGATCCGTCAAACTTTGGCGGGTGCAATTTGACCACCTCAGCAAGCCATCTATCTCCCCGGTTATCCTCGTGGTGCTGCTGTCCCATCGCCGTCTGCATGCGGTCGACTACCTGGGCGAACTGGTTTATCTGCGCCACCACCTATTGAAGCACTCCCGGCATGTTAGGATCTGCGTCGTCATTCGCTGATCCTTGCTGCCCTCCAGAATGGGAATCGGTTCCACTAGCTGATAATTTCGGGGTAGTTGCGGAATCTTCCTATCTCATGTTACCCCGTCCGCGTCCACGATCGCGTCCGCGTCGACGTCCTCCTCTCAACATATTGTAAACACAATTTCTCAATATCTAGGACAAAGTTTTTTTCGAAATAAAACCCGTCAATACTCACAAAACAGTAATTAAGTAAAACGGTAGTATAAGAGATTAGGAGACTTACAACCACGGTCCACATGACGACTTTTGGCTGAACAGTGATGTTGCGAACGACTCGTAAATCAATAACGTAAACAGACCCAACTTAAAACCCGACTGCCAAGATATCCATAAATCTTAGCTCCGATACCATATTCTGTAACACCCCGAGATATTCGGAATAATTACAGCGCCGTAAACCCTTTAAGTAAGGATTTACAAGGCTAATTTAAAAGAAATGTAAATATAAGACATCAATATTGCAGAAATTCAAGTTTACAAAACCGTACAACTGGTTCGACGAGTAATTAATACAACCATATCGAAATGATATTAATACGACACGTGTACTCGAGTACTGAAATCAAAACAAGATAACAAATCTCCAACAACAACAAACATCACTGAACCCCTTCGTCGTCACGCTTGATCGCGGGTCATTTCCGTGCTCCTCGGCTACCTGAACATCAAAACAAAGGTCCACCCCCGAAGGGGTTAGAAAAACGATGCTAGTACAAGTATCATATTAAACAATTCGAATATGCATCAACAATACATAACAAGATACACCACACGGACTTCCGCTACCGGAATCCGACAATGGGAATCCACAAGATTCCATTAACACAGCAAGGGTATTCCAATGATCCAGCGCCCTCAGCATAGATCCCAAGATGATCCCGTCGGACCAACACGAGGTGGAAATAACCCGTCCAATGATCCAGCGCCCTCAGCCTAGATCCCAAGATGATCCCGTCGGACCAACACGAGCTGGACATCCGATCCAGCGCCCTCAGCATAGATCGTACAACGTACACAAACACAACTCATGCATACACATATGCCAAATCATTACGTTCATCAACATGAACATACAAACACTAGATAACGAATATCATGACAATCCAACGGAATAAATCTCATGTTCAACAACATGAATAATCACACGCATGCTCAAAATACCAATATTAACATATTACGATACTTGCCTCGAAGATGGCAAGAATGAAATACTTCAATGACCTCAACACACTGGAAGGTCGCCTCCTTCGATCAACGTAGCAAGCTCGAACCTTAACAAAAGAAATGATATACAAATCATTTCAAGTAGAACGATTGCCTAACAATTCGGTCTACGGCCAAAAAGCTCAAAATAAACAATCTGCCTGGACTGCTTAGCGTGCGCTACGTACTCTACGTAACGTGCGCTAAGCCTTTCTGTTAGCATACGCTATCGCATAAGCCTAGTGTACACTAGCCACGGACTGGCAGTCTGACTCGGCTGATATCATAACGTACGTTACGTACGTATCGTGCGTTAACTTATCCCTGATAGCGCACGTTAACTAACGTATGTTAGCGTGCGCTAATCGTGCATGGCGACACACCGGCGTAAAACTGGGTTGAATGGTGATGAACTCATGAATTCTATGGTGATAAAACAAGTCATCCTCAAGCATATCATGCTAATAAGGTTTGTGGAAGTTCTATGATTATGAGATACAAATATACGGATAATCATCTCAACATCATAATTCATCTTCGATCTTCAAAAAATATTCTAAGTTCCGATTCGTCTTACGTTCCAAAACGCATGATTCCAAAGTGTAAAACGTAACAACTGGGTAGTATCCGTCTACTGATCACAAATCGGTTTGAAAATGCTTCGGAGTCCATATACTAAAAACGGTTCAAAGGTTCCTACGATATATAGTGCCGATACGTCAAAAGTATCCTTCTAACATGTGATGACCGATTATAAACAAAATAACTGGCTATCAAAACATGATCAAACGTCCCTAAGAACATTACTAATATCGGTGAAGAATCACCTACCTCAAGGTAGTGAAGAACACGGAGGAAATTGAAGCAATCCAACACCGAAGGCTTGAACACCAATCTCCAATGATATACGATCCTCAATCACGAGCTAGGATGTTGATATGAAGTGTTTAGGATGTAGGAAGATATACTCTAAGTATAAGAATTCGGATATGGGAGAAGAAAGAACTGAAATTACGAAAAGGATGTTGTCCTATTTATAGGAAATGATTATTAGCGCGCGCTAGTCCCTGCTCGTAGCGTGCGCTAACGGCTTCCTGGCTTCACTGTACTCGGCACTTAGCGTGCGCTATGCACATGCCTGTAGCGTGTGCTAAGGCGTTGACTTGGCTTTTCCCGAAAGCCGTCCAGGTTCATCCCGACACAATCCGACAGGGGTCCCCGGCCAGATCTCACCTACCGCACGTCTCAATCAAATTGACCACGCATAGCGTGCGCTAATGTTCCTTTGTAGCGTGCGCTATGAATCCATGTTAGAGTACGCTACACATAGCCGATAGCGTGCGCTACATGCGCAGAATTACAATTTAAATCACATACACGAAATCATACGCTCGACAACATCGGATTATGAAATACGGAGAATAATACTCAGATCAAGTACAACGATTACAATATCACAAGTTCCAAATACATATCAGAAATCTCGGGTATTACATTTGTGGAGCCCTACCGAGACCCCATCGGATCTAATCCGTAGTGCGCATACACACACACACACGTTACTCATGCAATACTAATATGCTAAGAATGTAAGTTCATCAAGAATACTTACTAGAGATGGCCATTTATCCGACAACATTATCAAACTCTTCAAAACACAATAACAAGATTAAACACGGAATACACGATTCCATAACTTTAAACAATAGGAATATCATCAAAGCCTTAAACGTTCAAAATAATCAATTCCCAAAACACAACGTTCACAAAACACACACGCGTTTTGAAAGAGAGCCTTTAACGAGGCCAAACCGAAATCTTTTGGAAATTCATTTTAAAATAACCAAACAAACACACCAAAACGACCACCGATCAATCATATCCACAAAACGAGAAGCGTATGAACAAGGTACTTGCCTCGAATAAGAACAACGCGAAGAATCGACCGAAGTAGGTTGACACGAACCGACTACGAACCCGCCGACTCCACCGATCGCCAACTCGCGTTCATAAACTACGAAGGAAAATAACAATAATGAAATGAATTCCCTAACACAACTTAAAGCCGTTGAATTCAAAGAACGAATGACGAAAGTTCAAGCGTTTCCCCAAAAACGGCCAAGAACACGATTCGTTCCGTCAAAACCCGAAAACGGAATTCCATGTTGAAATATGGATATACAATCCATAGAACATGTTTAACAACATCATTTAACCACAATCGATCCATCAAAAACGGATGAAAAACGAGATCGAGAACAAATCCCCCAAAAAGTCAATTTGAAGGAAATCAAGAAATATACTTCGATTCGACGAAGAACAATGGATTAAATGATGTTAAACACAAGAATACTACCAAGATTAATCATACCCATCATGAATTAATCAATAATACGGAACGAATCGGACAAAAACGCAAAAACCCCAAAATTCAAGAAACTAGGGTTCTAAGAAAGATTACCTTGATTCGCTGGATCAAAGGACGATAACAGATGATTGATTGATGATATGAACTCAAGAACTTCATGGATTTGTTGTTAAACAACATGGATCCATGGTAAGATCACCCTCAGCCGCGGAAGAGAAGGAGAAGAAGGAGAAAAATGGCCAAAAACCCGTGTGCAGGACCTTAAATAGGCTGCACAGTGTGCCGCGGCCCAGGGGCAGTGTGCCGCGGCCCGGCCGGCGAGTGCCGCGGCACCCGGTACAGTCGGTTTGGCCGAAAAATGCCACAGAGTGTGCCGCGGCCCTGCCGGCATGTGCATGACGCGGCCGCTCGGCTGGAAGGCTGCCGAGCACTACCGTCCGTGACTCGGCGAATCTGCCGAGCACTCTGCCGTGACTCGGCCAAAGTCTGGGACAGGACGGTGCCGGCCATGACTCGGCCGGGGCCAACTCCGACGGCCCGAACGACCCCGAAACCCGAACCTGAATACGAATTGATGATACGGTTACGACGTACTCGCAAAGACGAATCTAAGAGCTAAGAGAACACACAATTCCGACCACCCGAAGGCTCGGAATTCGACAACGGAAGTAATTACCCAAAACTTTGGGAAATTACGAAAATGGCCCAAAACGTCCGAAAATCACGATACGCGATCGAAACACCAAACCAAAGCTCGCAACATGAATAATAACATTAAATGAACTTACGAGAAACTCGAAACAACAATTTCGGACGAGATTCGCAAGAATCGAACTCAAGTGCGGAAAAGTCGCTAAAAAGCTTGGAACTCAACAAAACGATACCGAGACGAACTCGGATGACAAAAAGTGCAGAATTAATTATTCTTGAAATGACGAAACGGTCCTATGCGAGTCGTCAAAATGGACTCCGGCCGAAAAAAGAAATTTACCGAAAATCGAAAATTGCGGATATTACATTCTGCCCTCCTTATGATACGATTTACGTATGTAAGTGTACGTAAAACGTATGATATACAACGGAAGGTTATTACGTTTTTACAAGTATCAAGGTATCAACAAAAAATGAAAGGTGGTGACCGAATTTGGGCAGTTTCGGCCGTGAAGTAGGATAGTGTGTGGATTTGGATGTGGTTTATCGAATTAGACCTATAACTCGATAAAAACAATCTCTCCTAAAGACCTATTGAGAATTGATCAAGTTATAATCCGAGACGCGTCGAAATAATAACCAAGGTTTTGTTGAACTCGTTCAACGTAGATTTCAAGAATAATACAATGTTATTAATTTTCAAGATGTCTTACAATCACCAAATGAACTACTATATATAGTAGTGTACAAGAGATAAGGAAATAAAGAACAAGAAAAAAAACAAAAATACAAGTCTCCATCCTTTAACATGCTACGGCCGATTCTTCAAGGTGGGGAGGAGGAGATCTTCAAGATTTTGTAAGATATGAAGACTTTTGATGATTCTCTTTCATCATGCTTGGTCCGAAAATTTCAAAGGGTGGGGAAGGGTATCTTCACAATCTTGAATAAGATAAAAGTTTTGGTGACTTTGACATAAAAAGATGCTTGACAAATCTTCATGCTTCTTGGACCAATCGGACGAACATCCCATGCTTCGGACCGATTCCAACATTAATTCCGTCGCCATATTTACGTAACTCCGGTTCCGATTAATAACGTAACTCCAATTCGCGTGTTCTTCTCGCCCAAGTATGATGATGTATGGGCGTGCAACTTTATATCGTCGTTGATGTCGATTTTTATTGACTCCTCTTCGATTGATATCGTATCATTCCCTCCCTCTTTGAAAGGAATTGACCTCAATTCCGTAATGCCATCGTCGTCCAGGTAAGGCGAGAGGTCGCCTACATTGAAAGTTGCGTGTACTCCGTATTCCCCCGGAAGTTCTACTTTGTAAGCGTTGTCGTTCACTTTTCCCACAATTTTGTACGGACCTTCGGCTCTCGGCATTAATTTGTTCTTGCGTTTGTTTGGGAATCGTTCTTTCCTCAAATGTATCCAAACTAAGTCGCCAACATCAAAAAGTCTCGCCTTTTTATTTTTGTTCGACTTCCGTTTGTAAATTTCATTTACTTCTTTAATTCGATCTCGTACCTTTTCATGTAACTTCATCATTGACTTGAGTTTTGATTCTGCGTCTTTGTGAACCAATTCGTCGTTCGGAAAGGGAATCAAATCCAATGGCATGTGTGGATTTATTCCGTACACTACTTCAAAAGGTGAATGGGCCGTGGCGAAACCGGGTGATCGGTTGTATGCGAATTCCGCATGTGCAAGTTTAACGTCACAATCTTTTTCTGTTTTGTTCACCAATCCTCGCAATAATGCTCCCAAGGTTCGATTAGTCACTTCGGTTTGTCCATCGATTTATGGGTGATGTGAAGTACTGAATAGGAGTTTAGTACCCACTTTTCTCCATAAAGTATTCTAGAAGTAACTCAGAAATTTAGAGTCTCGATCCGACACGATAGTTTTTGGAACTCTGTGTAAACAAACTACTTCTCGGAAATATATGTCCGCCACATTGCTTGCATCATCTGTTTTGTGGCAATCTATAAAGTGAGCCATTTTCAAAAAACGGTCGACGACCACCATGATCGAGTCTTTGCCCCGTTGAGTACGAGGTAAAGCAACAATAAAATCCATCGAGACATCCTCCCACGGACGCAAGGGTATTGGTAATGGCATGTAGGTACTTGGCTTGAACGAACTTTTCATCATGTGACAAGTGACGCATTTACTCACGATCGTGCTTACGTCACCATACATCTTTGGCCAAAAGAAATGCTCCTTTAGAACCTCTACGGTTTTAGCCAAACCGAAATGACTGGCTATTCCTCCTCCGTGCGCCTCCCGGACGAGTAATTCCCGAATCGGATGTTTCGGCACACATAGTTTATTACCCTTGAAAAGAAAGCCATCCTCTAAAATAAATTCTTCGCACGGACCTGTTTTGCAATGGGTAAAAATTTCTCCGAATTCCAAATCGTCAACGTAATGATTTTTCAAGGTCTCAAACCCCAACAAACGAACGTCTAGAATAGAAAGTAAGGCATACCGTCTGGATAGTGCATCCACCACTATATTACTCTTACCGTCTTTGTACTTGGATGAAAAGTGAAAAGATTGCAAAAATTCCACCCATTTTGCATTTCTCGGACTTAGCTTGCTTTGCCCATTAATGTATTTCAACGACTCGTGATCCGAATGCAACACGAAATGTTTCGAATGTAAATAGTGACTCCAATGATCGAGTGCTCTCACGATAGCATAGAACTCTTTGTCGTAAGTACAATAGTTAACTCGAGCACCACTTAACTTTTCCAAAAAATAGGCGATGGGGCAGCCTCCTTGAATAAGTACTGCCCCGATTCCAACTCCAGTAGCGTCGCATTCCACCTCAAATGGTTGTGAAAAATCGGGTAATGTTAAAATCGGTGCTTCACATACCTTTTCTTTTAATTTTTCAAAAGCTTTTTGGGCAGCCTCGTTCCATGAAAATGTTCCTTTTTTAAGACACTCCGTGATCGGACTGGAGATGGTACTAAAGTCCCGTATGAATCGTCGGTAAAAAGAAGCGAGGCCATGAAATGATCGTACCTCCGTGATAGTTTTTGGTGTCGGCCAAGACTTGATTGCCGAGATTTTCTCTTGATCCACCGAAACTCCTTCTTTAGAAACGACATAGCCGAGAAAGACAAGACTCTCGACTAGGAAAGTACACTTCTCCCGCTTTCCATAAAGTTTCTGTTTCCTTAGAGTTTCAAACACGTGCCGCAAGTGTTCAAGATGCTCCTATAAGGATCGACTGTAGATTAAAATGTCGTCTAAGTATACGACAACAAACTTTCCCAAGAAAGGTTTAAGAACCTCGTTCATCAATCTCATGAAAGTGCTCGGGGCATTAGTGAGGCCGAATGGCATCACAACCCACTCGTAAAGTCCATTCTTTGTTTTAAATGCCGTCTTCCATTCGTCTCCCTCTCGCATGCGAATTTGATGGTATCCTCTCCGTAAACCAACTTTTGAAAATATAACCGATCCATGAAACTCGTCTAACATGTCGTCTAGTCTCGGGATGGGGAACCGATACTTGACGGTGATGTTATTCACGGCTCTACTGTCAATGCACATTCGCCATGATCCGTCTTTTTTTGGTATAAGTAAGACTGGAACCGCACACGGACTTAAACTTTCTCGGACATATCCGTGACTCATGAGCTCATCAATTTGACGTTGTAGTTCTTTGGTTTCTTCGGGATTACAACGATACGCCGCTTTGTTCGGTAATGGAGCTCCTGGTATAAGATCAATTTGGTGTTCGATTCCGCGGATAGGTGGTAATCCCACCGGCAAATCTTCGGGAAAAACATCCGTGAACTCGTGCAACAGTGTATCTATCTCTTCTTCGTGTTGTGATTTTGTAACAAGGTTTCGGGTTTCTTTGATCATCATCAAATAAATACGTTCGCCATCGTCAATGGCATGTTCGACTTCTTTTTCGTTTGCAAACATCGTGAGTTTCGGCCCTTCGACTTTTTTTGAACTCATTGTTCGGATAGCTTGAGGTGACATAGGTTTAAGAACAATTTTTTTACCTTTGTCACGTAACTCATATTCGTTGCTCCTCCCTCGATGTAGTACGTCCCGATCAAATAACCAAGGTCTTCCCAACAACACGTGGCATGCGTCCATTGGTAGTACATCGCATATAATATCATCACCATACGATCCCATGGTGAGTCCGACCTTCACTTGTCTTGATACTTTCACCTTATTTCCATTATCGAGCCAATGGAGTGCATACGGCTTTGGATGAGCCGTAGTGATTAGTCCGAGCTTCGAGACCATCTCGCTTGATGCCACGTTTGTACAACTTCCACCGTCAATGATCAAGCTACACCATTTATCTCCGACACGACACTTCGTGTGAAAGATTTGATCTCGTTGTTCTATGTCACTCGGGGCCGCCTTCGTTTGTAACATGCGAAGGACGAGGTTCGTGTCATAATTCGGGGCATCGTATGCCTCGCAATCTTCTTCTTCTTCATCGGCTTCCAAGTTAAAGACGTCTCCAATTCTTTCTTCTTCGGCTAGTAACTCTTCTCGGACGGCTATGGCTTCTCGTAACGTCACTATTCTCCGATTTGGACAAGCACTTTGATAGTGTCCAAATCCTTGACATTTGAAACACCGAACTTTAGATAAACTTGTTTCCTTTGGTGTGATAGGGGTTTTTGGAATGGTAGTAACGGATGGACTTGTCGTGACAGTTTTTGGAAACGAGCTAGAACTCGTGCCAAAGTTGGTATTTCCGAATTTAGGTGGGAATTCGGGTTTAGAAAATTGTCTTGTTTTGAGTTTACAACTTAATGCAAAGTCCGCACAAAGTATCAAAGTCGGAATAGGGGTAGAGTTCCACGGAATTAGCAATGTTTTTATTCAAGCCTCGTAGGAAACGGGACATCCGTAATTCTTCGCTTTCTTCAAGTTCTCCCATCAAGGATAAGTTTTCAAACTCCTCAATGTATTCCTCTACACTTAGCTTTCCTTGCGTGAGGTCAGAAATTTTTCGATACAAACTCAACTTGTGTGTAGCCGGGACATATCTCTTACGTAGTTTATTTTTTAGAGAATTCCACGAACGTATCTTTTCCTTACCGGCACGAACTCGTTGTGTCTTCATTCGTTCAAACCAAAGGGAAGCTCCCTTTCCAAGTTTGAGAATCGCGTACTTGCATCGTATCTCATCATCGAGGTCCTTGAACTCAAACATTCATTCAATTTTCCTTTCCCACTCCAAATAAGTCTCGGGATCGGTGCCGCCTACGAACTCCGGAAGTTCGCTTGTCTTGTATTCATCAACATGTCGTGGTGAATGCATGGTGTCGTATCCTCGTCGTGCATGGATTCTGGGCTCCAGTAATCCGCGAAGAACGTCACGCAATTGGGCTACTTCCTCATCGGTGAATGCCATCTTCTTGAGTAATGTCGAGAACCGTGAGACAAATGTCTCTGATACCACTTATGATACGATTTACGTATGTAAGTGTATGTAAAACGTATGATATACAACGGAAGGTTATTACGTTTTTACAAGTATCAAAGTATCAACAAAAAATGGAAGGTGGTGACCGAATTTGGGCGGTTTCGGCCGTGAAGTAGGATAGTGTATGGATTTGGATGTGTTTTATCGAATTAGACCTATAACTCGATAAAGATAATCTCTCCTCAAGACCTATTGAGAATTGATCAAGTTATAATCCGAGACGCGTCGAAATAATAACCAAGGTTTTGTTGAACTCGTTCAACGTATATTTCAAGAGAAATACAATGTTACTAATTTTCAAGATGTCTTACAATCACCAAATGAACTACTATATATAGAAGTGTACAAGAGATAAGGAAATAAAGAACAAGAAAAAAATGAAAATACAAGTCTCCATCCTTTAGCATGCTACGGCCGATTCTTCAAGGTGGGGAGGAGGAGATCTTCAAGATTTTGTAAGATATGAAGACTTTTGATGATTCCCTTTCATCATGCTTGGTCTGAAAACTTCAAAGGGTGGGGAAGGGTATCTTCACAATCTTGAATAAGATAAAAGTTTTGGTGACTTTGACATAAAAAGATGCTTGACAAATCTTCATGCTTCTTGGACCAATCGGCCGAACATCCCATGCTTCGGACCGATTCCAACATTAATTCCGTCGCCATATTTACGTAACTCCAGTTCCGATTAATAACGTAACTCCAATTCACGTGTTCTTCTCGCCCATGTATGATGATGTATGGGCGTGCAACTTTATATCGTCGTTGATGTCGATTTTTATTGACTCCTCTTCGATTGATATCGTATCACCTTAAAAGAAGTTTCGTCCCGAAACTTAAAACAAGTAGGGAAAAGCAATATCCCGCCAGGAAAACTCGACGAGATACGCAAAAACCGAAAACTCGCGCCCGACGGCGGAGCGCTGCAAGGAACGCAAAGAGACATACGGCGTGAAAACACGCTCCACGACGACCAACACAACGTCGCCGTTAGGAATATAATAAAACCAATAAATGACAAGCGTCATCAAACGGATAATATAGTCAAGTCCATTATCCGAACAATCACAAAACACAACGAATGAAAATTAATATGATTGACCGACCCAACGGTACATCAATCAAAACGCGAGCCAAACGCTGAACAAATACGGAATTCCACCGCCCAAGGGTTGGAAGATCGGAAACGAGACTAATTTCCCAAACTTAACGGAATTAGGAAGGAGCCTGAATGCTCAACAATCTCGAAACGAGGACAAAAACCAAACAACAAACGACCGAGACAACAAAAATCGAACAATCACGTCCGAAATACGAAGGATAATAAAATTCAAACAACAACTCCCAGGATGATCTGGTGAGAACTACAAGACATGCATTCCCATAAGATCCACCGGAAAGGGAATAGCGATTGAAAAGTCACAACGAGAAACGAGTTATTTCGAAACAATACCACACTTGTTCGATCAACAAAAGCAAGGGGCAGGACAAGCTCAGAAATGTCAACAAACATAATGAGTCGACAAAGTCGAAAACACAAGAGTTCCAAATCCGACCCACTTCGAAAAAAAAAGAACTAATAGAACCAAATGATGTCGCTCCCGAACAAGGTTCACAAGAATCGAACCGAACCCGAAAAAGTCACAGCGATAACTAGTTCGACCCACAACAAGATCACAGTTCGTTCAGACGATGAAACCGAAATACAGAACAAGTTCATAAGGTATCAACGAACACGAGCGAGTCGATAGAATGGAGAAAAAGAAAATACCGAGTTCAAAATAGTACGGGTATTACCTCCGACCTTGTCCACGAAATTCACAAAAAACGGGAGCAAGGTAACAAAACATTAAACAACCGACACATAACGGAACCATCACCGATGCACACGGTCATACCAAACCAAGCTCTAACAGCTCGCACATGCGCAATAACGCAAAAATCACCACGAGGCGACAACATTCAACACGAACATCCCGCCTCTCACTGTAACACCCCCAGATCAAACCGGGAATATTACACGCCGCAGACCCTCTCCGTGAGGATCCACCAGGCTAGACATCAAAACAACACATTACATTACATACCGATGAATCAAAATAACGAACCAATAGACCGATTTGGTCTTTCGTCACTGACCTACAAATCAAAATACATAACTCACCCAGACTCATACCCACGCAGGGGTAAAATACTTGCAACGAACAATAAGACAGCGGAAATGACATTGCAATGGACTTCGACTAACTTAACCCAAAACTGGCCTTCGTGTGATTAGTATCATTCGTCTTTCATCATCCCTCGTACCGATCCTGTGTCTTGCTCCCGAAAACCTGCATGTACCTGGACACAATACAGATATCCACCCCCCGATTACTCGGGGGTTAGCAAAACTCCACTGTTTCGCTAGTGCAAGTATAAAGTGCAAAAACGAGCCATACACAACACATTCCGAGAATACATCGAAAGACTTCCCGAGATATATTTAGTTAAAAAAAATGGTTCAAGTCTTGAAAGCAGAAACAAGGCAAGTAAGCACTTTGAAAACATTTCGAAATCTCGGGAGTTTTGAAAACATTTGAAATCGAAAAGTTCTTAATTCCTCGAAAGTCATTTAGGGTCACAGCCCCAAAGTTCATTTTCCAAAATACAAATCCGTTAACAAAACACAGGGTCCACGGCCCAACCATTACGGTCACAAAACACAGGGTCCACGACCCGATCATCCACTTCAATTCACTTACAAGTGCACATTACACATAACACATTGACCTTAAGCCATTCTAGCCAAGCACCAAGACTCGATATATAATGTCTCTCGACCCCGAGCGCAAAGCATTGTGATACTCCGGACAATATCACAATTAATCATCAAAACATCAACATCAATATCACAGAAGCCACACTTGGTAACCCGTGGCCGTACCCATTAGTATCGGCCCCCAGAGGCCCCGTCGGACCGTCCCCAGGTGGAAAACCACTTCCGCGGCCGTACCCATAAGTATCGGCCCCCAGAGGTCCCGTCGAACCGTCCCCAGGTGGAAGAACATCAACACACGCACCCAAGTCCACTTACGTGGCCGTACCCATTAGTATCGGCCCCCAGAGGCCACATGCCATCCCCAGGTGGAAGAGTAACAACTCACAGAATACAAAACCACAACTCTGAAAGGTCAAACACACAAAATATATATAGTCGAGGTACCTTGCTAGAATGGCCACATTATCCAACACGTACTCACGACCCAGAATTATATCAATTCACAAGGGAGCACAAGATCCCAATAGCACCGATTGACACAACCCATATCACAAAAACTCACATATTCATCCATAACCACGGGACTCCAAGCACATTATTTGACAAGAGAATTACACTTTATATTTACCGACGCCATAATCATATATAATGACATCACACGAAAGTAAGGTGATCCTATACTCGAAACTAGCACACATAATCCACTAAGCATATTAATTCCCGACCCACACGGGTCACCTTTACGAAAACCAGGATGGTAAATATACCGATTCTTTTGAAAAATGGTTATAAATATTTATTTAGCACATACCGACACTTAGCAACCATTATATCCACAAAACACGTAATGTATGGGCAAGATACTTGCCTCGAAACCACGATCGCAACAAGACGACGGATGAAATACGGTCGAATAGCCCCGAACTCGTGAACAATATCAAGAACGCAATAGCACCACGAGTACTACGAGAATAACACCACACGAATCATCAATCACCAAACGGGATTCAACATCGGAAATCCTCGAGCACCTATAATCCTCCGAAAGGAACAACAAAAGATGATTACGACATGAATCAAGGCAAAAACGACGGAAATCCCAACAAACTATCGAAAGGAACTCATTGGGACATTTAATCGAACACTAAATGTTCAATAATTCCCAAGAACACTCGAATCGTCAATCGAGTTAAACAAACTTGATATATGGATGTACAACCCATAGAACACGATTAATAACATCATACTACACCAATCGATGTATCAAAATCGGATTAGAAACGAAATCAAGAACAATTTCTCCAAAAAGTCAACTTGAAGGATAATCAAGAAATATACCTTGATTCGACGAAATACACGAATTAGATGTTGATATAATCAACAAGGATCTTCCAAAATGCCTTGGAAATGATTAGAATCGGCCAAGAACTCCATTTCCCGTCGCACCCGTCGCCAGTCGCCGAAAGAAGGAAAAAAATCGGGTAAAAATGAAGTCTGGCCGAGCCCATGCTATATATAGCCGGCAGGGTTACGGCCGTAACCGGCAGTGCCTTACGGCTGTAACTCGGTCCCTTACGGTCTTACTCGGCAGGCCTTACGGCCGTAACCGGCATTCATCAAAAATCTGCCAAGCACCAGCCGGACACTTACGGCCGTAACTCACACACATTACGGCCGTAACCGGCCTTCATCAGGAAGCTGCCAGGCGCCATACGGCCGTACCCGATCACGCCTTACGGCCGTAACTGGCACACGTTACGGCCGTAACCGGCACCTTACGGCCAGAATCGGCAAAGCCAGTTCGCCCGGCCGTGACTCGGCCGTGGCCACTCCGACGGCCCGGACGACCCCAAAACCCGGACCTGAGTAAAAAATCGAAGATATGGTTACGAAGTACTCGCAAAGACGAATCCAAGCGCTAAGAGAACACATGATTCTGACCACCCGAAGTGTCGGAATTCGACAACGGAAGTAATTACCCCAAACTTTGGGAAATTACAAAAATGGCCGAAAATCACGATACGTGATCGAAACACCGAACCAAAGCTCGCAACACGAATAATAACATTAAATGAACTTGCGAGAAACTCGAATCAACAGTTTCGGACGAGATTCGCAAGAATCGAGCTCAGGTGCGGAAAAGTCGCTAAAAAGCACGGAACTCAACAAAACGACACCGAAACGAACTCGGATGAAAAAAAGTGCAGAATTAATCATTCTCGAAATGACGAAACGGTCATGAGCGAGTCGTCAAGACGGACTTCCGCCGAAAAAAAAAAAATTACCGAAATTCGAAATTGCGGATATTACATTCTACCCTCCTTAAAAGAAGTTTCGTCCCGAAACTTAAAACAAGTAGGGAGAAGCAATATCCCCGCCAGGAAAACTCAACGAGATACACAAGAAATGCGTAACTTACGCCCATCGGCGAAACGTTACAAGCAACGCAAAGGAATATACGGCGTGAAAACACGCTCCAGGACGACCAACACAATGCCACTGGTAGAGACATAATAAAATCAACAAGTGACAAGTGTCATCAAACAGATAATACAATCAAGTCGATTATCCGAACAATCACAAAACACAACCAATGAAAATCAATACGATCGACCAACCCAACGGTATATCAATCAAAACATGAGCCACACGCTGCACAAATACGGAATTCCACCGCCCAAGGGTTGGAAGATCGAAAACGAGACTAATTTCCCGAACTTAAGGGAATTAGGAAGGAGTCTGAACGCTTAACAATCACGAAATGAGATCAACAAAAACCGAACAATCAAACGATCGAACCACAAAGATCGAGACAACAAAAATCGAACGATCATGTACGAATCACGAAGAACAATAAAAATTCAAACAACAACTCCAAGGTTTACATCTCGACTTGAGACGATATATGATCCGGTGAAAACAACAACATATGCATTCACATAAGATCCACAGGAAAGGGAATAACAATTGAAAAGTCACAACGACGAACGAGTAATTCCGAAATAATACCACCCTCGTTCGATGAACAAAAGCAAGGGGCAGGACAAGCTCAGAAAATGTCAATAAACATAAACGAGTCGACAGAGTCGGAAATACAGAAGTTCCGAATCCGTTCCACTTCGAATAAAAGAATTAGTAGAATCAAAAGATACTACTTCCGAACAAGGTTCACAAGAATCGAACCGAACTCGGAAAAATTACAGCGATAACCAGATCGACCCACAACAAGATCACAGCTCGTTCAGACGATGAAACCAAAATACAGAATAAGTTCAGACAGTATCAACGAACACGAGCGAATCGATAGACTGGAGAAAGAGAAAATGAAGAAGTCCAAAAACAATACGGGTATTACATTCGACCTCTTATCAAAGAAGGTCGTCCCCGCTACTCACAATAACGAAATCAAGGAGACGACACAACAGGCAATCGACAGAAACATCCTTCAAAGGCCTCTCAAAGCCGATTCTGATATCTGTGCTGAAGCGTGAACTCCGAAAGTCTCGGTAGCCAATTCGCAAAACTAAATTTGGTGTCCCTCGAGTCCACACTCGAAATTTGTTACTGACGAGAAGGACAAATTGCACGTACATTCCCCCGGCACATCACGGTTGAAATGCCTCGGATCGGCATACCGAAAATACAAATGCTAGATACAATGGAACATAACACCGCAAAACAACATACCGGAGATGCCAACTCAGTACAACGAAGAATCATAATACATACCGTATACAACGATTACCATCGTAAAGTAATACACATACACAAACACTACAGCAACGACGGTATCGTTCGGCGACCTCAAAGGTCCGAACAATAACCAGCACATAATTACAAACATCATGAAACTATCACACATGTAGACAAACGTACAAACCCAAGCTTTAACAGCTCACACATGTAACACCCCAAACTAGGCGGATATTACAGTGCCGTGAATCCCCGACTGGGACCCACCAGGCGAATGAAAAGGATGAATTAAATAATATAATTGTAGTACCGAACCACATTATATTACCAAATACTCCGATGAGGAGTTTAAGTACAACACACCAGGACAATACCGAATTCAAGTATATTTTATATGAAGATAAAATACACGACACTGAATGAAACGGAGTATCCAAATGAAAGTCTGCAGCGGAAAATAAAGGACAATAACATGAATAACTGAAAGATCGGGGGCCCCTACTAGTATCAATAGGACTCCTCGACATCAACATGCTATTCCCGTGCGTTTGCCTTGCCATGACCTGAAAAACAAAATCCCCAAACGGGGTCAGTTACAAAGAACAACAATCCTCAAGGGTTGAAAATACACAATCATGATTATATCTGAAGTTATGAAAAAAAATCTTAATTATGAATTACGCTAAAGAGGAGTACCATAGTACGCCCGTAGTGTTCTGTGCGAGTGTACAAGACGAATGACCGGACACACCCGTCCTTGTACCTAATTAGTCTCACGGTGTAACGCTTTCCCGTGTGCACGGTCCAATGTATCGGTAAACCCAATACACAACCATCGTGTGCCCGACTAAAAATTCCACACAGCCACACCCGGCCACGCAATATGAACCTGAAGGTCACATGAACGAATGACCATAATGAATATCAATGAATAATAATTAGACAAGGCCAAGAATGACTCACCGAGATGAAAATAATAGTGAAGTGATTGATAACTCAATGCAATGATTTGGAACCGCTGCTCGTGAATGAAATGATTATTCGACAATTACAGGTCTCAAAATGATTAATATAATGATGAATGAGTTATGATTATGAATGATCAACAACAAAAGTAATGAATGTCCTTTTAACCGAGTAAGAATTAACTTACACAACACCGGCGACAATTATCCTTCCACGAACAACGTCCTAATTGAGATATCGGTCGCTCGAACAATCTTAAATAATACAATTACCAACAATCCGTTTAATATACGAATCAAACACGAATATAACGAACTCAAAACGTCGATACGACTAAACCAAGTCCATAGAGGCATTAAATCAAACACGTTGCGGCCAAACTCCGATTGTTTACAATCAAACCTCAATATACCAATATCAAATCCCCCAAGAAGTGTTTCAAACCAACAAAACATCTTCAATATGATTAATAATCCAAGACGAATATCCGAAAACGTGATTATAACGACAATTAATCAAAAACCCCCAATTTCAACTCGATATTCAAAGTGTTCTTGAATAATCCCTCAATAATCCAATGAATCCTTATACAAACTCATAATCATATACATATCCCTTCATATAACATGATAATCGCGTCCAAAACATCATATCTCAATACAAAATCGAAATCCAAGATGTTGAAGAATTTACCTCTTGAAGATCCAACCAATTCGATCCGATGAAAACGTGTAAAATCGACTATCCAAGCTTCCCAAATGAATGAAGGTGATGAAAAATACACACTCAAATGATAATTGATGAAGAAATCTCTCCCTCAAGCTATTCTCTCTCGGTTGCAGGTGAAGAAGTGGAAAAGAAATGGAAGTAATGAGATGAAATGCTCAAAAAAAACGAATTTATAGGGGTTGACTCGGCTGACAGACTCGACCGTGTCCGCCTGACACGGTCGCGGCGCGCAGCTGGCCGGCAGGGACTCGACCGTGTCCTGCTTGACATGGTCGCGGCGCGGAGGGGCCTTCCGATAGTGACCCGTCCGACAGCGACTCGGCATGACTCGACCGTGTCCTGGAACACGGTCGGGCGTGTCGGCAGTCGGTTCTGGCTTATCCGGAAGAGTTCGACTCGGCCGCGCTGCATTTACACGGCCGGGTCCTCCGTGATGTAAACATCGGCATTTCCGGACGAGTACGGCACGGGCCGTGTCGGACGACACGGCCGAGTTCGGTCGGCAGTGATCGGCCAATAACTGAAAAAATGAGCGGGTGAGCTAAAACGACCATAACTCTCTCGTCCGGACTCCGATTGACTCACCGTTTGAACCATTGGAAAGCTAACTCGATGCTCTATAATATTGCAAAGATTTAGAATTTTTGGAGTTACCAAAAATTAATGGTGATGTAACAAAGTCGAACTCATATGAGTAAAGTTGAAACAATGAACAATAACGATACACAACTCGAAGTTTTTCCGAACGGTGAACACGGTGAATGAACATGATTGATGAATGATTATAATTGAGTGAAAATCCACTGAGTGACAATCACTGAATGAAATTACTGAATGATAATGACTGAATTACAACCGGGTATTACATACACCCCCCCTTAAAAGAGTTTCGTCCCCGAAACTAAGGGTCAAACAACTCGGGATAACTCTTCCGCATACTATCCTTGGTTTCCCAAGTAGCCTCTTTGACTCCGTGTCTGGACCACTGAATCTTGACCAAAGGAATCGTATTGTCCCTCAACTGTTTGATTCGCCGCTCCAATACTCGTACAGGACGCTCCTCGTACGAATGATCATCCGCGATCTCGATTTCGTCGAACTGAAGTATGTGACTCGGGTCGGCAACATACTTCCGCAACTAAGAGACATGAAACACATTATGAATTCGGCTCAATGCCGGAGGCAAAGCCAATCGATAAGCTAACTCGCCAACTCGATTCAAAATTTCAAACGGTCCAATGAATCTCGGACTCAACTTCCCCCATTTTCCGAAACGGAAAGTACCTCGACTTGGGGATACCTTGACCAACACGTGGTCACCCGTCTCGAACTCTAGTGGTCGACGACGATTATCTGCATATGATTTCTGTCGACTCTGAGCTGTCAACAAATGACTCTTGATCAAAGCTACCTTCTCCCGGGCGGCTATAAGCATATCAGGCTCGGTGCCGATTGATTCTGACAAGTCATCCCAACACAAAGGAGATCGACAACGACGACCGTACAAGGACTCGTAAGGTGCCATTTTAATGGAGGCATGCCAACTATTATTATACGTGAACTCGATCAGTGGTAGTTGGGCTTCCCAATCGTCCTTCCAATCGAGGACGCATGCCCTCAACATGTCTTCTAATGTCTGAATAGTTCTCTCTGATTGTCCGTCGGACTGAGGATGAAAGGCGGTACTGAGATTGAGCTGAGTTCCCATAGCACGATGAACTGATTTCAAAAAATGAGACACAAATCGTCCGTCACGATCGGAAACGATACTCTTAGAAGTACCGTGCAGTCTTACTATCTCGTTGATGAATAACTGGGCTAGTCTCTCGGGACCCCACGTATCCTTGATCTCAATGAAATGAGCTGATTAAGTTAAGCGGTCCACAATCACCCAGATCGTATTCATGCCACGACGACTCGTCGGCAAACTCGTGATGAAATCCATAGAAATGTATTCCCACTTCCATTCTGGAATAGGAAGAGGTTTTAACATACCTGTCGGTCACTGATGTTCAATCTTGACTTATTGACAGGTTAAGCATCTCGAAACAAATTCTGCGACTTCTCGCTTCATATTACTCCATCAGTAATTTTGTTTCAAGTCCTTATACATCTTGCTAGACCTCGGATGAACAGAATAAGGGTAGCATGAGCTTCTCTCAAAATCGAGTTTTTCAACTCGTCATTCGCCGGTATGCACAACCGGTTCTTAAACCTCAAAAGTCCATCCTTGTGGACCACGAATCCAGGGCTTTCCCCTGAGCCACATCTTCACGGATGCGCAACAATGAAGGGTCTGAACTCTGATTCTCCCTGATTGCATCCTCAAGAGATGATGAAATCTCTAACATACAAAGTTGTCCCTGAACTCGCTGAAGCCAGACCTCGATCTCGGGTCTAAGGAATTCCTGTTGGAGCTCCTTCTGAACTGATAAACGAGCAAGCATCTGCTCCTGAACGGACTTACGACTCAAGGCGTCGGCGACAACGTTCGCCTTCCCTGGGTGGTAAAGGATCTCGATATCATAATCTTTGATTAATTCCCACCACCGCATCCTGCCGCATATTTAACTCCTTGTGAGTAAATATATACTTCAATTCTTGTGATTGGTGAAGATCGACAGTGATGCCATAAAGGCAACGACGCCAAATCCCCAACGCGAAAACCACTACCGCTAGCTCCAGGTCGTGGGTTGGATAATTGACCAACTAATCCGAGGAAACATCGGATTTACTTAATATCTTTCGGAGGTTGCCAATCTCGGATAGTCTCCGTCTTCTGAGGGTCGACACGAACTCTGTCAGATGAAATTACATGCCCGAGAAAGTCACTTCGGACCTCCAGAACTCACATTTGGAAAACTTTCCATAAAGTTGCTCTCGTCTCAACACGTCGAGAACCTGATGAAGATGAACCTCGTATTCCTCGCGGCTACGAGAATAAATCAAAATGTCATCGATGAAGAAAACAACAAACTGATCCAAAAAGTCGATGAAAACCCGATTCATTAACCCCATGAATACCACAGGTGCAATAGTTAGCCCGAACGGCATAACTACGAACTCATAATGACCATAGCGTGTATGAAACGCTGTCCTCGCGATATCCGACTCTCGAATCCGCAACTGGTGATATCCAGATCTTAAGTCGATCCTGGAAAATACTGAGGCTCCCTGAAGTTGATCTAAAAGATCATCAATACGGGGTAAAGGATACTACTCTTGATCATCACCCTGTTCAACTCCTGGTAATTTATACACACACGAGACGAGCCATCCTTCTCCTTGACAGATCACACTGGTGCTCCTCTCGGGAACGGAATCGGTCGGAGTTAACCTTTCTCGAACTATTCCTCAAGTTGAATCTTCAACTCCTGCATTCTGTTCGGGCCATCCGATACGGTGCCTTCGATAAAGGGGACATACCGGCTCCAACTCACTCCTGAATTCCCCTACTCTATGTGTGTAACACCCCCAAGTTATTCAGGGTATATTACAGCGCCGTGAGCCCCGCCGTGGGACCCACAAGGCTAAACATACGCGGAACTATAAACTTGACCGATAAGGTCTACATACAATAGAAAGAAAGACGATACAAATGGTATTCAAAACCATAACCAATGAAAACATATACATCACTGTACAAATCAATACCTCGGCAACACAGGCCGGAACAACAAGGAAACTGAAATACAATACTCGAGTATTTAAAAATCCATTCCAGTACAACAACACTGAATGGAGGAATCCAAGAAAATAACTGGAGACAAAACACAGTATCACACTTGCCCATCATCTTCATGCAGACCCGATACCCGTCTGTCCGCTCTCCTGGAACCTGAAATACATGAAACGTATTTCCCCCATAAAGGGGTTAGTCGTCGAATAGCTAGTGCAAGTATAACAATATGAGACATAATACTCCTCGACATTAAAGTAAATGTAATCCGTCAATTCATCAATATAAGACTAGTATTCCGGAATGACTAAAATCTCAAGACGTATGTGAATGCCGTAAAAACGGTTCGTTTATATCATACGCCGTTACATGTAGGAATGCCGTCAAAACGGTTCGTTCATTACATGCCAACATTATTTCATATGAATGCCGTAGAAACGGTTCGTTCATATCAACCATGGAATCGCACCAGAGGCTACGAAACCCTCAGAGGACCATAGGCCCGTCCCGGAGTGGCTAGAAATAATCATATCATCAATATTTCATACTTTCAAAGTCGAGAACGTACAATCATAAATGTATACTTGCCTTAATAAACGTTACCGAAAATCCCGAAGAACACGGTTCGACCGGGAAGCTTGAACCACGAAGAAGACAACGAACGGAAGGGTTTCGACTTGAGTTCTTCACAAGGATTCCGTCCCTAAGTCATATCAATGATAAATCAACAATCGTACGATGAATAATAATCGTACAACGCATAAAACCCCCCTCTTAGACATTTTGTCGGACACCTTCAAGGCGTCGACTAATAACTCAACCGAAACGACGAATCAATACACTCCAACCGTGGAATAACGATGGAAATGATAGAATGCACCTAAATCATCATCAATCCATCACTAATCTAAATTACTACGGATTAAAAGGATGAAGTCAAACAAAATCCCCAATTTCCAACACAAAATTCAAAGTGTTCTTGAATAATCTTTCAATAATCCGATGAATACTCCAACAAGTCCATAATCATGCGTATATCACTTCATACCCCATGATTTTAACATCCAAAACATCATTACCCAATACAAAATCGAAATCCAAGATGTTGAAGAAATTACCTCTTGAAGATCCAAGCACTATGATTCGAAGAGCACGCGATAGAACGATGATCCGGGCTTAAAAATCGAAAATAGATGAAGAGAAATCACTCACTCAAGTGATAGGTGGAGAAACATCTTCCTCTCAAACCTCCTCTCTCGCCCAAGTGAAGAAATGGGAAAAGTATAGGTTGAATCGCACAAAAAACGCAGATATAGGGGTAATCTGTCATGTGTGCCGCGGCTCAGTATATGTGTGCCGCGGCACAAGCCCAAAATTCGCTCCCAGGGCTCGGCAGTGTGCCGCGGCTCAGCCCAGGTGTGCCGCGGCACCGGGTACAGGCGGTTTTGGCCGAATCTGGAAAATGAGAGTGACTTAGCTATTTCGACCATAACTCCCTCGTCTGGACTCCGATTGACTCACCGTTTGAACCATTGGAAAGCTAACTCGATGCTTTATAATATTGCAAAGATTCAGAATTTTTGGAGTTTCCAAGAATTTACGGTGATTTAACAAAGTCGAACTCATACGTGGAAAAGTCGCTAAAGAACACGGAATTCAACAGAACGATACCGAAACGAACTCGGATGACAAAAAGTGTAGAATTAATCATTCTCGTGATGACGAAACGGTCCCAAGCAAGTTGTCAAAAACGGACTTCCGCCAAAAATAGAAAATTTCTGGGAAACAAAATTACGGGTATTACATTCTACCCTCCTTAGAAGAAGTTTCGTCCCGAAACTTAAAACAGGCAGGGAGAAGAAATATTTCGCCATGAAAAACTCAACGAGATACACAAGAGCCGAAACTTACTCCCAAACGGCGAATAATCAATATAGAACACAACAATACATTACCCGAAGGTAAACCAAACCAATGCCGAAAAAGATACGAATTCACAATGCCCGAAGGCTCCAACGGAAATACCGATACATCACAATGGCCTGAAAGCCGAACAGCCCAAAGCTGCAAATCATCACAAAATAGATCTCAAAGAGACCAACTCGATCGCCGGACATACCCCTCGGCGTATGAACAACCAGTCGCAAATCGTCGGACATATCCAATACAACATGGACTACGAACGATCAATCAATAAAGCTCAAGAGGGACATCACAGTACGCCTGATCCGGAAATGTGTCCGTGCACATGTCCACCCCGTATACGGAATCCAGAATATACGTGTGACAATGTACCTAATTAGCCTCAAGAACTACGTCTCGTGTGCACGGTCCAATGCGAAAATATCCACGCATGACCATCGGGTGCCCGGCTAAAAATCCTACACATAACCAATCGGCACGCAGACATGATTCCGGATATGCCACGATACAACATGACAACGAAACTCAAGGAATAAAACATCCAATATGGATCATACGACTCACCAAGTGAACGATGACACACGAATAATGAAAGATCGACACGACCAACAATATTCAAAGCAACCATCCTGGGATCAAAATCCCTAAGGACCGATTAACACGAGCAACGATCACAACACAACAGTTCGGGAAATCCTCAACCCTCAGCGATCACAAAATTATCGAGTTCACAAAAATAATAGTGTGCTGCCTTGAGTCGGCCAACACGGCAATAATAATCCAACGGATGGGAACTCTCCTCGACAGTCCCAATTCAATACTTCGATTACCGTAGAATGGCCAATCGATAACAACGATACAACGAATGAGAATATCTTTGACAACGGATGGGAATTATCTTCGATAATCCCAATTCAATACCTCGATTACCTTAGAACGGTCAATCGATAATCAATGATACGATAGAATAGATGTCCCGGTGTCTTAAACCGACCACCGAAACGGAGATGACAAAAGGATATATCAAACGTCCCCAATCGGTTAACGCAACATCATAGCAACAGTTCCAATTCGACGACAAAGATTCAACGATGTCTCAGAACGACATTAATCGCGAACAATAATAATCGATACATCGATACCGCGAACCGGCTATCGATAGCAACTTGCCATCAAGTATCGTAATGCCTCGAACCGGCCTTTTACAAACAACAGTAACATTTGGCATAATTTTCCGACGGGCGTCGTATCAATGATCCTTGATATCAATACAATCATAAAGAGACCAAGTCTCGAAATGATACACACATTCATACACATACATGATAACATTAATCTCATTGACCAGTACAAGTATAAAACTTGCCTCGATATCAATACATCGAACTGTTACCAATTCAGTTGATTTCATCTTACGAGTTCCTCAGTCCCGACCAAGTTAATCTACGAGCCCTTCAACCTTAACCGCAACACAACAGTCATAATCTATGATCAAACATCATATCTTATTGTAAAACGAAGGATTGATAATCAACCGGTTCGATGACGACCAATATCAATACCACCAAACTACGAACTCAATCGTTTCACCGTATCTCGGCTAATCACAGTCTGAACAATCCAACTCAGACACTTACAAATCCTGTCCACAATACGAGTCGAAATATGATGATCATATCAGCAACTAATTCGGACCAATAATAAGGGTCTAAATGTTCCAAACTCAATTCTTAAACACGAATTGACAAGGTTCCCTTCTCGTAAATCCGTCGTTAAAATTTACTTATGACCGTTATCAATTCGAATCATCCGACTGGTTCAAAACAATAGATAATCATATTAAAAGGTTATCGAACAATCCAATTATTCGATTTGAATATTTGCTCCGTACGTATGGGCTTCCAAATTCAGAGATGAATAATAGTCTCATCAAGCTCATAATCACATTCGTATTTCCTATACGAATATTATTTCCAACACATAGTTTAGTTTCTAGATATGAATATTCCATATTCATTTTCAAAACATCAACACTTCTAAAAATTTTTTTTTCATCACCTCGTATAATTCAAGAGTTCTTCAAGAACATGAAATATCCGAAATCACGTCGTAACAACATATCCGAGGTATATATCTCCATGTTACCATTTTCTTCATCATGTCATTCATACAATCTCAAGAATCGCAACAAAACCCTTATCACCATATGAAGAAGATCTCAATGATCATATCAACATCCGAAATCTCTTATTACAATTCCAATGAATCTCGTATAGCATTATCACATGATACCATATAATACCTCAATACCGAATACCTTCCCGTACACAATCTTCTATGTACGATTACCACAAAACATACCTCTATACGGACTTCCTTCCGAAATGTATACCATAGACCAAGAATATCCAAAATGACATCAACAATATCCGAATACTACAATCTTCACCCCAAACCCTTACGGGAGTATTACACGCCGTAAACCCTTCTCACAAGGATTTACCAGGCTAAGCACAATTTTCCAAGTCATTTCAAAAATGTCAAAAAGACTGATGACGGTAACATTTTTCAAATACTAAAAAAAATCATTTTCCAAATACCGTCAAAACGATCAAGGTTAAAAAATGCCAAAACTCAGTTTAGGGAATCGATTTTACAAAATAAAATTTCAGTTGGCAAAATACCAAAATCCATTTCAAAAATACTCACGCAGCGGATAAAATTACAGTCCAATTTATGCATTTTCATTGAAATAGGACGAACATCAAAATACACGATTCCCAACATACTCCCTCCCAAGTAGTAATCCAAAAAGAAAAAAAATGAGCCACTATCAAAGGGATACGAGGATTACCTTGTATGGACGAACCACGAAGAAAGAATAATTGAACTCCATTCCAAGAATCATTAAATCATCGTAGTCATCATATGGCCTCAAGAACATCAAGATCTCTATGATTCCATAATCATAAACAACATATTCAAAGCACATCATTATCTTCCTTCAACATAAACCTCATAGAATATGGATAACACAAGAAATCACTTCAAGAATCAACAATAGTTCCATAACCAAGCTCTAATTCCATGATTCCAAGCTCACAATCATGTTAAAAGTGTTTAAAACACTCTTAAAAGTAAAGAGGGACGAGTTTTGGAGGGAAATATCTCAAAGGATCGTGAGAGAAATGAAAGGCAACACTTCAATATATAAATTGCACTCTCATTACGTACGTAAGTGTCCTTTCTTAACGTACGTAACAACTTTAACGTACGTAATCCAATATCCATAACGTACGTAACCAACTCACTGTCTCATTTCGCGGTACCCATTACGACGTAACCCATACCATAAAACGTACGTAATATACCAGTTGACTTGCTACGGTACAATGGTTGTGTTACGTACGTAACACGTCCTGTATAACGTACGTAAAACGTACGTTGACTCACCTGTCAACATCCTCCGCCGAAAGTGCCGAAACAGGGTCCCACCTGCCAACCAGGACTCGGTTCTGTCCGATGCCTTCGTTACGTACGTAATACCTTAGCCTTAACGTACGTAACCATGCCAATCTTACGTACGTAATCTCACCTTATTAACGTACGTAATAATTCCATTCTTAGCCAATCTCAACAATTCCTGTCCAAAGTCATGACATACCAAATACGAGCATACGGCAAAATCAATACATATACTCAATTCAATAACATTTCAACGGGAATTCAATTTCACCAAGAATTATCGAATAATTCGAACAACATACTTACAAGTCCGCGAAGTCGAAGATCTCCCGTGATACTAGCATGCGACTCCTAAACAAAGTCTGAACATAATACCGATACACACCATTATCGAAATTAGCAACTTAACAAAATCTCAAGGAAGAGTTCACGTCCGTGACCACGGCCACGATTCTTCCTACTTTCAGCCAACAATCTGAAGGGCACATACATGCGTAAGTATAATCCGAATCGCACATTCTCGAAGTGACCAATTTCCAAGAATACCAAGCTATAGACGAAACGATTAAGAAGAATACAAGAAGAGTGAGAGGACTTACAAGTACCGGTCGCACTGTGATGATGGCAGAGTAGTGATACTGTGGGCAAATGCCGACTCAATCGACCCAAAAGACCGACGGCCTAGGTATCCATAAACCTAAGCTCCGATACCATATTCTGTAACACCCCCAAGTTATTCAGGGTATATTACAGCGCCGTGAGCCCCGCCATGGGACCCACAAGGCTAAACATACGCGGAACTATAAACTTGACCGATAAGGTCTACATACAATAGAAAGAAAGACGATACAAATGGTATTCAAAACCATAACCAATGAAAACATATACATCACTGTACAAATCAATACCTCGGCAACACAGGCCGGAACAACAAGGAAACTGAAATACAATACTCGAGTATTTAAAAATCCATTCCAGTACAACAACACTGAATGGAGGAATCCAAGAAAATAACCGAGACAAAACACGATCACACTTGCCCATCATCTTCATGCGGACCGATACCCGCCTCTGTCCTCCTCGAACTCGAAATACATGAAACGTATTTCCCATAAAGGGGTTAGCCGTCGAATAGCTAGTGCAAGTATAACAATATGAGACATAATACTCCTCGACAATAAAGTAAATGTAATCCGTCAATTCATCAATATAAGACTAGTATTCCGGAATGACTAAAATCTCAAGACGTATGTGAATGCCGTAAAAACGGTTCGTTCATATCATACGCCGTTACATGTAGGAATGCCGTCAAAACGGTTCGTTCATTACAAGCCAACAATATTTCATATTAATGCAGAAGAAACTGTTCTTTCATATCAACCATGGAAACGCACTGCAGGCTACGAAACCCTCAGAGGACCATAGGCCCGTCCCGGAGTGGCTAGAAATAATCATATCATCAATATTTCATACTTTCAAAGTCGAGAACGTAAAATCATAAATGTATACTTGCCTTAATAAACGTTACCGAAAATCCCGAAGAACACGGTTCGACCGGGAAGCTTGAACCACGAAGAAGACAACGAACGGAAGGGTTTCGACTTAAGTTCTTCACAAGGATTCCGTCCCTAAGTCATATCAATGATAAATCAACAATCGTACGATGAATAATAATCGTACAACGCACAAAACCCCCCTCTTAGACATTTTGTCGGACACCTTCAAGGCGTCGACTAATAACTCAACCGAAACGACGAATCAATACACTCCAACCGTGGAATAACGATGAAAATGATAGAATGCACCTAAATCATCATCAATCCATCACTAATCTAAATTACTACGGATTAAAAGGATGAAGTCAAACAAAATCCCCAATTTCCAACACAAAATTCAAAGTGTTCTTGAATAATCTTTCAATAATCCGATGAATACTCCAACAAGTCCATAATCATGCGTATATCACTTCATACCCCATGATTTTAACATCCAAAACATCATTACCCAATACAAAATCGAAATCCAAGATGTTGAAGAAATTACCTCTTGAAGATCCAAGCTCTATGTTTCTAAGAGCACGCGATAGAACGATGATCCGGGCTTAAAAATCGAAAATAGATGAAGAGAAATCACTCACTCAAGTGATAGGTGGAGAAACATCTTCCTCTCAAACCTCCTCTCTCGCCCAAGTGAAGAAATGGGAAAAGTATAGGTTGAATCGCACAAAAAACGCAGATATAGGGGTAATCATCATGTGTGCCGCGGCTCAAGATATGTGTGCCGCGGCACAGTGCCCAAAATTCGCTCCCGTGGCTCGGCAAGGTGCCGCGGCTCAGCCAGTGTGCCACGGCACCGGTACAGCGGTTTTGGCCGAATCTGAAAATGAGTGTGACTTAGCTATTTCGACCATAACTCCCTCGTCTGGACTCCGATTGACTCACCGTTTGAACCATTGGAAAGCTAACTCGATGCTTTATAATATTGCAAAGATTCAGAATTTTTGGAGTTTCCAAGAATTTACGGTGATTTAACAAAGTCGAACTCATACGTGGAAAAGTCGCTAAAGAACACGGAATTCAACAGAACGATACCGAAACGAACTCGGATGACAAAAAGTGTAGAATTAATCATTCTCGAGATGACGAAACGGTCCCAAGCAAGTTGTCAAAAACGGACTTCCGCCAAAAATAGAAAATTTCCGGGAAACAAAATTACGGGTATTACAATGTGAAGGCAACCAGATAACTCGTCTGGAAATACATCGTCAACCGATGACAATGATACTATGAATGATTGAACATTTCGATTGCCCTAGAGTGGTCGATCGATAAAAAGAGATACCAATAATGATTGAACAACTCGATTGCCTTAGAAAGGCCAATCGATGAAGATGATACAATGAATGTTTGAATATCTCGATTGCCTTTGAAAGGCCAATCGATGAAAATGATACAATGAATGATTGAATGACTCGATTGTCTTTGAAAGGCCAATCGATGAAAATGATACAATGAACGATTGAATGACTTGATTGTCTTAGAAAGGCCAATCGATGGAAATGATACAAGGAATGATTGAATAACTCGATTGCCTTAGAAAGGCCAATCGATGGAAATGATACAATGAATGATTGAATAGTTCGATTGTGGAATTTCTCTGCTTTCGTCATAATAATACTTCTTTTGGAACAACGGGGATTACTTCCCTGAAGCACACATTCGACAACCAACGACGGAAAGATAGCGACCAAACGCTAACAAACACTGAGGATAGTATCAAGACGATCAAACCAACTAATACCGAAAATTACATCGTCCTAAGATAAATTCAGCACGATTAGATCCATCAACCAATCGCGGTCATTAAGCTTAATTCGGTATGATTCCGAAAATTCTTCCATCGTCAGGTAGACCGATGGTATGAGGTCCACAAGCAATAGGACTATCCCGAAATAAATCTATTCAAGCATGATTCGAAAATGCAAGAATGCGGTGTACCAGCATCAAAAGGTACACACAAGTTGAAATAAAATTACGAGTATACCTGAAATCATTCGGACCACCGGATCGTCGATCCTCCTCATCATATGAATCTGGGACTTGCTGGTCCCCGAACCGGACGCTCCCGTCTGATAAATACGGGCTCCAACTCTATTTGCTTCCATCGCCTTAAACGACGATGACAAAGCAGTCTGATTCTGAAACGCTGGTTGCTTCGGGGCCTGAGATGCCGCCGGAGCCGACTTGGAGTCCTTTCGGCAAAAACGGGCCCTATGCCCCGCAATTCCACAGTTATGGCATATGACAGTCTGCCTCGGACGTTTAGTATTGAAATGACCTTATTTTGCACAGTTGAAACAGGTGATGGCCGAGCTGGCCGCTCGGGATTGAGATCCCGCACGGTCATGCGCCGTAGAAGGTCGCTCAGAAACGCTAGGGCCCACACGAGGCTTCTTGAAGGTTGACTGACTGCCTTCGGATAGATTATGCTTCGTTGATTTCCTGTTGACATATGCAGGTTGCTGCTCAGCAATTTCCTTAGCAGCTGGCTCATACGGGAGAGTTCTCTCGATTAAACCGGCCAGAGTGGCGTAATGATGATTGAGCAATTGCATATGGGTCATCATGGCCTGCATAAAAGTGAGTGGATCAACCCGAACATCTCCCGATCGAGCCGAGTCCTGGGCACGATTTCCCGGCAGCGAGTGATTATTTCTCGGGTTTCGGTCCGCACCGCGGCCTCTCCCCGTGCATCCCCTGACAGTTCTCTCCATACTGAAGTAGGAAGGTCGCATAATGATTATATTTCCCCGCATGATTATCACGTTATGATTATGTCATGAGATGATGAAAATGAGTATACATGCTCTAACTTAGTGATTATATGAATGATTTACTGAAGTTACAAGATTATCTCATGAAATTCTTGAAATGATTATCTTGAATAACTTAACGAGATTGATAATATGATCATCCAGATTGACAACTCAGTAATGACATGAATTAAGTGATTAATGAGTTAACATGATCATCCTAATCACAATGAATGATGATGTTTGAGGATTGTTAATTGATGAATGATGAATGAATGACTATTGCCAGAAATTATACCATGGCGTTAGAAATCTTACAGTTCTTTCGGTCTGATTGGCTCGGCATTTGCACAGGTCACACGTGACGCAAAAGTCTAATGATACTAGTCTGATAACGATGATTTCAAATGAGACATGACTCGGAAGGTAGTATTCAAAACCACTCTCCGATACCAACTCTGTAACACCCCAAACTAGGCGGATATTACAGTGTCGTGAATCCCCGACTAGGACCCACCAGGCGAATGAAAAGGATGAATTAAATAATATAATTGTAGTACCGAACCACATTATATTACCAAATACTCCGATGAGGAGTTTTAGTACAACACACCAGGACAATACCGAATACTAGTATATTTTATATGAAGATAAAATACACGACAATGAATGAAACGGAGTATCCAAGTGAAAGTCTGCAGCGGAAAATCACTACAAAAAAAACAGTTTTTACCGACGCCATTTACCGACGCCAGCACCGCCGTTGTTAAACTTATAATTTACCGACGCCATTCACCGACGCCCGATTTACCGACGCCATTGCCGACGACCGGTTCGCAGACTTATTTTTTTACAATTAACGACGCCGTTTACCGACGCCATTACCGACGCCATTTTGGCGTTGGTAATTTTTTTTTTTTTTTTTACCGACGCCGTTTACGCCATTACCGACGCCATTTCGGCGTCGGTAATTTTTTAACACAATCCCACATCGAAAAAACATCAATGTTTTTGGTGGTTTATAAACCAAAATCCTTCTCAACCATTTGAAATTGAATGGAGCCCGAACCTGATCCGCCCGGACCCGCACCCGACCCGCCCGGACCCCGACCTGGACCTGACCGAACCCACCCGCCTGAGCCCGGACCTAACCCGCCTGAGCCCCGCCTGAGTCCTGACCTGACTTTTTTAATTTTTTTTTTAATTTAACGACGCCAAAAATGGCGTCGGTAAATGGCGTAAACGGCGTCGGTAAATTTTAAAAAAAAAAAAATATATTTACCAACGCCAAAATGGCGTCGGTAATGGCGTCGGTAAATGGCGTCGGTAATGGCGTAAATGGCGTCGGTAAAAAATTACCGTCGAGCGTTTTTCCAACGGCGGGTTGCCGTCGGTAATGGCGTCGGTAATTTTTTTACCAACGCCATTTTCTGTTTTACCAACGCCATTTTGGCGTCGGTAAAAACTGTTTTTTTTTTTTTGTAGTGAATAAAGGACAATAACATGAATAAATGAAAGATCGGGGCCCCCTACTAGTATCACTAGGACTCCTCGACATCAACATGCTATTCCCGTGCGTTTGCCTTGCCATGACCTGAAAAACAAAATCCCCAAACGGGGTCAGTTACAAAGAACAACAATCCTCAAGGGTTGAAAATACACAATCATGATTATATCTGAAGTTATGAAAAAAATTCTTAATTATGAATTACGCTGAAGAGGAGTACCATAGTACGCCCGTAGTGTTCTGTGCGAGTGTACAAGACGAATGACCGGACACACCCGCCCTGTACCTAATTAGTCTCACGGTAACGCTTTCCGTGTGCACGGTCCAATGTATCGGTAAACCCAATACACAACCATCGTGTGCCCGACTAAAAATTCCACACACCACACCCGGCCACGCAATATGAACCCTTAAGGTCACATGAACGAGAATGACCATAATGAATATCAATGAATAATAATTAGACAAGGCCAAGAATGACTCACCGAGATGAAAATAATAGTGAAGTGATTGATAACCCAATGCAATGATTTGGAACCGTCGTTCCTCGTGAATGAAATGATTATTCGACAATTACAGGTCTCAAAATGATTAATATAATGATGAATGATTTATGATTATGAATGATCAACAACAAAAGTAATGAATGTCCTTTTAACCGAGTAAGAATTAACTTACACAACACCGGCGACAATTATCCTTCCACGAACAACGTCCTAATTGTGATATCGGTCGCTCGAACAACCTTAAATAATACAATTACCAACAATCCGTTCAATATACGAATCAAACACGAATATAACGAACTCAAAACGTCGATACGACTAAACCAAGTCCATAGAGGCATTAAATCAAACACGTTGCGGCCAAACTCCGATTGTTTACAATCAAACCTCAATATACCAATATCAAATCCCCCAAGAAGTGTTTCAAACCAACAAAACATCTTCAATATGATTAATAATCCAAGACGAATATCCGAAAACGTGATTATAACGACAATTAATCGAAAACCCCCAATTTCAACTCGATATTCAAAGTGTTCTTGAATAATCCCTCAATAATCCAATGAATCCTTATACAAACTCATAATCATATACATATCCCTTCATATAACATTATAATCGCATCCAAAACATCATATCTCAACATGAAATCGAAATCCAAGATGTTGAAGAATTTACCTCTTGAAGATCCAACCAATTCGATCCGATGAAAACGTGTAAAATCGACTATCCAAGCTTCCCAAATGATTGAAGGTGATGAAAAATACACACTCAAATGATAATTGATGAAGAAATCTCTCCCTCAAGCTATTCTCTCTCGGTTGCAGGTGAAGAAGTGGAAAAGAAATGGAAGAAATGAGATGAAATGCTAAAAAAAAACGAATTTATAGGGGTTGACTCGGCTGACAGACTCGACCGTGTCCGCCTGACACGGTCGCGGCGCGCAGCTGGCCGGCAGGGACTCGACCGTGTCCTGCTTGACACGGTCGCGGCGCGGAGGGGCATTCCAATAGTGACCCGTCCGACAGCGACTCGGCATGACTCGACCGTGTCCTGGAACACGGTCGGGCGTGTCGCGATCGGTTCGCTTATCCTAAGAGTTCGACTCGGACGTGCCAGACGACACGGTCGGGTCCTGTGACAGAAACATCGGCATTTCCGGACGAGTACGGCACGGGCCGTGTCGGACGACACGGCCGAATTCGGTCGGCAGTGATCGGCCAATAACTGAAAAAATGAGCGGGTGAGCTAAAACGACCATAACTCTCTCGTCCGGACTCCGATTGACTCACCGTTTGAACCATTTGAATGCTAACTCGATGCTCTATAATATTGCAAAGATTTAGAATTTTTGGAGTTACCAAAAATTAATGGTGATCTAACAAAGTCGAACTCATATGAGGAAAGTTGAAACAATGAACAATAACGATACACAACTCGAAGTTTTTCCGAACGGTGAACACGGTGAATGAACATTATTGATGAATGATTATAATTGAGTGAAAATCCACTGAGTGACAATCACTGAATGAAATTACTGAATGATAATGACTGAATTACAACCGGGTATTACAACACAGGTGCGATAACACGCAAGCCACCACGAAATGTCAACATTAAAGATTGTCATTACACCTCCCACAAAGGGCTAACAAAACATACGCGTGGCGAACGACTCAACGTTCACACCACCAATTCAATCACAATTCGGAGGCTAACACCCTAACAACAATACAAACATCATACACACTTTCTCCGACCAAAAGCAGGAAATGATGGGCTTTAAAACGAAAGCCACCTTTTGAAGACAGTTTGGAAACACCAGTTGATCTTGAGTATCATTTTACAAAAAGTTGAACAAACATCATTTTCGAGACTTTGAAAATCATCTTGTGTTTGAACAAAAATGAGGACACCTTTCTTTTAGTGAAAAGCTTTCAGAATATTCGACCCTCGGGTCTAAGTAAAAGTGTTTATAAAACATTGAAAATATCTCAAAACATTTTGGTCCTCAAGGTAGAAGAATTTTGAAACATATTGTGGCACCTTGGAAGTACCGCGAGAAAACAATTCATTTGAAACGTACGTCTCGAAATTTATTTCTAAGATACTCAAGTTTTCGAAAATAATTCAATGCCAAAAAGGACGATGCCAAAAAGGCTAGAATGCCCAAAAACTCGGTTAAGGGAATCGGTTTTTCGAAATAAAACTCCGTCGGTAAAATACCGAAAGTCATTACAAAAGAACTCACGCAGCGGATAAAAGAAATCAAGTCAAACATGCACAATCCAGTAACACTACTCCTCATATGAACGAAATGTGAGGGTCAAATAACCACATATCAAGAAATCAAAATCCATAAGAGGATTCCATCACTTAACAAATAATCATAAAAATAGGTCGTGTCACACGAGGCACAACACAAAGAAGGGAGACTTACATCCACAGGTCGCACGAAGATGATGATCGCCCCACGATACTAATCACGACCAACCAACTCAGACAACGTGTCGCGACACGACTCAGTCAGATACAATCCGACGAGACAAAACTCAACAGACACCACTGACCCGACAGCCTAGGTTTCCACAACCTAAGCTCTTATACCATTCTGTAACACTCCCAGATCAAACCGGGAATATTACACGCCGCAGACCCTCTCCGTGAGGATCCACCAGGTTAGACATCAAAACAACACATTACATTACATACCGATGAATCAAAATAACGAACCAATAGACCGATTTGGTCTTTCATCACTGACTTACAAATCAAAATACATAACTCACCGAGACTCATACCCACGCAAGGGTAAAATACTTGCAACGAACAATAAGACAGCGGAAAAGACATTGCAATGGACTTCGACTAACTTAACCCAAAACTGGCCTTCGTGTGATTAGTATCATTCGTCTTTCATCATCCCTCGTACCGATCCTGTGTCTTGCTCCTGAAAACCTGCATGTACCTGGACACAATACAGATATCCACCCCCGATTACTCGGGGGTTAGCAAAACTCCACTGTTTCGCTAGTGCAAGTATAAAGTGCAAAAACGAGCCATACACAACACATTCCGAGAATACATCGAAAGACTTCCCGAGATATATTTAGTTAAAAAAAATGGTTCAAGTCTTGAAAGCAGAAACAAGGCAAGTAAGCACTTTGAAAACATTTCGAAATCTTGGGAGTTTTGAAAACATTTGAAATCGAAAAGTTCTTAATTCCTCGAAAGTCATTTAGGGTCATAGCCCCAAAGTTCATTTTCCAAAATACAAATCCGTTAACAAAACACGGGGTCCACGGCCCAACAATTACGGTCACAAAACACAGGGTCCACGACCCGATCATCCACTTCAATTCACTTACAAGTGCACATTACACATAACACATTAACCTTATGCCATTCTAGCCAAGCACCAAGACTCGATATATAATGTCTCTCGACCCCGAGCGCAAAGCATTGTGATACTTCGGAAAATATCACAATTAATCATCAAGACATCAACATCAATATCACAGAAGCTACACTTGGTAACCCGTGGCCGTACCCATTAGTATCGGCCCCCAGAGGCCCCGTCGGACCGTCCCCAGGTGGGAAACCACTTCCGCGGCCGTACCCATTAGTATCGGCCCCCAGAGGTCCCGTCGAACCGTCCCCAGGTGGAAGAACATCAACACATGCACCCAAGTCCACTTCCGTGGCCGTACCCATTAGTATCGGCCCCCAGAGGCCACATGCCATCCCCAGGTGGAAGAGTAACAACTCATAGAATACAAAACCACAACTCTCAAAGGTCAAACACACAAAATATATATAGTCGAGGTACCTTGCTAGAATGGCCACATTATCCAACACGTACTCACGACCCAGAATTATATCAATTCACAAGGGAGCACAAGATCCCAATAGCACCGAATGACACAACCCATATCACAAAAACTCACATATTCATCCATAACCACGGGACTCCAAGCACATTATTTGACAAGAGAATTACACTTTATATTTACCGACGCCATAATCATACATAAAGACATCACACGAAAGTAAGGTGATCCTATACTCGAAACTAGCACACAAAATCCACTAAGCATATTAATTCCCGACCCACACGGGTCACCTTTACGAAAACCAGGATGGTAAATATACCGATTCTTTTGAAAAATGGTTATAAATATTTATTTAGCACATACCGACACTTAGCAACCATTGTATCCACAAAACACGTAATGTATGGGCAAGATACTTGCCTCGAAACCACGATCGCAACAAGACGACGGATGAAATACGGTCGAATAGCCCCGAACTCCCGAACAATATCAAGAACGCAATAGCACCACGAGTACTACGAGAATAACACCATACGAATCATCAATCACCAAACGGGATTCAACATCGGAAATCCTCGAGCACCTATAATCCTCCGGAAGGAACAACAAAAGATGATTACGACAAGAATCAAGGCAAAAACGACGGAAATCCCAACAAACTATCGAAAGGAACTCATTGGGACATTTAATCGAACACTAAATGTTCAATAATTCCCAAGAACACTCGAATCGTCAATCGAGTTAAACAAACTTGATATATGGATGTACAACCCATAGAACACGATTAATAACATCATACTACACCAATCGATGTATCAAAATCGGATTAGAAACGAAATCAAGAACAATTTCTCCAAAAAGTCAACTTGAAGGATAATCAAGAAATATACCTTGATTCGACGAAATACACGGATTAGATGTTGATATAATCAACAAGGATCTTCCAAAATGCCTTGGAAATGATTAGAATCGGCCAAGAACTCCATTTCCCGTCGCCAGTCGCCGAAAGAAGGAAAAAAATCGGGTAAAAATGAAGTCTGGCCGAGCCCATGCTATATATAGCCAGCAGGGTTACGACCGTAACCGGCAGTGCCTTACGTCCGTAACTCGGTCCCTTACGGTCGTACTCGGTAGGCCTTACGGCCGTAACCGGCATTCATCAAAAATCTGCCCAGCACCAGCCGGACACTTACGGCCGTAACTCACACACATTACGACCGTAACTGGCCTTCATCAGGAAGCTGCCAGGCGCCATACGGCCGTACCCGATCACGCCTTACGGCCGTAACTGGCACACGTTACGGCCGTAACCGGCACCTTACGGCCGTAACTCGGCCAGGCCAGGCCCTGCTCCGGCCGTGACTCGGCCGTGGCCACTCCGACGGCCCGGACGACCCCGAAACCCGAACCTGAGTAAAAAATCGAAGATACGGTTACGAAGTACTCGCAAAGATGAATCCAAGCGCTAAGAGAACACACGATTCCGAGCACCCGAAGTGTCGGAATTCGACAACGGAAGTAATTACCCCAAACTTTGGGAAATTACAAAAATGGCCCAAAATGTCCGAAAATCACGATACGTGATCGAAACACCGAACCAAAGCTCGCAACACGAATAATAACATTAAATGAACTTGCGAGAAACTCGAATCAACAGTTTCGGACGAGATTAGCAAGAATCGAGCTCAGGTGCGGAAAAGTCGCTAAAAAGCACGGAACTCAACAAAACGACACCGAAACGAACTCGGATGACAAAAAGTGCAGAATTAATCATTCTCAAAATGACGAAACGGTCATGAGAGAGTCGTCAAGATGGACTTCCGCCGAAAAAAATAAAATTGCCGAAATTCGAAATTGCGGATATTACACTCACAGGGGGCTAACACAACAAATGTGTGGAAAATGACTCAACGCTCACACCACCAATTCGATCATACTCAGGAGCAAACATCAAAATGACAACGCGAACATCACACATACATACCCAGCCCTCAAACGGGAATGGATAGGTTTTAAAAACGAAAACCTCATTTTGAAAATAATTTAGAAGAACACCGGTTGATCTTGAGTATCACCTTTCAAAAAGTACAAACGTGAAACATTGTTATCGAGACTTTGGAGAACCATTTCGCATTTGATAAAAATGAGGACACTTTTTCTTAGTGGAAACTTTCAGAATATTCGACCCTCGGGTATAAATAAAAGTGTTTCTAAAACATTGAAAATATCTCAAAGTATTTTGGTCCTCGAGGTAGAAGAATTTGGAAACATATTGTGGCACCTTGGATGTACCACGAGAAAATAATTCATTTTAAAAGTACATCTCGAAATTTATTTTTCTAAGATACTCAAGGTTTTTAAAGATAACTCAATGGGCTAGAATGCCCAAAAATTTCAGATAATTACACGGAACATTATAGCGCCGTGGGTCCCGCGCCGGAACCCACCAGGCTAAAAACCATTTACAAAACGCCCAAAAAGGTCGATGACGGTAATATTTCAAAACTCACAAAAGCCATTTATAAAATACTAAATACCGTCATAAGAATTTCACCAAAACGATCAAGGCCATAATGCCAAAAACTCGGTTAAGGGAATCGATTTTCGAAATAAAACTCAGTCGGTAAAATACCGAAAGTCATTACAAAAGAACTCACGCAGCGGATAAAAGAAATACAGTTCAACATGCACAATCCAGCAACACTACTCCTCATATGAACGAAGTATGAGAGTCAAATAACCACATATCACGAAATTAAAATCCATAAAAGGATTCCGTCACTTAACAAATAATCATAAAAATAGCTCGTGTCACACGAGGCACAACACAAAGAAGGGAGACTTACAGCCGCATGAAGATGACGATCGCCCCACGATACTAATCACGACCAACAAACTCAGACGACGCGTCGCGACACGACTCAGTCAGATAAAATCCGACGAAACAAGACTCAAACAACACGACTTGACCCGACAGCCTAGGTTTTCCTCAACCTAAGCTCCGATACCATTTATGTAACACCCTCAATCCGCTCAGGGATATTACACACCGTAGAACCTTTCCTCAAGGATCTACCAGGCTAGTAACAACATATAACAACTCAACCATGCCTTTAAGGCTAAAATGACTCAGTAGACCGATTTGGTCTGTCAATAAATACATACAACTGAAATACAACTCATGCCCACGCAGGGGTCAAAACACAACCACACCCGTACAACGGGAAAAATATTGCAGCGGAAAATAAAGTACAACCGAACCAATAAACAATATACGATTCCTCATGTGATTAGTATCGATCATCTTTCATCATCCTTCGTGCCGACCCTGTGTTATGCTCCAAAACCTGAATGCAAAAATAGACATCCACCCCCGAATACTCGGGGGTTAGCAAAACTCCACTGTTTTGCTAGTACAAGTACAAGTGCAAAAATATGAGTCATACAGTTCACATTCCACGAACAATGATAATTTGGAATCCTCAAAGATTCAAATACAACAAGCTGAACACTTCCCGAGGCAAGAGTTCGAGTAAAGACTTCCCAAAATTTCAAGATCAAAATATCAAGGGAAACAATTTATAAAGTGATTTGAAATACCATCGGGAGTTTTAATAGAAAACAATTTAGGATTATAAAATCCCGCTTTTCAAAACCCAAAAGACGAAAGGGGTCACCGCCCCAAAGGTTTACTTTCCGAAAAATGACCTTTACCAAACCATTGGGATTTAGCCCCAAATCCATAAAATGACTTTTACAAAACCATTGGGATTTTAGCCCCAAATCTCATCAACTCACAGTACACAAGAACGACCACAAGGTTCGTCTCCCAAAATCAAAATCCACAAATAAAGGATTTAACACAAACAACGAAATACTCTAGTGCCATCCTAGCCGAGTAAGCCAAACGAACACATGCATGCAATCATGAAAACATAGTTCCAAAGCACTCATTTCCGGAAATGCCAATATCAAATCACATTTGCAAAATGCACCACAATTAACCGCGGACCCACAGCTTCGTGGATCCCTACCGAGACTCCGTCGGATCTAACCCGTAGTGGTTAAAAGCAAGCTCGCGGTCCCACAGCTTCGTGGAGCCCTACCGAGTCCCCATCGTATCTAACCCGTAGTGAGCATACACACACACACACGTTACTCATGCAATACTAATATGCTAAGAATGTAAGTTCATCAAGAATACTTACTAGAGATGGCCATTTATCCGACAACATTATCAAACTCTTCAAAACACAATAACAAGATTAAACACGGAATACACTGTAATATCCGAGATTTCTGATATATATTTGGAACTTGTGACATTGTAATTGTGCACTTTGATCTGAGTATTTTCTCCATATTTCATAATCCGATGTTGTTGAGCGTGTGATTTCGTGTATGTGATTTAAAAATTGTAATTCTGCGCATGTAGCGCACGCTATCGGCTATGTGTAGCATACGCTAACATGGATTCATAGCGCATGCTACAAAGGGACATTAGCGCACGCTATGCGTGGTCAATTTGATTGAGACGTGCGGTAGGTGAGATCAGGCCGGGGGCCCCTATCGGATTGTGTCGGGATGAACCTAGACGGCTTTCGGGAAAAGCCAAGTCAACGCCTTACCGCACGCTACAGGCATGTGCATAGCGCGCGCTAAGTTCTGAGTACAGTAAAGTCAGTAGCCGTTAGCGCACGCTACGAGCAGGGACTAGCGCGCGCTAATAACCATTTCCTATAAATAGGACAACATCCTTTTCGTATTTTCAGTCCTTTGTTTTCCCACATCCGAATTCTTATACTTCGAGTATAACTTCCTACATCCTAAACACTTCATATCAACATCCTAGCTCGTGTGGAAGATTGTTGATCATTGGGGATTGGTGTTCAAGCCTTCGACGTTGGATTTCTTCGATTTTCTCCTTGTTCTTCACTACTTTGAGGTAGGTGATTCTTCACCAATATTAGTAGTGTTCTTAAGGATGTTTGATCATGTTTTGATAGCCAGTTATTTCATTTATAATCGATCATCACATGTTAGAAGGATACTTTTAACGTATCGGCACTATATATCGTATGAACCTTTGAACCATCTTAGTATATGGACTCCTAAGCATTTTCAAACCAAATTGTGATCAGTAGACGGATAATACCTAGTTGTTACGTTTTTGGCATTGGAATCATGCGTTTTGGAACGTAGGACGAACGGAACTTAGAATATTTTCTTGAAGATCTAAGATGAATTATGGTGTTGAGATGATTATCCGTATCTTTGTATCTCATAGTCATTCAGTACGTATAGAAACTTTCACAACCTTATTAGCATGATATGCTCGGGGATGACTTGTATTATCACCATAGAATTCATGAGTTCATCACCATTAGATCCAGTTTTCTACCAGTAGTAATCTGCCATGCAAGGTTAGCGCACGCTAACATACGTAAGTTAACGTGCGCTATCGGGGATAAGTTAACGCACGCTACGTGTGGTACGTAACGTACATTATGATATCAGCCGAGTCAGTCGGCTGATCAGAGAGATTTGTCAGTCCGTGGCTAGCGTACGCTAGGCTTATACGATAGCGTACGCTAACAGGCAGGCTTAGCGCACGCTACGTAGAGTACGTAGCGTACGCTAAGTGGTTCAGGCAGACTGCATATTTTGAGCTTTTGGGCCGTAGACCGAATTACTAGGCCATCGTTCGACATGAAATGATTTGTATATCATTTCTTTTGTTAAGGTTCGAGCTTGCTACGTTGATCGAAGGAGGCGGCCTTCGAGTGTGTTGAGATCATTGAAGTGTTTCGTTCTTGCCATCTTCGAGGCAAGTATCGTAATGTGTTAAAATTGATATTTTGAGCATGTTTGTGGCTTATTCATGTTGTTGAACATGGAAATTAATTTGTTGAATTGTCATGATATTCGTTATCTAGTATTTGTATGTTCATGTTGATGAACATAATGATTTGGCATATGTGTATGCATGAGTTGTATTTGTGTACGTTGTACGATCTATGCTGAGGGCGCTGGATCAGATGTCCACCTCGTGTTGGTCCGACGGGATCATCTTGGGATCTAGGCTGAGGGCATTGGATCATTGGACGGGTTATTTCCACCTCGTGTTGGTCCGACGGGATCATCTTGGGATCTATGCTGAGGGCGCTGGATCATTGGAATACCCTTGCTGTGTTAATGGAATCTTGTGGATTCGCATTGTCGGATTCCGGTAGCGGAAGTCCGTGTGGTGTATCTTGTTATGTATTGTTGATGCATATTCGAATTGTTTAATATAATACTTGTACTAGCATCGTTTTTCTAACCCCTTCGGGGGTGGACATTTGTTTTGATGTTCAGGTAGTCGAGGAGCAGGGAAACAGCCACAGTACCGACGTGACGACGAAGGGGTTCAGTGATGTTTGTTGTTGTTAGGTGATTTGTTTTCTTGGTTTGGTTTCAGTACTCGAGTACGCGTGTCTTATTAATATCATTTCGATATGGTTGTATTAATTACCCGTTGAACCAGTTGTACGGTTTTGTAAACTTGAATTTCCGTGATGATGATGTCTTATATTTACTTTTCTTTTAAATTAGCCTTGTAAATCCTTACTTAAAGGGTTTACGGCGCTGTAATTATTCCGAATATCTCGGGGTGTTACAGAATATGGTATCAGAGCTAAGATTTATGGATATCTTGGCAGTCGGGTTTTAATTTGGGTCTGTTTACGTTATTGATTTACGAGTCATTCGTAACATCACTGTTCAGCCAAAAGTCGTCATGTGGACCGTGGTTGTAAGTCTCCTAATCTCTTATACTACCGTTTTACTTAATTACTGTTTTGTGAGTATTGACGGACTTTATTTCGAAAACTTTGTCCTGGATATTGAGGAATTGTGTTTACAGTATGTTGAGAGGAGGACGTGGACGCGGACGGGGTAACATGAGACAGGAGGATTCCGCAACTACCTCGTAATTATCAGCTAGTCGAACCGATTCCCATTCTGGAGGGCAGCAAGGATCAGCGAATGACGACGCAAATCCTAACATGCCGGGAGTGCTTCAACAGGTGGTGGCGCAGATAAACCAGTTCGCCCAGGTAGTCGACCGCATGCAGACGGCGATGGGACAGCAGCACTACGAGGATAACCAGGGAGACAGATGGCTTGTTGAGGTGGTCAAATTGCACCCGCCAAAATTTGACGGATCTGCTGAGGCACTTACTTGGGATCACTGGCTTAAGGAGTTAGAGAAGATATTCGCGGGTCTTAACTGTCCCGAGGACCGGAAGGCTCCCATTGCCCAGTATTTTCTGACTGGGGAGGCCTTTGATTGGTGGGAAGCTATCCGACCCGAGAATCATAATGCGGATTGGACGGAGTTCAAATTAATGATGGAAGCACAGTATTGTCCTCGTCCAGTTAGAGAGGCAAAGATCCGAGAGTTTTTCTCACCACAGAGTTCGGAAGCATCTGTGACAGATGTAATCAAAATTTTTAATCATCAGCTGACTTGTGTGCGACACTTGGTCAGAACGGAGGCAGAAAAGATTTTCATTTCGATATGCGGATGAAGCCGGAGATTCAGCAGTACATGTCCGGGTTCGAGTGTACTACGTTGCGACAGTATCAAGACAAAGCGCTAGCCTACGACATGAAAGAGGCGGCGGTGGAGAAATCTGTGGAGGCAAAGAAGCAGAAGGTGACCGGCAACTTCTCAGAAAACAAGAGCGGTGGGCCCCGCAAGGGCCAGTCTTCCTTTTATTCGGCTAGGAAACCTCCACAACCTTCTAGAGGCGGAAAGAAGTTCCGAACTACACCAGCAGTTTCAGACACATCAAAGAAATGCTACAATTGTGGACGAGCAGGGCATATTCGACGTGATTGCCCCGCATCTTCTGTGACTTGTTACGATTATGGACAAGAAGGGCACCGTGCGGCCTTCTGTGGAGCTGCTACTAGATCTTTTGGTACTCGCACTCCAGCGCCAGTTCCGAAGGAGATAAGTGTGAACCAGACACAACAGAGTGGATTTCCGCAGCAGAACATTGGGAAGAGAGAGACATCGAGTGCTGGGTCCGTTCCTCTGCGCCTGTACGAGATGAGGAAATCTGACGATCAGAACACTGCTGTTGCATCAGGTACGATTCAGATCCTTTTGCAACCAGTTAGTGTTTTATTCGATTCCGGAGCTACACATTCTTTCATATCATTGAACTGTGTAAATCGTTTAAAAATCTCATGCTTATTTGATTGTGAACCATATGTTGTGGGTTTGCCGAGTGGAGAGAGGATTGTGGGAACCCTAGAGGCTAGAGATTTTCCAGTGTCTATAGAAGGGAGAGATTGGCCATCGAATCTTATTGTAGTTGACATCTACGGTGACGATTTAATTCTCGGAGATGATTGGCTCAACCGTTATGGAGCTATTCTGAATTACCGAGAGAGAGTCATTTCTATCATTGCTGATGACGGATCTGAACACTTATTCCGAGGATGGAGACCAGGAAGCTCGGGAAAATTTATCAAAGCAATGAAAGCCGTGAAATTACTGAAGCAGGGATGTCACGAACTTTGGTGCTATGCCATGAGGAAAGAGGAAGGAGTAGAGCTCTCGTCTAGTTGAGTTGTGAATGAGTTCTCACATGTATTTCCGGACGAACTACCTGGGTTACCTCCGCAGAGAGAAGTAGAATTCACTATCGAATTAGAGCCTGGAGCATCTCCTATTTCCAGAGCACCATACCGCATGGCGCCAACCGAGATGTATGAACTCAAGAAGCAACTGTAGGAATTGTTATAGAAGGGCTATATTCAACCTAGCGTTTCTCCTTGGGGAGCGCCCGTTCTCTTTGTCCAGAAGAAAGACGTATCCCTCCAACTGTGTACTGATTACAGGGAGCTCAATAAGATGACGATCAAGAATAAGTATCCTATACCTCGGATCGACGACTTGTTTGATCAACTGCAAGGGGCAAGGGTATTCTCGAAGATTGACTTGCGATCAGGATACCATCAGTTGAGGATTAAGGAATCGGATATACCAAAGTCTGCTTTTAGGTCCCGGTACGGGAATTATGAATTTGTAGTGATGCCATTTGGACTTACCAATGCTCCTGCGCTATTCATGTAATTGATGAATCGGGTATTCTTGGAATACTTGGATAAATTTGTGGTCGTCTTCATTGATGACATCTTGATATATTCAAAGGATGCAGAGGAGCATGCCGAACATTTGCGTGTAGTTCTGAGCACCTTGAGGAAGGAACAACTGTATGCAAAGCTTTCAAAATGCGAGTTCTGGCTCAGGGAAGTAACTTTCCTCGGGCATGTGATATGAGCTGACGGAGTTCAGGTGGACCCGAAGAAAGTCAAAGCAATCTTGGAATGGGAGGCCCCTAATAACGTGAAGGAAGTCCGGAGTTTCCTAGGGCTTGCTGGATATTATCGCCGCTTTGTAGAGGGATTTTCCAAAATTGCTCGTCCGCTCACTCAGCTGTTGCAGAAAACTCGAAAGTTCACGTGGAATGAGAAATGTCAGGCTCGTTTTGATGAACTTAAGAAGATACTGACGACGGCACCTATATTAGCATTACCAGATGGAACTGATGGATTCGTGGTGTACTGCGACGCTTCAAATCAGGGTCTGGGATGTGTGTTGATGCAAAGAGATAAGGTGATTGCCTATGCTTCTCGGCAACTGAAACCGTACGAGGTTAATTACCCAACTCATGATCTGGAGTTAGCAGCTGTAGTCTTTGCATTGAAAATTTGGAGACATTATTTGTACGACACTCATTGTCAGATCTTTACCGATCATAAGAGCCTCAAGTACATTTTCAGTCATAAAGAATTAAACATGAGGCAGAGAAGGTGGCTGGAATTGATCAAGGATTACGACTTGGAGATTCTCTATCATCCGGGGAAAGCAAACGTAGTAGCCGATGCATTGAGCCGTAAACCTGTTTCTCTTGGAGTTTTGGAAGCACTTACATCCCAAACCAGTATTCAACGGGAACTGATTCGCGAAGGGATTGAAGTATGGGCACCAGGAATTCAAGGGCAACTATATGTGATGGAACTGACTTCATCACTAGTCGAGGAGATCAAGTCTAAGCAGTTGGACGATTCTCTGATCCTTCGATTATGTGATGAAGTAAAGAAAGGAAAAGCCCTAGGATTCGTGATACAAGACGATGGAGTTATGAGATTTCAGAGTCGACCTTGCGCTCCCGATGATGACGACTTGAGACGGACTATTCTGAAGGAAGCTCACAGCGCGCCCTATTCCATTCACCCGGGCAGCAGTAAGATGTATAAAGATTTAAAACAAAACTTCTGGTGGGGGAATATGAAGAAGGACATAGTAGAGTATGTTTCGAGGTGCTTGACTTGTCAGCAAGTTAATATTGAACATCAGCGACCCGCCGGAATGTTAAAGTCGCTTTCGATCCCTGAATGGAAGTGGGAGGACATCTCGATGGATTTCATCACCAGTATGCCAAGGACTAGAACGGGAATGAACATGATTTGGGTTATAGTTGATCGACTAACCAAGTCGGCTCATTTCCTAGGAATTAAAGATACATGGGGACCCGAGAGATTGGCGCGAATATTTATTGCGGAGATAGTCAGATTGCATGGGACGCCGAAAACCATTATTTCGGATCGAGATGGTCGTTTCGTGTCTCACTTCTGGAAAGCAGTTCACAGGGCTTTGGGGACTGAGCTCAACTTTAGTACGGCTTATCATCCCCAAACGGACGGTCAGTCCGAAAGGACTATACAAACGGTAGAAGACATGCTTAGAGCTTGTGCATTAGATTGGTCAACTGATTGGGAAGTTCACTTGCCCTTGATCGAGTTCACCTATAATAATAGTTGGCATGCTTCTATTAAGATGGCACCATTTGAAGCTTTATACGGGAGAAGATGCCGATCACCCCTGTGTTGGGATGATTCTTCGGATTTGATCGGGACGGAACCGGAATTGATTATTCAGACTCAAGAGAAGATAGCTTTGATTCGAGAAAGACTGTTGACTGCCCAGAGTCGACAGAAGTCTTATGCAGATATACGTCGTCGCCCTCTAGAGTTCGACGCTGGGGACCATGTACTATTGAAGGTGTCTCCTACACGAGGGATTTTCCGTTTTGGGAGGAGAGGCAAGCTTAGTCCGAGATATATCGGACCATTCGAGATCCTCGAGAGAGTTGGAGATTTAGCATACAGGTTGGCCTTACCGCCATCGCTGAGTCACGTTCACAATGTGTTTCACGTATCCCAACTGCGGAAGTATGTACCGGACCCCAATCACATCATTAATTTCGACGAGATCGAGATAGCTAATGATGGCACCTTCGAAGATAGACCAATCAAGATACTTGAGAGTCGGATCAAACAATTGAGGAATAAATCAATACACTTGGTTAAAGTACAATGGTCACGACACGGAGTCGAGGAGGACACTTGGGAAACAGAGGACAGTATGAAGACTAGATATCCGGAGTTGTTTTCATCTTAAGTTTCGGGACAAAACTTCTTTTTAGGGAGGAAGGCTGTAATACCCAAGATTTCTGATATGTATTTGGAACTTGTGACATTGTAATTGTGCACTTTGATCTGAGTATTTTCTCCGTATTTCATAATCCGATGTTGTTGAGCGTATGATTTCGTGTATGTGATTTAAAAATTGTAATTCTGCGCATGTAGCGCACGCTATCGGCTATGTGTAGCGTACGCTAACATGGATTCATAGCGCACGCTACAAAGGGACATTAGCGCACGCTATGCGTGGTAAATTTGATTGAGACGTGCGGTAGGTGAGATCAGGCCGGGGACCCCTGTCGGATTGTGTCGGGATGAACCTGGACGGCTTTCGGGAAAAGCCAAGTCAACGCCTTAGCGCACGCTACAAGCATGTGCATAGCGCGCGCTAAGTGCTGAGTACAGTAAAGTCAGTAGCCGTTAGCGCACGCTACGAGCAGGGACTAGCGCGCGCTAATAACCATTTCCTATAAATAGGACAGCATCCTTTTCGTATTTTCAGTCCTTTCTTTTCCCACATCCAAATTCTTATACTTAGAGTATAACTTCCTACATCCTAAACACTTCATATCAACATCCTAGCTCATGTGGAAGATTGTTGATCATTGGGGATTGGTGTTCAAGCCTTCGACGTTGGATTTCTTCGATTTTCTCCTTGTTCTTCACTACTTTGAGGTAGGTGATTCTTCACCAATATTAGTAGTGTTCTTAAGGACGTTTGATCATGTTTTGATAGCCAGTTATTTCATTTATAATCGATCATCACATGTTAGAAGGATACTTTTGACGTATCGGCACTATATATCGTATGAACCTTTGAACCGTCTTAGTATATGGACTCCTAAGCATTTTCAAAGCAAATTGTGATCAGTAGACGGATAATACCTAGTTGTTACATTTTTCGCATTGGAATCATGCGTTTTGGAACGTAGGACGAACGGAACTTAGAATATTTTCTTGAAGATCTAAGATGAATTATGGTGTTGAGATGATTATCCGTATCTTTGTATCTCATAGTCATTCAGTACGTATAGAAACTTTCACAACCTTATTAGCATGATATGCTCGGGGATGACTTGTATTATCACCATAGAATTCATGAGTTGATCACCATTAGATCCAGTTTTCTACCAGTAGTAATCTGCCATGCAAGGTTAGCGCACGCTAACATACGTAAGTTAACGTGCGCTATCGGGGATAAGTTAACGCACGCTACGTGTGGTACGTAACCTACATTATGATATCAGCCGAGTCAGTCGGCTGATCAGAGAGATCTGTCAGTCCGTGGCTAGCGTACGCTAGGCTTATACGATAGCGTACGCTAACAGGCAGGCTTAGCGCACGCTACGTAGAGTACATAGCGTACGCTAAGTGGTTCAGGCAGACTGCATATTTTGAGGTTTTGGGCCGTAGACCGAATTGTTAGGCCATCGTTCGACTTGAAATGATTTGTATATCATTTCTTTTGTTAAGGTTCGAGATTGCTACGTTGATCGAAGGAGGCGGCCATCGAGTGTGTTGAGATCATTGAAGTGTTTCGTTCTTGCCATCTTCGAGGCAAGTATCGTAATGTGTTAAAATTGATATTTTGAGCATGTTTGTGGCTTATTCATGTTGTTGAACATGGAAATTAATTTGTTGAATTGTCATGATATTCGTTATCTAGTATTTGTATGTTCATGTTGATGAACATAATGATTTGGCATATGTGTATGCATGAGTCGTATTTGTGTACGTTGTACGATCTATGCTGAGGGCGCTGGATCGGATGTCCACCTCGTGTTGGTCCGACGGGATCATCTTGGGATCTTGGCTGAGGGCGCTGGATCATTGGACGGGTTATTTCCACCTCGTGTTGGTCCGACGGGATCATCTTGGGATCTATGCTGAGGGCGCTGGATCATTGGAATACCCTTGCTGTGTTAGTGGAATCTTGTGGATTCGCATTGTCGGATTCCGGTAGCGGAAGTCCGTGTGGTGTATCTTGTTATGTATTGTTGATGCATATTCGAATTGTTTAATATGATACTTGTACTAGCATCGTTTTGCTAACCCCTTCGGGGGTGGACATTGGTTTTGATGTTCACGTAGTCGAGGAGCAGGGAAACAGCCACAGTACCGACGTGACGACGAAGGGGTTCAGTGATGTTTGTTGTTGTTAGGTGATTTGTTTTCTTGGTTTGGTTTCAGTACTCGAGTACGCGTGTCTTATTAATATCATTTCGATATGGTTGTATTAATTACCCGTTGAACCAGTTGTACGGTTTTGTAAACTTGAATTTCCGTGATGATGATGTCTTATATTTACTTTTCTTTTAAATTAGCCTTGTAAATCCTTACTTAAAGGTTTACGGCGCTGTAATTATTCTGAATATCTCGGGGTGTTACATACACGATTCCATAACTTTAAACAATAGGAATATCATCAAAGCCTTAAACGTTCAAAATAATCAATTCCCAAAACACAACGTTCACAAAACACACACGCGTTTTGAAAGAGAGCCTTTAACGAGGCCAAACCGAAATCTTTTGGAAATTCATTTTAAAATAACCAAACAAACACACAAAAACGACCACAGATCAATCATATCCACAAAACTACAAGCGTATGAACAAGGTACTTGCCTAGAATAAGAACAACGCGAAGAATCGACCGAAGTAGGTTGACACGAACCGACTACGAACCCGCCGACTCCACCGATCGCCAACTCGCGTTCATAAACTACGAAGGAAAATAACAATAATGAAATGAATTCCCTAACACCACTTAAAGCCGTTGAATTCAAAGAACGAATGACGAAAGTTCAAGCATTTCCCCAAAAACGGCCAAGAACACGATTCGTTCCGTCAAAACCCGAAAACGGAATTCCATGTTGAAATATGGATATACAATCCATAGAACATGTTTAACAACATCATTTAACCACAATCGATCCATCAAAAACGGATGACAAACGAGATCGAGAACAAATCCCCCAAAAAGTCAATTTGAAGGAAATCAAGAAATATACTTCGATTCGACGAAGAACAATGGATTAAATGATGTTAAACACAAGAATACTACCAAGATTAATCATACCCATCATGAATTAATCAATAATACGGAACGAATCGGACAAAAACGCATAAACCCCAAAATTCAAGAAACTAGGGTTCTAAAAAAGATTACCTTGATTCGCTGGATCAAAGGACGATAACGGATGATTGATTGATGATATGAACTCAAGAACTTCACGGACTTGTTGTTAAACAACATGGATCCATGGTAAGATCACCCGCAGACGCGGAAGAGAAGGAGAAGAAGGAGAAAAATGGCCAAAAACCCGTGTGCAGGACCTTAAATAGCCGCACAAAGGTGCCGCGGCCTGGCCGAGTGTGCCGCGGCACAGGCCCAAAAATGGCTCCTAGTGGTCGGCAGTGTGCCGCGGCCCGGCCGGCGAGTGCCGCGGCACCCGGTACAGTCGGTTTGGCCGAAAAATGCCACAGAGTGTGCCGCGGCCCCACGGTACGGCCTGCTCGGCCAGAAGCTGCCGAGCACTACCGTCCGTGACTCGTCCAGAAGCTGCCGAGCACTACCGGCCGTGACTCGGCCAGTGCCGGCCTGGGCCCAGATTGCCCGGCCATGACTCGGCCGCGGCCAACTCCGACGGCCCGAACGACCCCGAAACCCGAACCTGAATACGAATCGATGATACGGTTACGACGTACTCGCAAAGACGAATCTAAGAGCTAAGAGAACACACAATTCCAACCACCCGAAGGCTCGGAATTCGACAACGGAAGTAATTACCCAAAACTTTGGGAAATTACGAAAATGGCCCAAAACGTCCGAAAATCACGATACGCGATCGAAACACCAAAACAAAGCTCGCAACATGAATAATAACATTAAATGAACTTACGAGAAACTCGAAACAACAATTTCGGACGAGATTCGCAAGAATCGAACTCAAGTGCGGAAAAGCCGCTAAAAAGCTCGGAACTCAACAAAACGATACTGAAACGAACTCGGATGACAAAAAGTGCAGAATTAATCATTTTCGAAATGACGAAACGGTCATGAGAGAGTCGTCAAAACGGACTCCGGCCGAAAAAAGAAATTTACCGAAAATCGAAAATTGCGGATATTACATTCTGCCCTCCTTAAAAGAAGTTTCGTCCCGAAACCTAAAACAAGTAGGGAGAAGCAATATCCCGTCAGGAAAACTCGACGAGATACGCAAAAACCTAAAACTCGCGCCCGACGGCGGAGCGCTGCAATGAATGCAAAGAGACATACGGCGTGAAAACACGCTCCACGACGACCAACACAACGTCGCCGTTAGGAATATAATAAAACCAACAAATGACAAGCGTCATCAAACGGATAATATAGTCAAGTCCATTATCCGAACAATCACAAAACACAACGAATGAAATTAATATGATTGACCGACCCAACGGTACATCAATCAAAACGCGAGCCAAACGCTGAACAAATACGGAATTCCACCGCCCAAGGGTTGGAAGATCGGAAACGAGACTAATTTCCCGAACTTAAGGGAATTAGGAAGGAGCCTGAATGCTCAACAATCACGAAACGAGGACAAAAACCGAACAACAAATGACCGAGACAACAAAAATCGAACAATCATGTCCGAAACACGAAGGATAATAAAATTCAAACAACAACTCCCAGGATGATCTAGTGAGAACTACAAGACATGCATTCCCATAAGATCCACCGGAAAGGGAATAGCGATTGAAAAGTCACAACGACAAACGAGTTATTCCGAAACAATACCACACTTGTTCGATCAACAAAAGCAAGGGGCATGACAAGCTCAGAAATGTCAACAAACATAATGAGTCGACAAAGTCGAAAACACAAGAGTTCCAAATCCGACCCACTTCGAAAAAAAAAGAACTAATAGAACCAAATGATGTCGCTCCCGAACAAGGTTCACAAGAATCGAACCGAACCCTAAAAAGTCACAGCGATAACTAGTTCGACCCACAACAAGATCACAGTTCGTTCGGACGATGAAACCGAAATACAGAACAAGTTCATAAGGTATCAACGAACATGAGCGAGTCGATAGAATGGAGAAAGAGAAAATACCGAGGTCAAAATAGTACGGGTATTACCTCCGACCTTGTCCACGAAATTCACAAAAAACGGGAGCAAGGTAACAAAACATTAAACAACCGACACATAACGGAACCATCACCGATGCACACGGTCATACCAAACCAAGCTCTAACAGCTCGCACATGCGCAATAACGCAAAAATCACCACGAGGCGACAACATTCAACACGAACATCCCGCCTCTCACAGGGGGCTAACACAACAAATGTGTAGAAAATGACTCAACGCTCACACCACCAATTCGATCATACCCAGGAGCAAGCATCAAAATGACAACGCGAACATCACACATACATACCCAGCCCTCAAACGGGAATGGATAGGTTTTAAAAACGAAAACCTCATTTTGAAAATAATTTAGAAGAACACCGGTTGATCTTGAGTATCACCTTTCAAAAAGTACAAACGTGAAACATTGTTATCGAGACTTTGGAGAACCATTTCGCATTTGATAAAAATGAGGACACTTTCTCTTAGTGGAAACTTTCAGAATATTCGACCCTCGGGTCTAAATAAAAGTGTTTCTAAAACATTGAAAATATCTCAAAGCATTTTGGTCCTCGAGGTAGAAGAATTTGGAAACATATTGTGCAACCTTGGATGTACCATGAGAAAATAATTCATTTTAAAAGTACGTCTCGAAATTTATTTTTCTAAGATACTCAAGGTTTTTAAAGATAACTCAATGGGCTAGAATGCCCAAAAATTTCAGATAATTACACGGAACATTATAGCGCCGTGGGTCCCGCGCCGGAACCCACTAGGCTAAATACCATTTACAAAACGCCCAAAAAGGTCGATGACGGTAATATTTCAAAACTCACAAAAGCCATTTATAAAATACTAAATACCGTCATAAGAATTTCACCAAAACGATCAAGGCCATAATGCCAAAAACTCGGTTAAGGGAATCGATTTTCGAAGTAAAACTCAGTCGGTAAAATACTGAAAGTCATTACAAAAGAACTCACGCAGCGGATAAAAGAAATACAGTTCAACATGCACAATCCAGCAACACTACTCCTCATATGAACGAAGTATGAGAGTCAAATAACCACATATCACGAAATCAAAATCCATAAAAGGATTCCGTCACTTAACAAATAATCATAAAAATAGCTCGTGTCACACGAGGCACAACACAAAGAAGGGAGACTTACAGCCACATGTCGCACGAAGATGACGATCGCCCCACGATACTAATCACGACCAACAAACTCAGACGACGCGTCGCGACACGACTTAGTCAGATAAAATCCGACGAAACAAGACTCAAACAACACGACTTGACCCGACAACCTAGGTTTTTCTCAACCTAAGCTCCGATACCATTTATGTAACACCCTCAATCCGCTCAGCGATATTACACGCCGTAGAACCTTTCCTCAAGGATCTACCAGGCTGGTAACAACATATAACAACTCAACCATGCCTTTAAGGCTAAAATGACTCAGTAGACCGATTTGGTCTGTCAATAAATACATACAACTCAAATACAACTCATGCCCACGCAGGGGTCAAAACACAACCACACCCGTACAACGGGAAAAATATAGCAGCGGAAAATAAAGTACAACCGAACCAATAAACAATATACGGTTACTCATGTGATTAATATCGATCATCTTTCATCATCCTTCGTGCCGACCCTGTGTTATGCTCCAAAACCTGAATGCAAAAATAGACATCCACCCCCGAATACTAGGGGGTTAGCAAAACTCCACTGTTTTGCTAGTACAAGTACAAGTGCAAAAATACGAGTCATACAGTTCACATTCCACGAACAATGATAATTCAGAATCTTAAAAGATTCAAATACAACAAGATGAACACTTCCCGAGGCAAGAGTTCGAGTAAAGACTTCCCAAAATTTCAAGATCAAAATATCAAGGGAAACAGTTTATAAAGTGATTTGAAATACCATCGGGAGTTTTAATAGAAAACAATTTAAGATTATAAAATCCCGCTTTTCAAAACCCAAAAGACGAAAGGGGTCACCGCCCGAAAGGTTTACTTTCCGAAAAATGACCTTTACCAAACCATTGGGATTTAGCCCTAAATCCATAAAATGACTTTTACAAAACCATTGGGATTTTAGCCCTAAATCTCATCAACTCACAGTACACAAGAACGACCACAAGGTTCGTCTCCCAACATCAAAATCCACAAATAAAGGATTTAACACAAACAACGAAATACTCTAGTGCCATCCTAGCCGAGTAAGCCAAACGAACACTTACCTCTTACACACTTAGTCGATGCATGCAATCATGAAAACATAGTTCCAAAGCACTCATTTCCGGAAATGCCAATATCAAATCACATTTGCAAAATGCACCACAATTAACCGCGGACCCACAGCTTCGTGGATCCCTACCGAGACCCCGTCGGATCTATCCCGTAGTGGTTAAAAGCAAGCTCGCGGTCCCACAGCTTCGTGGAGCCCTACCGAGACCCCGTCGGATCTAACCCGTAGTGAGCATACACACACACACGTTACTCATGGAATACTAATATGCTAAGAATGTAAGTTCATCAAGAATACTTACTAGAGATGGCCATTTATCCGACAACATTATCAAACTCTTCAAAACACAATAACAAGATTAAACACGGAATACACGATTCCATAACTTTAAACAATAGGAATATCATCAAAGCCTTAAACGTTCAAAATAATCAATTCCCAAAACACAACGTTCACAAAACACACACGCGTTTTGAAAGAGAGCCTTTAACGAGGCCAAACCGAAATCTTTTGGAAATTCATTTTAAAATAACCAAACAAACACACCAAAACGACCACCGATCAATCATATCCACAAAACGAGAAGCGTATGAACAAGGTACTTGCCTCGAATAAGAACAACGCGAAGTACGTTGACACGAACCGACTACGAACCCGCCGACTCCACCGATCGCCAACTCGCGTTCATAAACTACGAAGGACAATAACAATAATGAAATGAATTCCCTAACACAACTTAAAGCCATTGAATTCAAAGAACGAATGACGAAAGTTCAAGCGTTTCCCCCAAAACGGCCAAGAACACGATTCGTTCCGTCAAAACCCGAAAACGGAATTCCATGTTGAAATATGGATATACAATCCATAGAACATGTTTAACAACATCATTTAACCACAATCGATCCATCAAAAATGGATGAAAAACGAGATCGAGAACAAATCCCCCAAAAAGTCAATTTGAAGGAAATCAAGAAATATACTTCGATTCGACAAAGAACAATGGATTAAATGATGTTAAACACAAGAATACTACCAAGATTCATCATACCCATCATGAATTAATCAATAATACGGAACGAATCGGACAAAAACGCAAAAACCCCAAAATTCAAGAAACTAGGGTTCTAAGAAAGATTACCTTAATTCGCTGGATCAAAGGACGATAACGGATGATTGATTGATGATATGAACTCAATAACTTCATGTATTTGTTGTTAAACAACATGTCTCCATGGTAAGATCACCCTCAGCCACGGAAAAGAAGGAGAAGAAGGAGAAAAATGGCCAAAAACCCGTGTGCAGGACCTTAAATAGGCTGCACAGTGTGCCGCGGCCCAGCAGGAGTGTGCCGCGGCACAGGCCCAAAAATGGCTCCCAGTGGTCGGCAGTGTGCCGCGGCCCGGCCGGCGAGTGCCGCGACACCCGGTATAGTCGGTTTGGCCGAAAAATGCCACAGTGTCACGGGGCACTTATAGTTTGTATATAATGTACGCGCACCGTGCGGCTAGTAGTCAATTTACCCGACTACGTCCGCCTAACTCGTTCGAGCGTTGGTGCTAATGCGACGCAATCACGCCGAGGCGTTTTAGTGGCACAGCAAAATTGAAGACGAAAATCGATTTGTACTACTACAATGAACGATTACAATAGGCAACAATGATTACAAGCATACACGGATAGGAGGGTCTCAGCAAACTAGCCAATTCATAGTACAACTCTTCAGTACACTCTTCCCCCCTATAATAGGCTTAGAAAAATAAAGGCTAATGACAACAGTGGATATTGAAAAGCTCAGCAGCCACTAACTAGCTATTACAACACTAACTAGCTATTACAACACTAACTAGCTATTACAAGGAAAATAAAGTAAAGCCCTACACTATAGATGATAACTTGAAGTGCGATGAGGCTCTGCATCCCACAAAGTTGCAAGTGGGCCCATGAATGGCCGTTGATCAGGTAATACCGCCTGGGGTCGCGGGCATCCCGTGACAGCACTCCCCCCTCTGAGTTGGTGACGTCCCCGGCGCCATAGATGTGAGATAAGCGTCCAGTAGTGGTTGAAAAGCTTTAAGTGTTGTCGCCCTCTACCAAGTGTTCTCCTCCATACTGCAGCCCTTCCATTTCACCAAATATTATTTGTATAGCTTCTTTCTCGGCCTTGCATCACGGTGGCCGATAATAGCTTCGGCCACCCTCTTCCCCAAGTTGCGTAGTTTCAGTTGTGGACGGTTGGGCAGGTTGCGTGTGGTGTCCTCTTCGTCTGCCTGATATGGCTTGAGTTGGCTGACATGAAAGACATTATGAATGCGCCACCATTGGGGTAACTCACGCTTGTAGGCTACATTTCCGACTCTTTTGAGAATGTTTAGGGGCCCAATATATTTTTGCATTAGCTGTGAATCTCTCCCCCGTGTTGCCCTGGAGGAACTCTGGTTCGGGACCTTCACCATTACCTTGTCACCCACACAGTATTCAACAAAGCGGCGTTTAAGATCAGCATATTTTTTCATCCGCTTTTGAGCCTTCTCCAGGTAGCCACGGGCCAAATCAAGATTTTGTTCCCATTCAAGAGAAAATGTTTGTGCCGAAGTAGGCCTGGCATTTTGTGGAACATTATCAATATTGTGCGGGAGGAGTGGCTGCTGCCCATTACAAATTTCAAAAGCACTCTTATTGGTGGTAGAGCATTTTTGAGCATTGAAACACAGTTGAGCAACATCCAAAGCTTCACCCAGTCCTTCTGATTAGTGCTCACAAAATGTCGAAGATATTCCTCCAACATTGAGTTAAATCTTTCAGTTTGGCCATCAGATTGTGGGTGGAAGCTAGAGCTCATATTCAACTTGGAGCCGAGTAGTTTGAAGAGCTCGGTCCAAAAGTTACTAGTAAACCGGGTGTCTCGGTCACTAACAATGTCCCTCGGCAGTCCCCAATACTTAACAATATGCTTGAAAAAGAGCTGAGCTGTCTCTTCCGCCGAAACTGTCTTGGGTGCTGCTATGAATGTAGCATATTTGGAGAACCGATCTACCACAACAATAATGGCATCAAGATCCCAAACTTTTGGTAGACTGGTGATATAATCCATTGAAACACTTTCCCAAGCCCTGACAGGAATGAGTAGTGGTTCCAGCAAGCCTGCCTTCTTTTGTCGATCAGGTTTATCTTATTGGCAGACCAAGCAGGTGCGGACAAACATCTCAATGTCGTCCCGCATTTGGGGCCAATAGTAAGCTCGTTGAACTAAGGCCACAGTGCGCTCCTCTCCTGGGTGGCCCACCCAGAGAGTGTCGTGACATTCCGCAATAATAGTTTTCCTCATATCGCCGCCTATAGGTACATAGAGTCGTCTCCCCTTGGTCCATAAGAGGCCATCCTCTAGCCAAAATCTTCGTGTTGTACCCTGGCGGATAAGATTTACCAAACATTGAGCCGCTGCGTCGGCTCCCATTAGTTCTCGTATTCGATCTTTTAATGGAGTGGTCACCTGACTCGAGGAAAGCGCTGCCAGCACTCGTAGAGCAGCCAGGTCGGATCTGCGGCTCAGGGCATCCGCCACCTGATTACTAGAACCGGCACGATACTCAATCACAAAGTTGAACTCGGACAATAGTTCCTGCCATCTCGCTTGTTTCCCAGTAAGCTTAGGCTGGGACAGAAAGTGACTAACATCGATTGTCGGCTTACAATAAACAGCAACCCCAATAAGTAATGTCTCCAAAGTCGAAGGCAATGGACCACTGCTAAAAGCTCTTTCTCATGCACCGTGTAACGCCTCTCGACATCCTTAAGTTTCTTACTCTCGAAGGCAACAGGATGGCCATCTTGCACTAAAACTCCTCCTAGTGCAATATCTGAAGCATCTGTTTCAACCACAAAAGGTTTGGATAGATCCGGTAGTGCGAGGACCGGGTCCGTTAGGATGGCCTTCTTTAAGTTGTCGAAGGCATTTTGGCATTCCGGTGACCAATTCCAAACTTCCGTCTTTCTTGTCAAATCAGTTAGGGGTCTTGCTATTCCGGCATACCCCATCACAAATCTTCTATAGTAATTCACCAACCCAAGAAATGACCGTACTTCATGTACATCGGTTGGTGGTTTCCATTCTTGAATTGCTCGTATTTTTCTCGGATCCATACGAATTTTGCCACACTCAACGATATGACCCAAGAAACTGATCCGCTTCTGGGCAAATGAGCACTTCGACAGCTTAACATATAGTTCGTGCTCACGAAGCCTAGTAAGAACCATTCTCAAATGTTCCACATGTTCGTCCAAGGTTCGGCTGTATATAACAATATCATCCAGGTATACCACGACAAACTCGTCCAAGAACCCTTGGAGAACTTGATTCATCAAGGTGCTAAAAGTTGCTGGGGCGTTTGTTAGGCCAAAGGGCATGACCAAGAATACGAAGGCCCCGTAACGTGTGACAATCGTCGTTTTTACCTCATCTCCCTCCTTGATGCGAACTTGCCAATAACCTGATCTCAGATCGATCTTTGTATAGTACTCCGCTCCACTGAGTCGGTCGAAGCAATCTGCTACGAGCGGAATAGGATACACATTCTTCACCGTAATTTTATTTAGAGCACGATAATCACAACACAATCGCAGAGTTCCGTCCGACTTTTTCTGAAAGAGAACAGGAGCTCCATACGGTGATTTCGCTGGTTGGATCATGCCACATTCCAACATCTCTTTTAACTGCTTTCTGAGCTCCACAAGCTCAGGTTGCGACATACGATAAGGGGCTCGGGCAGGAGGTTTTGTGCCCGGCACCAACTCAATCTCATGATAGACCGCCCTCTTAGGTGGAAGCTTCCGAGGCAATTCGTCGGGCATAACATCTTCAAATTCGTTTAGGAGGTGCTTCACAGCATCAGGGAGAGGACCTGAGAACTCCTCTACTTCGTCGAATTGCAAGGCGCACAGGAAGGACGGATCCCCATGCCTGCATCCCTTCTTGAATTGTAATGCGGATAGGTTACTTTGCCCTTGGGTGGTGCTAATTTTTGGGATAATATGTGGTTTATCCCCCAAAACCAAGAGTGCATCGGCATACGGCATGACTAGGGTTTGAGTGTCACGCATGTACTCGAGCCCGAGTATTAATTTGTAGTCATCCATCTCCACAACAGATAGGTCAGCCCTACCTTCGAAGGCTCCTACCTTAATTCGAACAGCCTTGGCAATCCCCGCTATCGGTTTTGCCGGAGAGTTTACGGCTTTAACTCGACCCACTCCTTTCTCTAACAATAGTCAAAGTCTCTCCACTTGGGTGCTCGCCAGATAATTATGGGTGGCACCTGAGTCTATCATAGCACGAATATTTTTCCCATTGATTTTAACATCAACAAACATTAATCCCTTCTTTATCTTATCGGGACCACCTGTCGTGAGAGCAGGTACGAGTTTTCTAGCTTTTGTCGGCACTCTTGCCTTAGCTATCACCTGATGGGTTAACGAGTTGCACCATTGATTGATGGCCCCAAGGTTTTCCTCATCTTCCGATCTTCCTTCATCATCTGGAACTTGCAACTCTTCTTTCGGTTGCGAACTCGATTCTGCGGTGCTTATTAAGGCGCTCAAAAGTTGCCTCTTCGGACAATTACTGAGAAAATGAGGCCCATCACATAGGAAATATTTAACGATCCGTTGGGAAGGGGCCTGCTGACCTTCTGTAGGTTTGCTACGATTCGTGCTCCCATATGAACTTCCTTGAGTATAGGTTTGCCGATCCCCTACACTCCGACTCAAGTTAGGTTTGAACGGTCTTGGCATTACACTTCGGGACGGTGCCATGTTTGTTGTTACGGGACGATCCTTTCGAGGTTCCGACGTGTAATCCATTAATCTTTCTGCCGCTCCCATGGCGGTACTGAGGTCTGTGACTCGTTGGCGCAGAAGCTCCGTACGAGCAAATGGTTTCAACCCTTCCAGGAACGTAAACAACCGGTCATTCTCCGACATATCGCTAATGTGTAACATATGTGTCGAAAATGCCTTCACGTAATCTCAAATAAGACTGGTGTGCTTCAAATCTCGCAAGGCCCTTCTTGCATTGTACTCAACATTCTCTGGGAAGAATTGTTGCCTGATGGCTTCTCGCAGTTGTTCCCAAGTGTCAATTCTTACTCGTTGAGCCTGAATGTCCGCATATTTGGTGCGCCACCACAATTTGGCATCATCGATCAAATACATTGTGGCGGTTGACACCTTTCTCGCTTCGTCCAAAACATTAGCGGCATGGAAGTATTGTTCCATGTCGAATAAGAAGTTCTCAACTTCCTTGGCATCTCGGGTTCCACTATAGGAACTTGGTTCAGGGATCCGAATTCTCGTAATAGGTTCTTGAGCAACATGGGGTGTGTTGTTCACTGCTCTTTGAAGCAATACAATCTGGATACTCATTGCTTCCATCTCACGTCTCATTTCAGCCGTATTGGTGGCTCCCATTGCTTCTGCAAGGGTTCGGCAGACTTCTCTGCATTCGCCCAACTGGGCTCGGAGGTCTTCATTCTCTGCCTCGAGGGTCTCGACCTTCTCCTCCAAGGTCTTGACAACATATCTCAATCTAGAGCACTCTTGCTCTAGATTATCGAATTGGGCTTTAGAGGCCTCGACCTCTTTCCTCTTTCCGTCATCCTTTTTCTTGCCCTGCTTTCTAGGGACTTCCGTCTCGTTACCCGATTCCATTCTTTCGACCTTGACCGGTCTCCGATACCACCTGTCACGGGGCGCTTATAGTTTGTATATAATGTACGCGCACCGTGCGGCTAGTAGTCAATTTACCCGACTACGTCCGCCTAACTCGTTCGAGCGTTGGTGCTAATGTGACGCAATCACGCCGAGGCGTTTTAATGGCACAACGAAATTGAAGACGAAAATCGATTTGTATTAATACAATGAACGATTACAATAGGCAACAATGATTACAAGCACACACGGATAGGAGGGTCTCAGCAACTAGCCAATTCGTACTACAACTCTTCAGTACACTCTTCCCCCCTATAATAGGCTTAGAAAAATAAAGGCTAATGACAACAGTGGATATTGAAAAGCTGAGCAACCACTAACTAGCTATTACAACACTAACTATCTATTACAACACTAACTAGCTATTACAACACTAACTAGCTATTGTAACACCCCCAAGTTATTCAGGGATATTACAGCGCCGTAAGCCCCGCCGTGGGACCCACAAGGCTATACATACGCGGAACCATAAATTTTGACCGATAAGGTCTACACACAATGGAATGAAAAACGATACAAAGGTATTCGAAATATAACCAATGTATTCACAGACATCACAACTCAATTCAATACTTCGGCAAACACAGGCCGGAACATCAAGGAAAAAGGAAAACAATACTCGAGTATTCAAAAGACAATCCAGTACAACAACACTGAACCGGAACTCCAAACATAACTGGAAGAAAGACACAGTATCACACTTGCCCACCATCCTCGTGCCGACCCGATACCTGCCTGTCCGACCTCCTGGATCCTGAAATACATGAAACGTATTTCCCCCGTAAAGGGGTTAGCCGTCGAATAGCTAGTGCAAGTATATCAATATGAAACACAATACTCCTCGACAATAAAGTAAATGTAACCGTCAATTCATCAATTCAAGACTAGTATTCCGGAATAACTAAAATCTCATAAGACGTATGTGAATGCCGTAGAAACGGTTCGTTCACCTCATATGCCGTTACGTATGTGAATGCCGTAGAAACGGTTCGTTCACCTCATACGCCGATACATGTAGGAATGCCGTCAAAACGGTTCGTTCATTACATGCCAACAATAAATCTATGAATGCCGTAAAAACGGTTCGTTCATGATATGCCATCAATATTTCTTACATTCAAAGTCGAGAACGTACAATCATAAATGTATACTTGCCTTTGAGACATCGAGAAATCGAACGGAGGAAAGGTATGAGTTCGGTAGGTCCGAGAACGCGCTTCCGGCACCTAAACGATTCGCAAGGAATATGACAATTAATTATCCATACTCAAATTTTACGAAGAGACTCCCGAAACTCGTCTACGATTCAAGAAAATATACGAGTGGATAACTAAAGGTTGGGAAATCGCCCAAACTCCCACAAGTCCGAAAACGGCACAATCCAACCCGTAAAATCGGAAGAAAACACTCATACGGTATATATATATATCAAAATCTCAAGGTTCTCAAGCTTCAATCGGACAAAACGGACGAATTTACGAAAACCCCCAAAAACCAACACAAAATTCAAAGTGTTCTTGAATAATCTTTCAATAATCCGATGAATACCCAAACATGTCCATAATCACGCATATACCACATCATACACCATGATTTTATCATCCGAAACGTCAATACCCACACAAAATCGAGAAGTCAAGATGTCGAAGAAATTACCTCTTGAATATCCAAGCTCTATGATCCAAGGAATACGCGTTAGATCGACTAACCGGGCTTCCCAACCGAGTGAAAGTGGTAAATGTCCAACACACCAGTGATAGATGTGGAAAAAACTCCCCCCTCAACTCTCTCTCTCGCGGTGGAAGAAGGAAATGGAGGAAAATGGCAGAAATCTCGCTTAAAAAGCCGAATTATGCAGTTGACCGCATTGTGTGTCGCGGCTCAGCCCAGGTGTGCCGCGGCAGAGGCCTAAAAATTGCTCCCACGTTTCGCCAGTGTGCTGCGGCTCAGCTCAGGTGTGCCGCGGCACCGGCACTGGCCGGTTTTGGGCGAGGATGCAACACCGGTGTCCGCGGCTCGGCGTAGGTGTGCGCGGCAATGACTTCAGCAGTGTGCGCGGCACTGCCGGAGTGTGCCGCGGCACCGTGCGATCGCTCGGCGAATTTAGGAAATGTGTGTGCCGCGGCGCACACTCCTTGTGCGCGGCTCACACCCCTTCGGGTCCTAAAATGATGAAAACGACAGGAAGAGAATAAAAGTAATAGGATTCAATGTCTCGGCAACAATAACACGAAATAGAAGTACGGAAACCCCAAAACGGTGGTTCCAAGCAATGATTACAAGGGTTCGCTCAACAAATCACGATTCGAAGAATATGAAAAGGTTTGAAAAGACATGACTTCGACCGGGTATTACATTCTCCCCCTCTAAAAAGAAGTTTCGTCCCGAAACTTAAGGAATAAATAGTTCGGGGTATTCTACCCGCATCTTCTCTTCCGTCTCCCAAGTCGCCTCCTCGACTCCATGCCTCGACCATTGTACTTTAACCAGTGGAATGGTCTTATGCCGAAGTTGTTTCTCACGGCGCTCAAGAATCTTCACGGGTCTCTCCAGAAAGGTAATATCCTCGGCTACGTCAATCTCACTGTAGTCGATAATGTGGCTCGGATCCGGTACGTACTTCCTCAACTGGGACACATGAAAAACACTATGGACGTGACTCAAAGCTGGAGGTAACGCCAAGCGATAAGCTAAGTCTCCAACTCTGTCCAAAATCTCGAAAGGTCCGATATACCTTGGACTGAGTTTCCCCTTTTTCCCGAAGCGGAAAACTCCTCTGGTCGGCGATACTTTGAGCAAGACGTGATCCCCACTTCAAACTCCAAGGGTCGACGACGAGTATCGGCGTAAGATTTCGACGACTGCAGGCGATCGATGTCGATCTCGGATAATAGAAATCTTTTCCTTGGTCTCCAACAACATATCCGGTTCCGTCCCAACTAGCTGAGAAGCCTCGTCCCAACATAATGGCGACCTACATCGCCTACCATAGAGTGCCTCGAAGGGTGCCATTTTGATCGACGCATGCCAACTATTATTGTAAGCAAACTCGATCAACGGCAAGTGAAGCTCCCAATCATTACTCCAGTCTAAGGCACAAGCCCGCAACATATCCTCCAACGTCTGAATCGTCCTCTCTATCTGACCGTCCGACTGAGGATGAAAGGAAGTGCTCAATCTAAACTCAGTACCCAGAGCCTGATGAACGGCCTGCCAAAAATGCGATACGAAACGGCCGTCTCGATCAGAAACAATGGTCTTGGGGGCACCGTGTAACCTCACGATCTCAGCGATAAAGGTTCGAGCCAATCTATCCGGTCCCCAAGTATCCTTAATACCCAAGAAGTGTGCAGACTTGGTCAATCGATCGACAATTACCCAAATCATATTCATTCCAGTCCGAGTTCTCGGCATGCCAGTGATAAAATCCATTGATATATCTTCCCACTTCCACTCGGGAATGGGAAGTGGCTTCAACAACCCCGCCGGTCGTTGATGTTCGATCTTGACTTGTTGACACGTCAAGCACCGTAATACAAACTCCGTAACATCCTTCTTCATGTTATTCCACCAAAAATTTCGCTTCAAATCTTTGTACATCTTACTCGTCCCGGGGTGGATTGAGTAAGGCGTAGCATGGGCTTCTCGGAGGATTCTCTGTCTCAACTCTAAATCGTTCGGAACACAAAGTCTGCCCTGAAATCTCAGAATACTATCCTCATGTACCATAAAGCCAGGAGCCTTTCCTTTTATCACATCTTCCTTCAGTTGAGAAATCATCGGGTCACTCCACTGCTTCCCTTTGATGTCGTCAACTAAGGATGAAGTAATTTCGAGAGTACACAACTGTCCCTGTACTCGTTGAAGCCAAACTTCTATCCCTTGCTCAATTAAATCTTGACGAATTTTCGTCTGGGATGTAAAAACCTCGAGCATTTGAAGAGATGCCGATTTGCGGCTCAGAGCATCTGCAACGACATTGGCTTTCCCGGGGTGGTAGAGAATTTCCAAATCATAATTCTTTATCAACTCTAACCAACGCCGCTGTCTCATATTCAGCTCCTTCTGACTGCAAATATACTTCAGGCTCTTGTGATCGGTATAAATCCGGCACAGTGAACCATACAAATAATGCCGCCAAATCTTGAGTGCGAAGACAATTGCGGCTAACTCCAAATCGTGAGTAGGATAATTCATCTCATAAGGCTTTAATTGTCGTGACGCAAAAGCTATTGTCTTATCATGCTGCATAAGAACACAGCCCAGGCCTTGACCGACGTCAGCTGCCATCAAAGCCTTCGCTACCATGTGGTAAAGTTAGAATCGGCGCTGAAGTCAATCGTTTCTTTAGTTCATCGAAGCTCTGCTATCTCTCATCCGTCCAAACAAACTTTTCGGTCTTCTGGAGTAATTTCGTAAGCGGTCGAGTGAGTTTCGAGAACCCCTCGACAAACCGACGGTAATACCCAGCAAGGCCCAAAAAGCTACGAACCTCCTTAACATTTTTAGGCGGTGCCCAGCCTAGCACTGCCTCGATCTTCTGCGGGTCTACACGAACCCCTTCGGCCGAAATCACATGGCCGAGAAACATAACTTCTTCCAACCAAAACTCACATTTCGAGAATTTTGCGTAGAGGTGCTCGGTTCTCAAAATGTCTAAGACCAAACGCAAGTGTCGGGCATGTTCCTCCTTATCCCGAGAATAGATCAAGATGTCGTCAATAAAGACGACTACACACCTGTCGAGGTACTCGATGAATATTTTATTCATTAACTGCATGAATACTGCCGGCGCATTCGTCAACCCAAAAGGCATAACTACAAATTCATAATGCCCATATCTCGTCCGGAACGCCGTCTTTGGAACGTCGGACTCCCTCACTCTGAGTTGATAATACCCGGATCTTAAGTCAATCTTCGAGAAAACCGCAGCTCCTTGCAATTGATCAAATAAATCGTCTATACGCGGTAGAGGGTACTTGTTCTTGATGGTTACTTTGTTCAGCTCGCGGTAGTCGATGCACAAACGTAGTGAACCATCTTTCTTCCTCACGAAAAGAACAGGCGCGCCCCAAGGCGAAGCGCTCGATCTGATGTACCCTCTTTCTAGAAGTTCTCCCAACTGATTCTTCAATTCTTGCATTTTGGAAGGTGCCATCCGGTAAGGTGCTTTAGAAATCGGAGCCGCGTCTGGCTCTAAGTCTACGGTAAATTCTATCTCTCGATCTGGCGGTAATCCCGGAAGATCATCCGGAAAAACATCGGGATACTCATTAACAACCGGAATTGAAGAGAAATCGACTTCGCTTCCTTCCGTTTTCAAAGCATAGCACCAATAGCCCGTACAACCATTATTTAAAAGTCTTACGGCCTTCATGGCACTGATAAGTAACTTGGATTGGCCCGACTTACGTCCCAAAAATGAGTACTCAAATCCGTCTTTAGTCATCATAGTGATAACTTTGGTACGGTAATTCATAATCGCTTGGTGATTATTAAGCCAATCCTCGCCGAGGATTACGTCCTCGCCTTCCATATCAACTACAATTAAATTTGATAACCATTCCATACCGGATATAACCACCGGAAATTCTCTAATCTCCTGATTCCCCACAATCCTATCCCCGCTAGGCAGTCTCACGATAAAGGGATCGCAAGCAGTTAAACAAGTTATATTCAAACGGCGTACACACTCCAAAGAAATAAAAGAATGTGTAGCACCCGAATCAAAAAGTACACAGACTGGATAGGATAGAATATGGATGGTACCTGAAGCCACCGCCGCATCGGGTTCGTCTGTTCGACGCATCTCATAAACCCGTGGTTGCACCGAACCGACGCTAGAGTCCCCCCCTCCAGCGTTCTGACCCCGACCCCGACCCCGACCCCTGCCGAAATTCTGCTGAGGTTGACCGAAAGATTGCCGCTGATTAACACCTTGATCAAGGGGTGTTGGGGCAGAAGCCCGAGTGTCCAAAGTCTGGTTCGGCTCGGAACAATAAACCGCTCTATGCCCCATCTGACCACACGTGTGACACTTTAATAGTGGAAAGTAGCATTCCGAACTAAAGTGGCCTGGACGACCACAATTATAGCAAGTTACTGTACGATTTGAGGTACCCGGAGTGGGACGGTAACCCCTCTTCCCTTTATTAGAACGTGACGACTGTCCGGCAAAACGGTTAGTCGTCTGTGACTTCTGAAAGTTGCCACCCTTAGAGCCAGAAAAATTTCCCCCGACTTTCTGCTTTTTCGGTTCTTCAACGGTATCATTGTCGGGGCTCAACATATCATGGGCTAAAGCTCTGTCCTGATACTCTTTCAGTGTGGTACAAGCAAATCCGGCCATGTACCGCCGTAAGTCCAAATTCATCCGCATATCAAAATAACGGATCTTATCACGCTCGTTACGTACTTGATCCTTCACATGGATTAATTGTTGGTTATACTCCACGATCGCCTGCGAAACGGGAATATCTTGTGGTTTAGCCTCGAAGAAGGCTCGGATTCGGCTCTCTCGTACCGGCCAAGGACAAAACTCGGCCTCCAAGAGCTCCTTAAATTCATCCCATGAGGCAATACGATCCTGTGGCTTGATGACCTTCCACCAAGTAGCGGCCTCCTTAGTGAGGAAATACTGAGCAATCGGTACTTTCCTCACCTCGGGGCAATCAACTGCCTCGAAAATCTTCTCCAATTCTGCTAGCCAATCCTCCCAGCCTAACGGGTCTGAGGCACCGCCAAACTGTGGAGGGTGCATACGGATTACGTTCTGAAGCAGGGCATCCGTGTTTGGGTTCGGGTTATTCAGCTGAACAGTTTGGGCCAAAATAGTCATCTGAGTAGCCAATTGTTGAAGTGCATTCGCCACTCCAACGTCTGCGTTGTTCCCCTGACCATCTGACTGGTCGTGCTGACTCTCGGTGTCGGGATGCACCGAGTTCGACAAACTGGGGTTGGTCGACCCCGCAACTGAACTGATGGAAACGGCCGCGCCACGACCTCTTCCTCGCCCACGGCCACGACCACGGCCACGACCCCTACCAGCTGACATACTGAAGAACACACAAGTCACGTAAGCACAATTCAATCACGCATCAACAAAGTGTCCGATTCTCAAGAATACCGATAAAAGGAAGCAAAACGAATAAGGAAACACCAGAAGAGTGAGAGGTCTTACAAGTACCGGTCGCACTGTGATGATGGCAGAGTAGTGATACTGTGGACAATTAACGACTCGATCGACCCAAAAGTCCGACAGCCTAGGTATCCATAGACCTAAGCTCCGATACCATATTCTGTAACACCCCCAAGTTATTCAGGGATATTACAGCGCCGTAAGCCCCGCCGTGGGACCCACAAGGCTATACATACGCGGAACCATAAATTTTGACCGATAAGGTCTACACACAATGGAATGAAAAACGATACAAAGGTATTCGAAATATAACCAATGTATTCACAGACAGCACAACTCAATTCAATACTTCGGCAAACACAGGCCGGAACATCAAGGAAAAAGGAAAACAATACTCGAGTATTGAAAAGACAATCCAGTACAACAACACTGAACCGGAACTCCAAACATAACTGGAAGAAAGACACAGTATCACACTTGCCCACCATCCTCGTGCCGACCCGATACCTGCCTGTCCGACCTCCTGGATCCTGAAATACATGAAACGTATTTCCCCCGTAAAGGGGTTAGCCGTCGAATAGCTAGTGCAAGTATATCAATATGAAACACAATACTCCTCGACAATAAAGTAAATGTAACCGTCAATTCATCAATTCAAGACTAGTATTCCGGAATAACTAAAATCTCATAAGACGTATGTGAATGCCGTAGAAACGGTTCGTTCACCTCATACGCCGTTACGTATGTGAATGCCGTAGAAACGGTTCGTTCACCTCATACGCCGATACATGTAGGAATGCAGTCAAAACGGTTCGTTCATTACATGCCAACAATATATCTATGAATGCCGTAAAAACGGTTCGTTCATGATATGCCATCAATATTTCTTACTTTCAAAGTCGAGAACGTACAATCATAAATGTATACTTGCCTTTGAGACATCAAGAAATCGAACGGAGGAAAGGTATGACTTCGGTAGGTCCGAGAACGCGCTTCCGGCACCTAAACGATTCGCAAGGAATATGACAATTAATTATCCATACTCAAATTATACGAAGAGACTCCCGAAACTCGTCTACGATTCAAGAAAATATACGAGTGGATAACTAAAGGTTGGGAAATCGCCCAAACTCCCACAAGTCCGAAAACGGCACAATCCAACCCGTAAAATCGGAAGAAAACACTCATACGGTATATATATATCAAAATCTCAAGGTTCTCAAGCTTCAATCGGACAAAACGGACGAATTTACGAAAACCCCCAAAAACCAACACAAAATTCAAAGTGTTCTTGAATAATCTTTCAATAATCCGATGAATACACAAACATGTCCATAATCACGCATATACCACATCATACACCATGATTTTATCATCCGAAACGTCAATACCCACACAAAATCGAGAAGTCAAGATGTCGAAGAAATTACCTCTTGAATATCCAAGCTCTATGATCCAAGGAATACGCGTTAGATCGACTAACCGGGCTTCCCAACCGAGTGAAAGTGGTAAATCTCCAACACACAAGTGATAGATGTGGAAAAAACTCCTCCCTCAACTCTCTCTCTCGCGGTGGAAGAAGGAAATGGAGGAAAATGGCTGAAATCTCGCTTAAAAAGCCGAATTATGCAACACCGCATTGTGTGCCGCGGCTCAGCCCAGGTGTGCCGCGGCACAGGCCTAAAAATTGCTCCCAGGTTTCGGCAGTGTGCCGCGGCTCAGCTCAGGTGTGCCGCGGCACCGGGTACAGGCGGTTTTTGGCTGAGGATGCAACACCAGTGTGCCGCGGCTCAGCGTAGGTGTGCCGTGGCAATGACTCGGCAGTGTGCCGCGGCACCCGGTACAGTCCGCTCGGCCAAATTTAGGAAATGTGTGTGCCGCGGCGCACACTCCTTGTGCCGCGGCACACACCCCCTTCGGGTCCTAAAATGATGAAAAACGACCCGGGAAGAGAATAAAAGTAATAGGATTCAATGTCTGGGCAACAATAACACGAAATAGAAGTACGGAAACCCCAAAACGGTGGTTCCAAGCAATGATTACAAGGGTTCGCTCAACAAATCACGATTCGAAGAATATGAAAAGGTTTGAAAAGACATGACTTCGACCGGGTATTACAGCTATTACAAGGAAAATAAAGTAAAGCCCTACACTATAGATGATAACTTGAAGTGCGATGAGGCTCTGCATCCCACAAAGTTGCAAGTGGGCCCATGAATGGCCGTTGATCAAGTAATACCGCCTGGGGTCGCGGGCATCCCGTGACACACAGAGTGTGCCGCGGCCCTGCCGACATGTGCCGCGGCCCCACGGTACGGCCTGCTCGGCCAGAAGTTGCCGAGCACTACCGTCGGTGACTCGGCCAGAAGCTGCCGAGCACTACCGGCCGTGACTCGGCCAGTGCCGGCCTGGGCCCAGATTGCCCGGCCATGACTCGGCCGGGGCCAACTCCAACGGCCCGAACGACCCCGAAACCCGAACCTGAATACGAATCGATGATAAGGTTACGACGTACTCGCAAAGACGAATCTAAGAGCTAAGAGAACACACAATTCCGACCACCCGAAGGCTCGGAATTCGACAACGGAAGTAATTACCCAAAACTTTGGGAAATTACGAAAATGGCCCAAAACGTCCGAAAATCACGATACGCGATCGAAACACCAAACCAAAGCTCGCAACATGAATAATAACATTAAATGAACTGACGAGAAACTCGAAACAACAATTTCGGACGAGATTCGCAAGAATCGAACTCAAGTGCGGAAAAGTCGCTAAAAAGCTCGGAACTCAACAAAACGATACCGAAACGAACTCGGATGACAAAAAGTGCAGAATTAATCATTCTCGAAATGACGAAATGGTCATGAGCGAGTCGTCAAAACGGACTCCGGCCGAAAAAAGAAATTTACCGAAAATCGAAAATTGCGGATATTACATTCTGCCCTCCTTAAAAGAAGTTTCGTCCCGAAACTTAAAACAAGTAGGGAGAAGCAATATTCCGCCAGGAAAACTCGACGAGATACGCAAAAACCGAAAACTCACGCCCGACGGCGGAGCGCTGCATGGAACGCAAAGAGACATACGGCGTGAAAACACGCTCCACGACGACCAACACAACGTCGCCGTTAGGAATATAATAAAACCAACAAATGACAAGCGTCATCAAATGGATAATATAGTCAAGTCAATTATCCGAACAATCACAAAACAGAACGAACGAAAATTAATATGATTGACCGACCCAATGGTACATCAATCAAAACGCGAGCCAAACGCTGAACAAATACGGAATTCCACCGCCCAAGGGTTGGAAGATCGGAAACGAGACTAATTTCCCGAACTTAAGGGAATTAGGAAGGAGCCTGAATGCTCAACAATCACGAAACGAGGACAAAAACCGAACAACAAATGACCGAGACAACAAAAAGCGAACAATCATGTCTGAAACACGAAGGATAATAAAATTCAAACAACAACTCCCAGGATGATCTGGTGAGAACTACAAGACATGTATTCCCATAAGATCCACCGGAAAGGGAATAGCATTGAAAAGTCACAACGACAAACGAGTTATTCCGAAACAATACCACACTTGTTCGATCAACAAAAGCAAGGGGCAGGACAAGCTCAGAAATGTCAACAAACATAATGAGTCGACAAAGTCGAAAACACAAGAGATCCAAATCCGACCCACTTCGAAAAAAAAAGAACTAATAGAACCAAATGATGTCGCTCCCGAACAAGGTTCACAAGAATCGAACCGAACCCGGAAAAGTCACAGCGATAACTAGTTCGACCCACAACAAGATCACAGTTCGTTCGGACGATGAAACCGAAATACAGAACAAGTTCATAAGGTATCAACGAACACGAGCGAGTCGATGGAATGGAGAAAGAGAAAATACTGAGGTCAAAATAGTACGGGTATTACGTTCGACCTTGTCCACGAAATTCACAAAAAACGGGAGCAAGGTAACGAAACATTAAACAACCGACACATAACAGAACCATCACCGATGCACACGGTCATACCAAACCAAGCTCTAACAGCTCGCACATGCGCAATAACGCAAAAATCACCACGAGGCGACAACATTCAACACGAACATCCCGCCTCTCACTGTAACACCCCCAGATCAAACCGGGAATATTACACGCCGCAGACCCTCTCCGTGAGGATCCACCAGGCTAGACATCAAAACAACACATTACATTACATACCGATGAATCAAAATAACGAACCAATAGACCGATTTGGTCTTTCGTCACTGACCTACAAATCAAATACATAACTCACCCAGACTCATACCCACACAAGGGTAAAATACTTGCAACGAACAATAAGACAGCGGAAAAGACATTGCAATGGACTTCGACTAACTTAACCCAAAACTGGCCTTCGTGTGATTAGAATCATTCGTATTTCATCATCCCTCGTACCGATCTTGTGTCTTGCTCCCGAAAACCTGCATGTACCTGGACACAATACAGATATCCACCCCCCGATTACTCGGGGGTTAGCAAAACTCCACTGTTTCGCTAGTGCAAGTATCGGGAAGTATTCATTTCATTGTATTTTAATCTTTGAGGATTTCTGATTATTGTTATTCTTGGAACTTGAATTGTATGGCTCGTAGTTTTGCACTTGTACTTGCACTATCAAAACAGTGGAGTTTTGCTAACCCCCGAGTATTCGGGGGGAGGATGTCTATTTTTGCATTCAGGTTTTGGAGCATAGCACAGGGTCGGCACGAAGGATGATGAAAGATGAACGATACTAATCACACGAGGATCCATTGATGTCGTATTGGTCTAGTTGTATTTTCTTTTCCGCTGCAGTATCTTTTCCCCGTTGTACGAGAGTTTATTGTATTTTGACCCCTGCGTGGGCATGTGTTTGGAATTGAGTTGTATGTTATTATTGAAAGACCAATTCGGTCTACTGAGTCATTTTAGCCTTAAAGGCGATGTTTATATGTTTGATTTTAGTTATCAGCCTGGTAGATCCTCGAGGAGAGGGTTTACGGCGTGTAATATCCCCGAGTGGATTGGGGGTGTTACATTACATGCGCAGAATCACAATTTAATCACATTCATGAAATCATGCGCTCACCAATACCGGATTATGAAATACGGAGAATAATACTCAGATCAAAATGCAATAATTACAATATCACAAGTTCCAAATACATATCAGCAATCTCGGGTATTACATCCTTCCTCCCTAAAAAGAAGTTTCGTCCCGAAACTTAGGATGAAAATTACTCTGGATATCTAGTCTTCATACTGTCCTCCATTTCCCAAGTGGCCTCTTCAACTCCGTGCCGTGACCATTGTACTTTAACCAAGGGTATTGGTTTATTCCTCAATTGTTTGATCCGACTCTCAAGTATCTTAATTGGTCTCTCCTCGAAGGTGCCATCATTAGCTATCTCGATCTCATCGAACTCAATGATATGACTGGGATCCGCACATACTTCCGCAATTGGGATACGTGAAACACATTGTGAACGTGACTCAGCGATGGCGGTAAGGCCAACCTGTATGCTAAATCTCCAACTCTCTCGAGGATCTCGAATGGTCCGATATATCTCGGACTTAGCTTACCCTTTTTCCCAAAACGGAAAATCCCTCGTGTAGGAGACACATTCAATAGTACATGTTCCCCAACGTCGAACTCTAGAGGGCAACGACGTACATCTGCATAAGACTTCTGTCGACTCTGGGCAGTCAACAGTCTTTCCCGAATCGAAGCTATCTTCTCTTGAGTCTGAATTATCAATTCCAGTTCCGTCCCGATCAAATCCAAAGAATCATCCCAACACAGGGGTGATCGGCATCTTCTCTCGTACAATGCTTCAAATGGTGCCATCTTAATAGAAGCATGCCAACTATTATTGTAAGTGAATTCAATCAACGGCAAATGAACTTCCCAATCAGTCGACCAATCTAAGGCACAAGCTCTAAGCATGTCTTCTACTATTTGTATAGTCCTTTCGGACTGGCCGTCCGTTTGGGGATGATAAGCCGTGCTAAAGTTGAGCTCAGTCCCCAAAGCCCTGTGAACTGCCTTCCAGAAGTGCGACACGAAGCGACCATCTCGATCTGAAATAATGGTCTTCGGCCTCCCATGCAATCTGACTATCTCCGCAATAAATACTCGCGCCAATCTCTCGGGTCCCCAAGTATCTTTAATTCCTAGGAAATGAGCCGACTTGGTTAGTCGATCTACAAACTAAATCATGTTCATTCCCGTCTTGGTCCTTGGCATACTGGTGATCCGAAGCGGCTTTAACATTCCGGAAGGTCGCTGATGTTCGATCTTAACCTGCTGACAAGTCAAACACTTCGAAACGTACTCTACTACGTCCTTCTTCATATTCCCCCACCAGAAGTTTTGTTTAAGATCTTTATACATTTTACTGCTGCCCGGGTGAATAGAATAGGGCGCGCTGTGAGCTTCCTTCAGAATTGTCCGTCTCAAATCATCATCATCGGGAACGGAAAATCGACTCTGATATCTCAGAACTCCATCATCTTGTATCACGAATCCTGGGGCCTTTCCTTTCTTTACTTCGTCACATAACCGAAGGATCAGAGAATCGTTCAACTGCTTAGATTTGATCTCCTCGACTAGTGATGAAGTCAGTTCCATCACATATAGTTGCCCTTGTATTCCTGGTGCCCATACTTCAATCCCTTCGCGGATCAGTTCCCGTTGAATGCTGGTTTGGGACGTAAGTGCTTCCAACACTCGAAGAGAAACAGGTTTATGGCTCAAAGCATCGGCTACTACGTTTGCTTTCCTCGGATGATAGAGAATCTCCAAGTCGTAATCCTTGATCAATTCCAGCCACCTTCTCTGCCTCATGTTTAATTATTTCTGACTGAAAATGTACTTGAGGCTCTTATGATCTGTAAAGATTTGACAATGAGTGTCGTACAAATAATGTCTCCAAATTTTCAATGCAAAGACTACAGCTGCTATCTCCAGATCATGAGTCGGGTAATTAACCTCATACGGTTTCAATTGCCGAGAAGCATAGGCAATCACCTTATCCTTTTGCATCAACACACATCCCAGACCCTGATTTGAAGCGTCGCTATATACCATGAATCCATCAGTCCCATCTGGTAACGCTAATATAGGTGCCGTCGTCAGTCTCTTCTTAAGTTCATCAAAACCAGTCTGGCATTTCTCATCCCACGTAAAATTTTGAGTTTTCTGTAACAGCTGAGTGAGCGGACGAGCAATTTTGGAAAATCCCTCTACAAAGTGGCGATAATATCCAGCAAGTCCTAGGAAACTCCGGACTTCTTTCATGTTATTAGGAACTTCCCATTCCAAGATTGCTTCGACTTTCTTCGGGTCCACCTGAACTCCGTCAGCTGATATCACATGCCCAAGGAAAGTTACTTCCCTAAGCCAGAACTTGCATTTGGAAAGCTTTGCATACAACTGTTCCTTCCTCAAGGTGCTCAAAACCACACGCAAATCTTCGGCATGCTCCTCTGCGTCCTTCGAATATATCAAGATGTCATCAATGAAGACGACCACAAATTTATACAAGTATTCTAAGAATACCCGATTCATCAATTGCATGAATACCGCAGGAGCATTGGTAAGTCCAAATGGCATCACTACAAATTCATAATGCCCGTAGCGGGACCTGAAAGCAGACTTTGGTATATCCGATTCCTTAATTCTCAACTGATGGTATCCTGATCGCAAGTCAATCTTTGAGAATACCCTTGCCCCTTGCAGTTGATCAAACAAGTCGTTGACCCGAGGTATAGGATACTTATTCTTGATCGTCATCTTGTTGAGCTCCCTGTAATCAATACACAGTCGGAGGGATCCGTCTTTCTTCCGGACAAAGAGAACGGGTGCTCCCCAAGGAGAAACGCTAGGTTGAATATAACCATTCTGTAACAATTTCTCCAGTTGCTTCTTGAGTTCATACATCTCGGTTGGCGCCATGCGGTATGGTGCTCTGGAAATAGGAGCTGCTCCAGGCTCTAATTTGATAGTGAACTCCACTTCTCTCTGCGGAGGTAACCCAGGTAGTTCGTCAGGAAATACATCTGAGAACTCATTCATAACTGAAATAGACGAGAGCTCTACTCCTTCCTCTTTCCTCATGGCATAGCACCAAAGTCCATGACATCCCTGCTTCAGTAATTTCACGGCTTTCATTGCTTTGATCAATTTTCCCGAGCTTCCCGGTCTCCATCCTCGGAATAAGTGTTCAGATCCGTCATTAGCAATGATAGAAATGACTCTCTCTCGGTAATTCAGAATAGCTCCATAACGGTTGAGCCAATCGTCTCCGAGAATTAAATCATCACCATGAATGTCAACTACAATAAGATTCGATGGCCAATCTCTTCCTCCTATAGACACTGGAAAATCTCTAGCTTCTAGGGTTCCCACAATTCTCTCTCCGCTCGGCAAACCCACAACATATGGTTCACAATCAAATAAGAACGAGATTTTTAAACGATTAACACAGTTCAATGATATGAAAGAATGTGTAGCTCCGGAATCGAATAAGACACTAACTGGTTGCAAAAGGATTTGAATCGTACCTAATGCAACAGCAGTGTTCTGATCGTCAGATTTCCTCATCTCGTACAGGCGCGGAGGAACGTACCCAGCACTGGATGTCTCTCTCTTCCCAATATTTTGCTGCTGAAATCCACTCTGCTACGTCTGGTTCACACTTATCTCCTTTGGAACTGTCGTTGGAGTGCGAGCACCAAAAAATCTAGTAGCAACTCCACAGAAAGCTGCACGGTGCCCTTCTTGCCCACAATCGTAACAAGTCACAGAAGATGCGGGGCAATCACGTCGAATATGCCCTGCTCGACCACAATCTTAGCATTTCTTTGATGCGTCCGAAACTGCTGATGTAGTCCGGAACTTCTTTCCACCTCTATAAGGATGTGGAGGTTTCCTATCCGAATAAAAGGAAGACTGGCCCTTGCGGGGCCCACCACTCTTGTTTTTTGAGAAGTTGCCGGTCACTTTCTGCTTCTTTTCTTCCACTGATTTCTCCACCGCCGCCTCTTTCATGTCGTAGGCCAGCGCTTTGTCTTGATATTGTCGCAGCGTAGTACACTCGAATCCGGACATGTACTGCTGAATCTCCGGCTTCATTCGCATATCGAAATGAAAGATCTTTTCTGCCTCCGTTCTGACCAAGTGTCGGACACACGTCAGCTGATGATTAAAAGTTTTGATTATGTCTGTTACAGTTGCTTCCGAACTCTGTGGTGAGAAGAACTCTCGGATCTTTGCCGCTCTAACTGGACGAGGACAATACTGTGCTTCCATCATTAGTTTGAATTCCGTCCAATCCGCATTATGATCCTCGGGTCGAATAGTTTCCCACCAGTCAAAGGCCTCCCCAGTCAGAAAATACTGGGCAATGGGAACCTTCCGGTCCTCGGGACAGTTAATACCCGCGAATATTTTCTCTAACTCCTTTAGCCAATGATCCCAAGTAAGTGCCTCAGCAGATCCGTCAAACTTTGGCGGGTGCAATTTGACTACCTCAGCAAGCCATCTATCTCCCCGGTTATCCTCATGGTGCTGTTGTCCCATCGCTGTCTGCATGCGGTCAACTACCTGAGCGAACTGGTTTTTCTGAGCCACCACATGTTGAAGCACTCCCGGCATGTTAGGATTTGCGTCGTCATTCGCCGATCCCTGCTGCCCTCCAGAATGGGAATCGGTTCTACTAGCCGATAATTCTGGGGTAGTTGCGGAGTCCTCCTGTCTCATATTTCCACGTCCGTGTCCACGACCACGTCCGCGTCCACGACCTCCTCTCAACATACTCAAAACACAATTTTTCAATATCCAGGACAAAATTTTCAAAAATAAAGCCCGTCAATACTCACAAAACAGAATTAAGTAAAACGGTAGTACAAGAGATTAGGAGACTTACAACCACGGTCCACATGACGACTTTTGGCTGAACAGTGATGTTACGAACGACTCGTAAATCAATAATGTAAACAGACCCAACTTAAAACTCGACTGCCAAGATATCCATGAATCTTAGCTCTGATACCATATTCTGTAACACCCCGATATATTCGGAATAATTACAGCGCCGTAAACCCTTTAAGTAAGGATTTACAAGGCTAAACAAAAGAAATGTAAATATAAGACATCGATACCACGGGAATTCAAGTTTACAAAACCGGTCCAACTGGTTCAACGAGTAACTTATACAACCATATCGAAATGATATTAATAAGACACGCGTACTCGAGTACTGAAATCAAACCAAGAAAACAAATCACCAACAACAACAAACATCACTAAACCCCTTCGTCGTCACATCGGTACTGTGGCTGTTTCCCTGCTCCTCGGCTACCTGAACAACAAAACAAATGTCCACCCCCGAAGGGGTTAGCAAAACGATGCTAGTACAAGTATCATTTAAACAAATTGAATATACATCAACAATACATAACAAGATACACCACATGGACTTCCGCTACCGGAATCCGACAATGCGAATCCAAAAGATTCCATTAACATAGCAAGGGTATTCCAATTATCCAGCGCCCTCAGCATAGATCCCAAGATGATCCCGTCGGACCAACACGAGGTGGAAATAACCCATCCAATGATCTAGTGCCCTCAGCCTAGATCTCAAGATGATCCCGTCGGACCAACACGAGGTGGACATCCGATCCAGCGCCCTCATCATAGATCGCACAACAAACACAAACACAACTCATGCATACATATATGCCAAATCGCCATGTCCATCAACATGAACATACAAACACTAGATAACGAATATCATGACAATTCAACGAAATAAATCTCATGTTCAATAACATGAATAACCACATGCATGCTCAAAATACTAATATTAACACATTACGAAACTTGCCTCGAAGATGGCAAGAACGAAACACTTCAATGATCTCAACACACTCGAAGGTCGCCTCATTCGATCAACATAGCAAACTCGAACCTTAACAAAAGAAATGATATACAAATCATCTCAAGTCGAACGATTGCCTAACAATTCGGTCTACGGCCAAAAGCTCAAAATATGCAATCTGCCTGAACCACTTAGCGTACGCTACGTACTCTACGTAGCGTGCGCTAAGCCTGCCTGTTAGCGTACGCTATCGTCTAAGTCTAGCGTACGCTAGCCATGGACTGACAGTTCTCTCTGATCAGCCGACTGACTCGACTGATAACATAACATACGTTACGTACCAAACGTAGCGTGCGTTAACTTATTCCCGATAGCGCACGTTAACTTACGTATGTTAGAGTGCGCTAACCGTGCTTGGCAGATTACTACTGGCAAGAAACTTGATCTAATGGTGATAAACTCATGAATTCTATGGTGATAATACATGTCATCCTCGTGCATATCATGCTCATAAGGTTTTGTGAAAGTTCTATACGTACTAAATGACTATGAGATACAAGGATACGTATAATCATCACAACACCATAATTCATCTTAGATCTTCAAGGAATATCCTAAGTTCAATCCGTTATATGTCCCAAAACGTATCATTCCTTTATGTAAAGGCATAAGAACTTGAAAATCTCCATATACTGGTCACAAATCGGTTTGAAGCTTCAGAATATGCTAGGAGTTCAAACACTAAGAGGTTCAATGGTTTATACGATGAATAAGTACCGAAACATCGAAAATATCCTTCTAACACATGATGTTCGACTACTTATGAATCTAACTGACTAAGTAAATCCCAAAACATGATCAAAACGTCCTCCATAATACTACTAATATTGGTGAAGAATCACCTACCTCAAAGTAGTGAAGAACAAGGAGGAAATTCGAAGCAATCCAACGCCGAAGGCTTGAACACCAATCCCCAATGATCTACAATCTTCAACATGAGCTAGGATGCCGGCAAGAATTGTTTAGGATGAAGAGAGTGACTTTCTAAGTTCAAGAATTCGGATGGGGGAGTGAAAAGTCTGAAAATATGAAAAAGGATGCTGTCCTATATATAGAAAATGATTATTAGCGCGCGCTAGTCCATATTCATAGCGTGCGCTAACGGCTATTTGAAACGTTACTGATTTCACTGTACTCAGCCTTTAGCGTGCGCTATCCTCATATGAGTAGCGTGCGCTAACGCGTTGACTTGGCTTTTTCCCGAAAGCCGTCCAGGTTCATCCCCACACAATCCGACCAAGATCCCCGGCCAGATCTCACCTACCAACACGTCTCAATCATATTGACCACGTATAGCGTGCGCTAAGGTCCATTCACAGCGTGCGCTATGGATCCAAGTTAGCGTACGCTACACTTAGTCGATAGCGTGCGCTAAATGCGCAGAATCACAATTTAAATCACATTCATGAAATCATGCGCTCAACAATACCGGATTATAAAATACGGAGAGTAATACTCAGATCAAAATGCAATAATTACAATATCACAAGTTCCAAATACATATCAGCAATCTCAGGTATTACATAATGTTTTTGAAAAGTCATTTTATTGATAATTTGAATATATTGATCTTCATTAATTAAAACTTCAATTAATTTGATTTCATCTTTATTAATAGGTAAATGAATACTATCATCATCACTATCTTGACCAGTTCTTCTTTTCTTAAAAACTGTTTCTTCTGTGTTATCATGATTAATATTTTTAATTATTTCTTCTAAATTAGATATTTTTGAATTTCTTTCCATATCATTGATTTGAATATGTTCCAATTCCATATTAATTTTTGAAATTTGTCTCTTAAGAAGTTTAATTTCTTCTCTAAGATCCATTGTATTAATTGGTTTGATTCCTTTGGAGGTAGTAGGTATGTTTTTATCAAAGAGATTTCATAAACTAAAAGGTTCATTGTTAGGTTTATCTTTTGTTAATATTAATGTCTTGATTTTTTGAAGTAATTCTTTCTTGTCTTCTGGATCATGAATTTTGTCAGCCAAATCTAACAGGAATTCAGGATTTATATTATTATTAATCATATTGACATAAATATTAGAACTTTGATTGCCACTGTAACACCCCGAGATATTCAGAGTATATTACAGCGTCGTGGACCCCTACATGGGACCCACCAGGCTACAACAAGAAAAACCCCACTCGACTAACCATCTCGGTTAACGAGAACACACGTCTTAATAATATGACATATAAAGATACGCCCGGAGCAACCGGCGATATAAGCATCATCCAAAAATGTAACAATTTAAGGTGATACAATACGGAGTTGAAATGAAAACCTAAGTACTCGCGAGTACAATCTATAAGTTTAAAACTGTGGGAACAACCATATCGAAATGGACAAAAGAAATAAGAAGACCCAAGTGCACATGTCAACGACCCTGGCCAACATCCTCGTACTGTCCCGGTGCTTGCTCGTCCGGATAAGCATAACCTGAAATCCATAACAAGAATTTCCCCAAAACGGGTCCCCCGAAGGGGTTAGCAATTACGCTAGTACAAGTAATCAAGGCAAACCGATCGCTTACAGATTTCATAGCACATGCACCAATATCATTTCAAAAAACAAAACCAGACATGACTTTTCCGGAAACAAACAGTCAAACAATTTGCCTTGGGAACAGATTAATATCATAGATCCCGCTCGAGGCCTCTAAGGACCCTCCCGAGCTGGCCACATTATAAAAATAAAACACGCACATGCATCACCTTGGGAACAGAGTAATATCATTGATCCCGCCCGAGGCCTCTAAGGACCCTCCCGAACTGGCTAGCTATACAAACTCATCAATCCAGGACTCAACCCTTTGGATTCCCTCCGTGATCTCGTCGGACCAACCCGAGGTGAGCAATTCACACACAAAATACATTACCATTCCACGTTAAGCATAAAGGTTTTCAAAAATACTTGCCTTGAGTAATTGATGATGCAACGAACGGAAAGGATAATCACCGACGAACGCTAAGAACCAACGGAACCGAACCTAACGATTTGAAGAACATAATCACAACCAACTCTAGACGAATACGGAAATGGAATACCCCCAAGAACCCGCCTACGATTCATGTATATTCGTACAAAAATAACAACGAGGGCGGACCACAACCAAACCCTCTCGATTCCGTAAAAACCACAAAATATACCATGAATCCATAGGAAAGTTAATGATACTAACAATATTAATCGTATTCATCAAGAATCCACCAACAAAACGGAAAGAATCGGACAAAAAACCCCAAAATCCCCAATTATCCAAAAGGTAGGGTTCCAAGAGATATTACCTTGAAGATTCAAGTATTAAGATCCGTAGAACACGCGCTAGATCGATTATCCGGGCTTCACAACCAAAGAAGAATGATGAAAATCAACCCCCAATTGATGAATGATGAGAAGCTCTCCTCCTCTCTCACTCTCTCGCGTAAATGGAAGAAGAAGAAGAAGGAAAATGAGCTGCTCTCGCTCAAAACAACACAATTATAGGGTTGACCGCATTGTGTGCCACGGCTCAGCCAAGGTTTGCCGCGGCACAAGCCCAAAAACTGCTCCCAGGGTTCGGCAGTGTGCCGCGGCTCAGCCGGCATGTGCCGCGGCACCCGGTACAGTCGGGTTTTGGCCGAAAATTCCACACGAGTGTGCCGCGGCCCGGACGGGTGTGCCGCGGCACTGACTCGGCTTGTCTTTGCGGCACCGACGGTGTGCCGCGGCACCGACTTCAGCAGTGTGCGCGGCCCCAGACGGTGCGCCGCCGCGGCTGCAGTCTGATCGCTCGGCCAACAAATGCAGAAATGTGTGTGCCGTGGTGCACACACCTTGTGCCGCGGCCCACACCCCCTTTGGGTCCTTAATGAAGAAAAATGATCCGGGAAGAGAATAAAAGCAATAGGAATCAATATTTGGGAACCAATAACACGAAATGGATCCATGGCAACCCCGAAATGGCGGTTCCGCACAACAATAACGAGAATACAGTTCAACATATGACAGGAAGGATACACTGAAAGATACACGAGGGTCACTACGATCGAGAAATACACCAAAAATGAAAATACAAGGGGAAAGAAAAATGCGGATATTACATTCTACCCCTCTAAAAACAAGTTTCGTCCCGAAACTTAAGAAACAAACAACTCAGGGTACTTAGCACGCATGCTATCCTCGGTTTCCCAAGTTGCCTCCTCGACACCGTGTCTCGACCACTGCACCTTGACTAAGGGAATGGTCTTATGCCTCAGTCGTTTCGCACGATGCTCCAAAATCTTTAAGGGACGTTCCTCGAAGGTAAAATCTTTGGCAATATCGATCTCACCATAATCGATGATATGACTAGGATCCGGGACATATTTCCTTAGTTGAGAAACATGGAAGACATTATGAGCGCGAGTCAAGGCCGGAGGTAGCGCCAAACGATATCCCAAATCACCGACTCGCTCAAGAATCTCGAAGGGTCCAATAAATCTCGGACTCAACTTCCCTTTCTTACCGAAGCGAAAAACTCCTCTCGTCGGTGACACCTTTAGCAAAACATGGTCTCCCACCTCGAATTCTAAAGGTCGACGACGGACATCGGCATATGACTTCTGTCGACTCTGGGCAGTCAACATCCGTTCCTGAATTAATTTTATCTTCCGCCTCGTCTCTAAAACGACATCCGGCTCGGTCCCGACTAAATCGGGCGCCTCATTCCAACAAATAGGTGATCGAAATCGCCGCCCATAGAGTGCCTCATACGGTGCCATCCGAATCGACGCGTGCCAACTATTGTTGTACGTGAATTCGATTAATGGAAAATGCGCCTCCCAGTTGCTACTCCAGTCGAGAGCACAAGCACGCAACATATCCTTGAATGTCTGGATAGTGCGTTCCGACTGTCCATCTGATTGGGGATGAAAAGAGGTACTCAAATGCAAACGGGTACCCAACGCCTTATGCACCGCCTGCCAAAAGTGCGATACGAAACGGCCATCACGATCCGAAACAATAGACTTCAGAGTACCGTGAAGCTTCACAATCTGCGCAATGAACACGCGAGCCAACTTTTCTGGACCCCAAGTGTCCTTGATGCCCAGAAAATGTGCCGACTTGGTCAGACGATCAACAATCACCCATACCATATTCATGCATGACCTCGATCTCGGCAAACTCGTAACAAAATCCATCGATATATCTTCCAATTTCCATTCTGGAATGGGAAGTGACTGTAATAACCCAGCCGGTCGCTGATGCTCGATTTTGACCTGCTGACAAGTCAAGCATCTCGCTACAAACTGTGCGACCTCCTCCTTCATATCATTCCACCAAAAATTCCTCCTCAGGTCCTTGTACATCTTACTCGAACCAGGATGAACGGAACAAGGTGTAGCATGGGCTTCACGCAAAATACTCTGTCTCAACTCTGAGTCGTTCGGCACACAAAGCCGACTCTGAAATCTCAAAACACCGTTCTCGTGAATCACAAACCCAGGAGACTTTCCCTTAAGAACGTTCTCACGGATTTGAGTAATCATCGGATTCTCTAATTGCTTCAGCTTAATTTCATCGATCAAAGACGACGAAATCTCTAAAGCACAAAGTTGCCCGACATCTCCAGGCAACAAAACCTCAACATCTAATTCGATCAAAGCCCGCCGAAGCTCGAACTGAGACGTAAGAACCTCAAGCGTTCGCAACGCAATCGGTTTCCGACTCAAGGCGTCGGCCACGACGTTCGCCTTGCCCGGATGATAAAGGATTTCGAGGTCATAATCCTTAATCAGCTCTAACCACCTCCTCTATCTCATATTCAACTCCCGCTGAGTAAATATGTATTTCAGACTTTTATGATCGGTAAAAATCTGACATGTAGAGCCGAAAAGATAGTGACGCCAAATCTTGAGCGCGAAAACAACTGCCGCTAACTCCAAATCATGAGTAGGGTAGTTCAGTTCATACGGCCTCAACTGTCTCGACGCATAAGCGATGGTCTTGCCGTGCTGCATCAATACGCACCCAAAACCCTGACCCGAAGCATCGCTATAAACGGCAAAACCCTCTTTGCCACATGGCAACGCTAAAACCGGGGCTGAGGTCAAACGCTTCTTCAGCTCCTCAAAACTGGACTGCCTCTCGTCATTCCGCATTTAATTTCTGGAGCAACTGTGTAAGTGGCCGAGCTAGTTTCGAGAAACCCTCGACGAACCTACGGTAGTAGCCAGCCAATCCCAAGAAACTACGGACCTCCTTCACACTTGTGGGCGGTGCCCAATCCAACACTGCCTCAATTTTCTGCGGATCTACATGAACTCCCTCGGCTGAAATCACGTGACCCAAAAACATCACTTCCTTCAGCCAGAACTCACATTTCGAGAACTTCGCATAGAGTTGCTCGGTCCTCAAAATGTCTAACACTATCCACAAATGATGGGCATGCTCTTCCTCATTCCTCAAATAGATAAGAATATCGTCAATGAAGACGACGACACACTTATCCAAATACTCGATAAAAACTTTGTTCATCAATTGCATGAATACCGCCGGCGCATTAGTTAACCCTAAAGGCATAACTACAAACTCATAATGTCCGTATCTCGTCCGAAAAGCTGTTTTCGGCACATCGGACTCCCTCACCCGGAGCTGATAGTACCCCGATCTCAGATCAATCTTCGAGAATACCGCAGCTCCCTGCAACTGATCGAACAAGTCATCAATTCTCGACAAAGGATACTTGTTCTTGATGGTCACCTTGTTTAGTTCGCGATAGTCGATACACAAACGCAGTGAACCATCCTTCTTCCGCACAAACAGGACCGGTGCGCCCCAAGGTGAGGCGCTCGGTCGAACATATCCCGACTCAAGAAGCTCACTCAACTGTTTCTTCAACTCTGACATCTCTGAAGGTGCCATGCGATACGGCGCCTTAGAAATAGGAGCCGCGCCCGGCTCTAACTCTATAGCAAACTCGACCTCACGATCCGGTGGCAATCCCCGTAACTCGTCAGGAAATACATCAGGAAACTCACTAACGACTGGAATCGATGAAAGCTCGACTCCACCATCCTCCGCCTTCAGGGCATAACACCAATAACCAGTACACCCCTTTTGCAGGAGACTCATCGCCTTCAAGGCATTAATAACGAACTTCTGGTTTCCCATCTTTCGCCCTGCGAAAGAGTGCTCGGTGCTGTCTTCGGCTAACATAGTAATGATTCTCGTGCGGTAGTTCATGATTGCGCCATGCTGCTCGAGCCAATCATTCCCGAGAATCAAATCCTCACCCTCAATATTAACGACAATAAGATTAGAGAGCCAAGCTCTCTCACAAATAAACACAAAGGAGTCTCGGACCTCTCGATCACCGACAATTTTATCACCGCTAGGAAGTTTAACGACGAAAGGCTCGCAAGGTGACAAGCAGTCGAGACTTAAACGGCGTACACACTCTAGAGAAATGAATGAATGCGTAGCACCCAAATCAAAAAGCACACCGACAGGATGAGAATGGATATAAACGGTACCTGTCGCCACAGTAGCTGCTGGGTCATTGGCCCTCCTCATCTCGTATATACGCGGCTGGGCAGAGCCGACACTGGAAGCTCCTCCTCTAGTGGGTTGACCCCGACCTCTACCACGGCCGACACTCGGTGGAGGCGGCGGAGCAAATGAGCCCTGGTTCACACTCGGTTCCATAGGTGCTGGGTGAGAAGAACGGGCGCCGTGAAGCTGTTTGATCTGTTCACAAAAGAGGGCCTTGTGGCCCAACTGTCCACAAGTATGACAAGTAAACTTCGGAAGAGAGCACTGTCGGCTCCTATGGCCCTGCACACCACAGTTAAAGCATGTGGGTTCACGTGCAGAGGTTCCGACGGCACCCCGAAAGCTCCCAGAGAAACGAGCCAAACCGCCCGTAGAAATATTTGCAGCTTGATATTTCTGCTGGCCTCCACTCTTGGGACCAGAAAAATTTCCGACCGACTTCTACTTCTTGCTCTCACGAGCCAAATCACTAGCCGTCGCTGACATATCATAAGCGAGGGCCCTACTCTGATAATCCTTCAAGGTAGTGCAGACGAGTCCAGATATATAGTCCCGAATGGACAGTCTCATCCTCCTGGAAAAATGGAAAATTTTGTCGCTCTCTTCGACAACTTGGGTTTTCACATAACCCAACTCCTTGTTAAAATCGGTAATAGCTTGGGATACGGTAATATCCCGTGGTTGAGCAACATAGAAAGCATGCACTCGAGCCTGTCTGACCGGCCACGGACAATATTCGGTCTCCATCAATTCCTGGAATTCGGCCCACGAAGCAACATGGTCTTTGGGCCCAACGGCCTCCCACCAATCCGTAGCATCCCCAGTGAGAAAGTACTGGGCATTAGGGACCTTACGATCCTCGGGACAGTTGGTGGCGACGAAGACTTTAGATATCTCCTTGATCCATCCCTCGCAGCCGATCGGGTCCGAAGCCCCCGAGAACTGAGGAGGATGCATCTTGATGACATTCTGAAGCCAGCGATCCGCCTCGCCCGGATTAGCATGGGTCGGATCCGGATTCTGAACCGCCTGAGCTATTGCCGCCATCTGGTTAACCATTTGATGCTTAACAGCCGCAATACCAAGATCGGCGCGCTCCTGAGAAGAAGCATGACTGTGACGGTCGCCGGTACTGCCGGCTCCTGAAGAATGCGAAGTGGCCGCCCCACCGGCTGCCGCATGTCCTCGGCCGCGTCCACGACCACAACCACGACCACGACCACGACCACGGTTTCCTCCGGCATCCATACTGGTGTTAAGAGATAACAGAAGTATATCGAGGATGAGTAAGGAAGGGAAAAAAAAGCAACTACGATGATAAGCAAAGGAGGGAGAATCACCACAGTTCAAGAAACGGAATAGAGTACGAGAAAGTAAAGAATCGAGTAAGGAAACTTACGAACACTGTAAGTACTGAGATGCCGGTAGCGGTGTGAGAATGTGCAAAACAAAACACGACTAGACCCAAATAACCGACAAGCCTAGGTATCCATAAACCTGGCTCTGATACCATTTTCTATAACACCCCGAGATATTCAGAGTATATTACAGCGCCGTGGACCCCTACATGGGACCCACCAGGCTACAACAAGAAAAACCCCACTCGACTAACCATCTCGGTTAGCGAGGACACACGTTTTAATAATATGACATATAAAGATATGCCCGGAGCAACCGGCGATATAAGCATCATCCAACAATGTAACAATTTAAGGTGATACAATACGGAGTTGAAATGAAAACCTAAGTACTCGCGAGTACAATCTATAAGTTTAAAACTGTGGGAACAACCATATCGAAATGGACAGAAGAAATAAGAAGACCCAAGTGCACATGTCAACGACCCTGGCCAACATCCTCGTACTGTCCCGGTGCTCGCTCGTCCGGATAACCATAACCTGAAATCCATAACAAGAATTTCCCCAAAACGGGTATCCCAAAGGGGTTAGCAATTACGCTAGTACAAGTAATCAAGGCAAACCAATCGCTTACACATTTCATAGCACATGCACCAATATCATTTCAAAAACCAAAACCAGACATGTCTTTTCCGGAAACAAACAGTCAAACAATTTGCCTTGGGAACAGAGTAATATCATAGATCCCGCCCGAGGCCTCTAAGGGGGGTGGCATTGACAAGGCAATCTTTGCCATGCCCCATTCCCTCCAACCAATCTCCACTTGCCACCTCATTTTCATACATTTTCATACCTCAATCCATTTTTTGGAGGCATCACCATACCATACCCATACCACACCCATACCACACTTTTTTTTTTTAAAACTAAAAATCCATTAAAACTAAAAATACATTTAAACTAAAAATACATTTAAACTAAACATTAAAAATTAAAATTACATTAAAATTAAAAAAAACGTTAAAACTAAAAATTCATTAAAAATTAAAAATACAATAAAATTAAAAATACAATAAAACTAAATCCTACAAACCACACGGCCAACCGTATTTGGCGCATAAGTCGCGTTTTCTTTGAATGACATACTCCTTAAAAACCGGGTCCGGGATATTATCGTGCGGCTCCATCACAAACTTCATGTCACGATTGAAGGCATCCGCTTCAACATAATTGTGGAAATCTTCGTCTTTTTTTCTTTGCGCCTCCAATTGCTCCGCCATAAACCTTTCTTTCATGGACGCGTAAGTTGACAATGTGTCTTGAACCGAACATCGACTAGAGCTTTCAACATTCACCTTCTTTTTGAGTTTGGATTGACGGGTTGGCGCTGGGTTTTCGTTAAGGTTCGGTAACTCACAATCAAAAGGCTCTTCGTTATTTGGGGTTGGCATGTTACTTGAGTCGGACGATTTCCTTTTCTTGCTTGATCCCGCAGATTCTTGGCTTGGTTGAACGGTGGATTGTTCGATCCACTTTGGTTGATCTTTAACAATGTACCAAGCTTTGACATGGGCGAACGCTTTGCCATAATGTTTTTCAAAATCGTCCGCGGCTCTCTCAAATATTTGTAGATCGCTACAACCGCTTTGATTTATACGCACCTATGTACAAAATAAGTAATACGTATTAATAAAAAATATATACATATACGTATAATAATAATAAATAAATATATATATATATATACGTATAATAATAATAAATAAATATATACATATACGTATAATAATAATAAATAAATATATACATATACGTATAATAATAATAAAAAAATATATACATATACGTATAATAATAATAAAAAAAACTATAAAATTTTACCGCTTGGTGATAGTAACCGTTAAATGAAGAGATCAACGGGTTCATTTTGTTCCATTTTGAGTTTGTTTGATCTTTCGTGCGCGGGCTTCCCGGCACAGGCACAAGGGTATTAAAATGATTGGTAATTCGAGTCCAAAATCCCATCTTTTTTTGACGGTCTCCAACTACTTTATCCACGGATATTTTAACCCAAGATTTGGCTAACGCCTCCTCCTCTTCGCCCAATTTTTTTGTCCACTTTTTCGACCTCGTGGGGACTTCTTCTGTTCTTGGACTTCTTGGACTTCTTCGTCTTCTTCGTCTTCTTCATTCGCGAATTGTGTCTCGGGTACGAAAGGTTCGTCTTCTTCGGTATCATCTTCGGGTATGTTTACGGGAGTCCTCATTGTTTCAAACGGGTTGAAGTTATCCGGGAAGTGCGGTTGCTGTGTGGTGTAGGAAAACGGGGATACGGGTTGTTGGTATACGGGTGGAGGTTGTTGGTATACGGGTGGAGGTTGTTGGTATACGGGTCGGTATACGGGTTGTGAATGAAAAGGGATTTCGTTCATTTGGCGTCGGTATGCGGGTTGGGATTGAACTCGAGGACGAGATGATCCGCCCCTCGAGACTTTCGGGTTACGTTTGCTATTTTTTTTTGGTTCCATACTTGAAAATGGATTAAAGAAAGTGAAGAAGTTGATGGAAAATGGATAAAAGTATATATGTTTTTTGAGTTTTTAGTTGTATTGTTTTTAAAATTTGAAATGAGTTTAAATAGAAAAAAAAAAAAAAACCGTTGCATGTGGGCCCCCTTGTTCCAACGGACCAATTTTTGACCGTTGCCATCCAAATCTCGTCCCTTCTTCCGCGTCGTGTGATACCGTGGAATTGAAACCGCGGGACGTTATCAACCCCAGGCGGCGGTATTTCCTTGCAGCTTCCATCCAAACCGCGTTGAAGACCGCGTCAATGCCACCCCCCTAAGGACCCTCCCGAGCTGGCCACATTATAAAAATAAAACACGCACATGCATCGCCTTGGGAACAGAGTAATATCATTGATCCCGCCCGAGGCCTCTAAGGACCCTCCCGAACTGGCTAGCTATACAAACTCATGAATCCAGGACTCAACCCTTTGGATTCCCTCCGTGATCCCGTCGGACCAACCCGAGGTGAGCAATTCACAAACAAAAAACATTACCATTCCACGTTAAGCATAAAGGTTTCCAAAAATACTTGCCTTGAGTAATTGATGACGCAACGAATGGAAAGAATAATCACCGACGAACGCTAAGAACCAACGGAACCGAACCTAACGATTTGAAGAACATAATCACAACCAACTCTAGACGAATACGGAAATGGAATACCCCCGAGAACCCGCCTACGATTCATGTATATTCGTACAAAAATAACAACGAGGGCGGACCACAAGCAAACCCTCTCGATTCCGTAAAAAACACAAAATATACCATGAATCCGTAGGAAAGTTAATGATACTAACAATATCAATCGTATTCATCAAGAATCCACCAACAAAACGGAAAGAATCGGACAAAACACCCTAAAATCCCCAATTATCCAATAGGTAGGGTTCCAAGAGATATTATCTTGAAGATTCAAGTATTAAGATCCGTAGAACATACGCTAGATCGATTATCCGAGCTTCACAACCGAAGAAGAATGATGAAAATCAACCCCCAATTGATGAATGATGAGAAGCTCTCCTCCTCTCTCACTCTCTCTCGCGTAAATGGAAGAAGAAGAAGGAAAATGAGCTGCTCTCGCTCAAAACAACACAATTATAGGGTTGACCGCATTGTGTGCCGCGGCTCAGCCGAGGTGTGCCGCGGCACAAGCCCAAAATCGCACCTGTGGTTCGGCGGTGTCGCGGCACCTGCAGATCGGAGTTTGGCCGAAAATGCCACACGAGTGTGCCGCATCCCGGACGGGTGTGCCGCGCATCGACTCGCACCGTACACGGCACCGACGGTGTGCCGCGGATCGACTGCAGCAGGTGCCGCGCCTCGACGGGTGCGCCGCGGCACACGATACTCCGCTCGCCAACAACTGGAGAAATGTGTGTGCCGCGGCGCACACACCTTGTGCCGCGGCCCACACCCCCTTTGGGTCCTTAATGAAGAAAAATGATCCGGGAAGAGAATAAAAGCAATAGGAATCAATATTTGGGAACCAATAACACGAAATGGATCCACGGCAACCCCGAAATGGCGGTTCCGCACAACAATAACGAGAATACAGTTCAACAGATGACAGGAAGGATACACTGAAAGATACACGAGGGTCACTACGATCGAGAAATACACCAAAAATGAAAATACAAGGGGAAAGAAAAATACGGATATTACAGCCACAAGTTTCACTATCACTTAAATTATTAATTTGATTATAAAGTTCGTCATCTGATCCATAATATGAATCAGAATCTGAACTACTAGGTTCAATTTCATTAATAAATAAATTAAGTATTTTATCTTTTAGTTCAGGATCATCTTTAAATAATTCATTAATTTTTTTCTTCATAGGACATGTATCAGCTTTGTGACCAAAACGATGACATTTTCAACATTGAATTTTTGATGATTCAGATCTAAACTTAGGATAAGATTTCTTGAATTTTCTTTTAGGTTTACCTCTGTGTTCTGTTTTTTGTTTAAAATATCTTTTCCGATGTTTTTTAAATCTTTTTTCCTTACTATAATTATTATGTTTTCTTTTGGAATAAGTGGAAGGAGCTTGTATCTTTTGCATGCCAAAGGCTTCACAAAAATTACCAAGTTCAATTTTCGAATTATGTTTATCTTTGCCATATTTGGATTGTATTTTTAGTTCTGAACATAGATTAAGAGCTTCTTTTTTGATAAAAGCGAATATTTGACCAAAAGTAATTTCATTGAAATTTATAGTTTCATTATTCATTTCATTTTTTAATTTTTGAATAATTCTTTCTCCAAATAATTTGGGAAGTCCTGCTATGAATCTTTCTTTCCAAAAAGATTGGTTGCAATCAGGACGTTTTAAAACATTTGTTAAAAATACATCCTTATACCATCTATAATCAGATAGAGAAGGACATCTAAGATTTGAAAGAACAATTTGAGAAGAATTTAATTCTTCTTTGGGATTTCCCACAAAATACATGGCAATAGTAACTAATAGGAAATCACAGGCATCAACCTTTTCTTGAGTAGTACCATCTTCTAAATCATATTCTCATTTATGATTCATAATGAATTGTTTGTCTTCTAAAGCCAATTGTTTATCCCACCAGTTTTCTAACTGACCAGTAAAACCAGTTATTAAAAGACTTGCAGCATTATTATTAGTTAAATTATGAATTTTATAGGCAGTTTTAGCCATTCCCATCTCTTGGAGAGTATTTAATATCTCATATTCTGATTTTCCATCAATATTCCATTGATGAATAGATTGACCATCATATTTTGATGTTTGAAATTGAGATCTTTCTTCATATTGAATATCAGGAGGAGTATGTAACACCCCCAAGTTATTCAGGGTATATTACAGCGCCGTGAGCCCCGCCGTGGGACCCACAAGGCTAAACATACGCGGAACTATAAACTTGACCGATAAGGTCTACATACAAAAGAAAGGAAGACGATACAAATGGTATTCAAAACCATAACCAACGAAAACATATACATCACTTCACAAATCAATACCTCGGCAACACAGGACGGAACATCAAGGAAACTGAAATACAATACTCGAGTATTTAAAAATCCATTCCAGTACAACAACACTGAATGGAGGAATCCAAGAACATAACCGGAGACAAGACACAGTATCACACTTGCCCATCATCTTCATGTCGACCTGCACTGCCTCATCCGCTCTCCTGGAACCTGAAATACATGAAACGTATTTCCCCCATAAAGGGGTTAGCCGTCGAATAGCTAGTGCAAGTATAACAATATGAAACATAATACTTCTCGACAATAAAGTAAATGTAATTCGTCAATTCATCAATATCCGTCAATTCATCAATATCCGTCAATTCATCAATTTAAGACTAGTATTCCGGAATAACTAAATCTCATAAGACGTATGTGAATGCCGTAGAAACGGTTCGTTCACCTCATACGCCGTTACGTATGTGAATGCCGTCAAAACGGTTCGTTCACCTCATACGCCGATACATGTAGGAATGCCGTCAAAACGGTTCGTTCATTACATGCCAATCAATATATCTATGAATGCCGTAAAACGGTTCGCTCATGATATGCCATCAATATTTCTATGAATGCCGTAAAACGGTTCGTTCATATCATACCATCAATTCCTCTTACTTTCAAAGTCGAGAACGTATAATCATAAATGTATACTTGCCTTAATAAACGCATCAAGATCCCAAGAACACGGTTCGACCGGAAGCTTGAACCACGAAGAAGACAACGAACGGAAGGGTTTCACTCGAGTTCTTCACAAGAATTCGACCCTAACAACATAAATTCAATAAATCATCGATCAAACGAGGAAGAATAATCGTAGAACGCCCGAAAACCCCTCTATGACATTTTACCGGACACCTTCAAGGCGTCGGTCAAGAACTCGACCAAAACAACGAATCGATATGATCCAACCATGGGATAACAAGGGAAATGATACAATACATCTAAATAATCATCAATCCTTCAAAATCCTAAGTTAAATCGGATTAAACGGACGAAATCGAACAAAATACCCAAAATCCCCAAAATTAGATTTCTAGAAAATCTGACCTGATTCGCTCGATCAAAGGATGTTATAGGATGGATGATTGATGATATGAGCTCCAAGACTCCATGGATATGTTGTTAAACAACATGGATTCAAGCTTAGAACACGCCCAGCTGCAGAAGAGGAGAAGACGAAGGTGAAAAATGGCAAGAAAAACGTCTGCAGGGCCTTTTATAGGGGTTGACTGTCCTGCCGGACACGGCCCGTGCCGATCGGCACGGTCGTGTCGCACAGCTGGCCGACAGGGACTCGACCGTGTCCTGCTTGACACGGTCGCGGCGCGGAGGGCCTTCCGACAAGCGACCCGTCCGACAAATGACTTCGGCATGACTCGACCGTGCTGCATTTACACGGCCGGGCGTGGCCGGGCGATTTATCTCGCTTATCCTAAGGGTTCGCACGGGCCGTGTCGGACGACACGGTCGGGTCTCGCGGCGAGACTCCGCATTTCCGGACGAGTACGGCACGGGCCGTGTCGGACGACACGGCCGGGTTCGGCCGGCAGTGATCGGCCAATAACGAGCGGGTGAGCTAAAACGACCATAACTCTCTCGTCCGGACTCCGATTGACTCACCGTTTGAACCATTGGAAAGCTAACTCGATGCTCTATAATGTTGCAAAGATTTAGAATTTTTTTGAGTTACCAAAAATTAATGGTGATCTAACAAAGTCGAACTCCCACGTGAAAAAGTCGATTAAGGACACGGAACTCAACAAAACGATACCGAAACGAACTCGGATGACAAAAAGTGTAGAATTAATCATTTATCAGGATGACGAAACGGTCCCAAGCAAGTCGTCAAAATAGACTTCCGCCAGAAATATAAAATTTCCGGGGAACAAAAATTACGGGTATTACAGAGTAGGCCTTCTATAATAATTTCTATTAGGACCATAAGATTTTAGTTTATTAATTTCTTCTGACTCAGCACTAGAATCACTTTCGCAGACACAATTAATGTCTGGTTTGGAATCAACAATACTTATTTTTGAATTATTGGAAGAGGAGGCAATATTAGATAAACTTTTATTAACTCTTTCTAATAAATGAGTATTAGTAGTATTGTCAAGAAGCTTTGTTTTAGGTAGAATTAATTTTTTATCCATTTTATTAGGTTTGAAATGAGGCTTTGATATTTCATTAGGATTTTGGGAATAGTTTTTTCTTCAGCATTAATCTGCAATTTGTGCATATGACTAACCTGATTAGAAATAGTTTGTAATATTTGATTTGAAAAATTATTCTGTTGATAAACTTTTTTAATATCTTCTTGAGTTATAGGATCATTACCTTCTTTTCCCTTTTTAAAAGGAGAAGCAATAACTCCTCCATCTTTAGTGGATATCTTAAGATTTTGTAAATGAGGATGAATAGAAGTAATGATTTCATCGTTGATTAAAGTCCAATTTTTAAGAAGTGTATTATGAACATTTATTTGTTTTTGAGAAAAAACATTTTGAATATTTCTGTCAGAATTAAAGGTTTGAAAGTATTCTAACAAAGGAATACTTTCATGAATTTTGAACATATGATCCATCCATTCTTTCTAAAAAAAATTTAGTTAGTTCATGATATTCATCCCGAAATTTTTGATACCATTCTCTCTGCTTATTATTTTTAGGGTCATAATAATATTCATTAATGAATTTATGATTAACGCTAAAAAATAAACTTTTTGTTTTAGGTTTGATACTAGTTATGACATCTATTTGAGATTGTAATATCAGCAATTTCGAATTTCGGTAATTTTCTTTTTTTCGGCGGAAGTCCGTTTTAACGACTCGCCCATGACCGTTTCGTCATTCTGAGAATGATTAATTCTACACTTTTTGACATCCGAGTTCGTTTCGGTGTCGTTTTGTTGAGTTCCGTGCTTTTTAGCGACTTTTCCGCACTTGAGTTCGATTCTTGCGAAGCTCGGTCGAAACTGCTGTTTCGAGTTTCCCATAAGTTCGTTTAACTTTGTTTTACGTGTTGTGAACTTCGGTTTGGTTATTCGATCACGTATCGTGATTTTCGGACGTTTTGGGCCATTTTTGTAATTTCCCAAAGTTTGGGGTAATTACTTCCGTTGTCGAATTCCGACACTTCGGGTGGTCGGAATCGTGTGTTCTCTTAGTGCTTGGATTCATCTTTGCGAGTACTTCGTAACCATATCTCTGATTTTTACTCAGGTTCGGGTTTTGGGGTCGTCCGGGCCGTCGGAGTGGCCACGACCGAGTCACGGCCGGAGCAGGGCCTGGCCTGGCCGAGTTACGGCCGTAAGGTGCCGGTTACGGCCGTAATGTTTGCCAGTTACGGCCGTAAGTGTGATCGGGTACGGCCGTACGGGTGCTGGGCATCTTCCGTACGAAGGCCGGTTACGGCCGTAATGTGTGCCAGGTACGGCCATAAGTGCCCGACAGTTGCTGGACTGATTTTTTGACGAATGCCGGTTACGGCCGTAAGGCCGGCCGAGTACGGACGTAAGGCACTTCCGGTTACGGCCGTAACCCTACCGGCTATATATAGCCTGGGCTCGGCCAGAGTTCATTTCTTACGCGTTTTTCTCCTTCTTTCGGCGGCTGGCGACGGGAAATGGAGTTCTTGGTCGATCCTACTCAATTCCAAGATGTTTTGGAAGATCCTTGTTGATTATATCATCATCCAATCCGTGTATTTCGTCGAATCAAGGTATATTTCTCGATTTTCCTTCAAGTTGACTTTTCGGAGAATTTGTTCTTGATTTCAATTCTAGCCCGATTTTGATACATCGGTTGGTGTAGTATGATGTTATTAATCGTGTTCTATGGGTTGTATATCCATATTTCGAGTTTGTTCAACTTGATTAGTGATTCAAGTGTTCTTGGGAGTTATCGAACATTGAGTGTTCGATTAAGTGTCCCAATGAGTTTTCCTTCGATAGTTTGGTGGGATTTCCGTTGTTTTTTACCTTGATTCTCATTGTGATCGTATTTTTGTGTTCTTGGCCATTTTGGGGGAAACTCTTGAATTTGTGTCGTTCGTCCGTTCAATTCAACGACTTTAGGACGTGCTATGGAACTCGTTTTCATTGTTGTTATTGTTGTTCGTAGTTTATTGTCGCGGGTTAACGTTCGGTGGAGTCGGCGGGTTCGTGGTCGGTTCGTGCCAACCTAATTCGGTCGATTCTACGCGTTGTTCTTATTCGAGGCAAGTACCTTGTCCATACAATTCTTGTTTTGTGAATATGATAATTGGTGATTGTCTTTATATGTTTGTTTGATTGTTTGAAACGAGTTTTCAAAAGATTCAGCTATCCTCGTTAAGGGCTCTTTTTCAAACGCGTGTGTTTTGTAAATTGTGTGGGTTGTAAGTGACTATGTGAATCCTATGTATATGTTTGGTGTTTATAATGCACTTGGTATTTGCGTGTGGACGTATATTGTTTCATTTCGGTGCATTGTGATTTGACGTGGTGTTTTGCTAAGTGTTTGATGCCTCTAGGTGAGTTGTTTGGATATCCTTGGTGTGATATGTTATTTTTACATGATTGCTTCGCTCACCGTAGGTTGGTTCGACAGGGCCACGGCGGGAATCCAATGGTAGAGCCCTGGATTCACGAGTGGTGAATGTATTTTACTCACCGTGGGTTGGTTCGACGGGGCCACGGCGGGAGTCCAATGGTAGAGCCCTGGATTCACGAGTAGAAACTTCACAGGTTGGTGTATATTTAGTGAATGTATTTTACTCACCGTGGGTTGATTCGACGGGGCCACGGCGGGAGTCCAATGGTAGAGCCCTGGATTCACGAGTAAAACTTCACGAGTTTTTATTGATTCTTACGTCCGTCGAGGATACGTGACGTGGGTTTTAACCCTGTGAATTGTTGTCGGTTTTCTATTTGCGAAAACAAAACCTTTGGGTTGTGACCCCTGTTGATTTTGGAAAGATAAGGATTTGATAATCCTAAATTGTTTTCTATTAAAACTCTCGAAGGCATTTTATACTGTTTCATAAATTGTTTCCCTTTAATTGTGGTCTTTCGGTTTTGGGATGTTTTACCCAAACTCATGCCTCGGGAAGTACTCTTCGTTACGTTTGGATCTTTGAGGATTCCTGATTATTATTGTTCTTGGAACTTGTATTGTATGGCTCGTATTTGCACTTTGTTCTTGCACTAACAAAACAGTGGAGTTTTGCTAACCACGGAGTATTCGGGGGGTGGATGTCTGTTTTTGCATTCAGGTTTGGGAGCATAACACAGGGTCGGCACGAAGGATGATGAAAGATGAACGATACTAATCACCCGAGGATCCGTATGATGTCATTGGTTTAGTTGTATTTTATTTCCGCTGCAGTATTCTTTCCCGTTGTACGGGATTGTGTTGTATTCGACCCCTGCGTGGGCATGTAATGTATTTGAGTTGTATGTAATTATTGAAAGACCAAATCGGTCTACTGGGTCATTTTAGCCTTAAAGGCGATGTTTAGATGTTTGATTTTAGTTATCAGCCTGGTAGATCCTCGAGGAGAGGGTCTACGGCGTGTAATATCCCTGAGTGGATTGGGGGTGTTACATAAATGGTATTGGATCTTAGGTTGAGGAAACCTAGGCTGTCGGGTCAAGTCGTGTTGTTTGAGTCTTGTTTCGTCGAATTTTATCTAACTGAGTCGTGCCGCGACGCGTCGTCTGAGTTTGTTGGTCGTGATTAGTATCGTGGGCGATCATCATCTTCGTGCGACTTGTGGATGTAAGTCTCCCTCCTTTGTGTTGTGCCTCGTGTGACACGAGCTATTTTTTATGATTATTTGTTAAGTGACGGAATCCTCTTATGGATTTTGATTTCTTGATACGTGACTATTTGACTCTCATATTTCGTTCATGTGATCAGTAGTGTTGCTGGATTGTGCATGTTGGACTGTATTTCTTTTATCCGTTGCGTGAGTTCTTTTGTAACGGCTTTCGGTATTTTACCGACTGAGTTTTATTTCGAAAATCGATTTCCTTAACTGAGTTTTTGGCATTATGGCCTTGATCATTTTGGCGAAATTCTTATGACGGTATTTAGTATTTTGTAAATGGCTTTTGTGAGTTTTTGAAATATTACCGTCATCGGCCTTTTTGGCGTTTTTGTAAATGGTTTTTATCCTGGTGGGTTCCGGCGCGGGACCCACAGCGCTATAATGTTCCGTGTATTTACCTGAAATTTTTGGGCATTCTAGCCCATTGAATTATCTTTGAAAATCTTGAGTATCTTAGAAATAAATTTCGAGACGTACATTTAAAATGAATTGTTTTCTCGGGGCACTTCCAAGGTGCCACAATATATTTCAAACTTCATTTACCTCGAGGACAAAAATGTTTTGAGATATTTTCAGTGTTTTATAAACACTTTTACTTAGACCTGAGGGTCGAATATTCTGAAAGTTTTTCACTAAGAGAAAGTGTCCTCATTTTTTTTTTATCGATGTGAAATGGTTCTCCAAAGTCTCGAAAATGATGTTTGTTCAACTTTTTGTAAAATGATACTCAAGATCAACTGGTGTTCCCAAACTGTTTTCATAAGGTGGTTTTCGTTTTTAAAACCCATCATTTCCTGCTTGTGGTCGGAGAAGGTGTGTATGATGTTGGTATTGTTGTTAGGGTGTTAGCCCTCCGAATTGTGATTGAATTGGTGGCATGAACGTCGAGGCATTGCCAAACATTTTTTTGTACTAGCCCTCTGTGAGAGGTGTGAACTGGTGTTTACTGTTTATCGCCTCGTGGTGATTTGCATGTTGTCGCACTAGTGTGAGTTGTTAAAGCTTGGATTTTTGTGCGTTTATACACATGGGTGATTGTTTCATGATGTTTGTATTACGTGCTGGTTATCGTTCGGGCCATTGAGGTCGCCAAACGATACCGTCGTTGTTGTAGTGTGTAATATCCGCATTTTCCCTTCCCTTGTATTTTTATTTTTTATGTATTTCTCGGTCGTAGTGACCCTCGTGTATCTTACACTCTATCTTTTCCGTTATCTATTGATTTGATTCCCGTTATCGTTGTGCGGAACCGCCGTTTCGGGGTTGCCGTGGATCCATTCTATGTTATGATACCCGTTGAGATGTTCCGTTAGATGTTTCGTTCACATTTCGGTGTCTTTGGACCGTTCATATTTCGTACCTAGCGCACGCTACTTCTTCTGCATAGCGCACGCTAGGGATCCCTTAGTAGCGCACGCTACGTTTGTTTCGTAGCGCGCGCTAGCGAGTAGCCCTGGGAGTGGCAGTGCTGTTTTTCCAGCCTTCTGGACTAGCATATTAGCGTACGCTACATATGCTAGCGCACGCTAATGTCGAGGCTAGCGACGCCGATGATGCCTTAACGTGCGCTAGCGTGAGTGTCCAAGATCTTGGATGCTTTACTACCAACCCGGTCAGTGCGGTTAGCGCACGCTACGCCAGAGGTAGCGCACGCTAACATATCGGGCGAAGCGCACGCTACGCTTGTATAGTAGCGCACGCTAACGTATCGTGGGTTTACGGCCGCCACCGACTCGATCGATGTCCGGTAGCGCACGCTATTGGTCGGTAGCGCGCGCTACCGAGAGAGGTTATTAGCGCACGCCACGCTTCGAGAAGCGCACGCTAACGCCAAAAGTCCGCTACCGGATCGACGCTAACTATTTCGCTCGTAATTTTTCTCGTTAGCGCACGCTAACCTTGAGGATTAGCGCACGCTAACACTCCTGGTTATATAAACCAGGAGTTGACCGAGATAATCACAATTTCTCATTTCTCTTCTTCCGCGGCCGAGCGACTCCAGAGGCGATTTGAGGTGATTTTCTTCTTCCAATCACTTCAGAGATTCTTATGCTTGAATTCTTGGTGTAGATTAACATCATCCACTTGTGTTTCTACTCCTAAATCCAAGGTAAATCTCTTAGAACCCTACTTTTCGATAAAAGTGGGGTGTTGGGATTTTCTTCCGATCCGTTCCGTTTTGTTGATGGATTCATGCGGAATATGATTAATCTTGTTGGTATTCTTAGTTTCCCTACGGATTCATGGTATATTTCGTGATTTTTACGGAATCGAGAGGGTTTGGTTGTGGTCCGCCCTCGTTGTTGTTTATGTACGAATATAAATGAATCGTAGGCGGGTTTTCGGGTGTATTCCAATTCCGTATTCGTTTAGAAATGGTTGTGATTGTATTCTTCGAATCGTTAGGTTCGGTTTCATTGGTTCCTAGCGTTCGTCGGTGACTTTCCTTTCGTTCTTCGCGTCATTAATTCAAGGCAAGTATTTTTGGAAACCTTTAAGCTTAACATGAAATGGTGATGTATATTACTTGTGTGTAACTCACCTTGTGTTGGCCCGACGGGTCAAGAAGGGAAATCTATGCCGCCGCCCTGGATTTCACGAGTTTCGTACCGCTAGCCAACTCGGGAGGGTCCCTGCGAGGCCTCGAGTGAGAATGTATGCTGCCGCCCTGTTCTCACGGCATAGCGTGTGCGTGGTTTTGTTTTTCTGAAATTGTAGCCAACTCGGGAGGGTCCCTGCGAGGCCTCGAGTGAGAATGTATGCCGCCGCCCTGTTCTCAAGGCTAATTGTGGACTATATATTTTCCGGAAAAGACATGTCTAGTTTTGGTTTTTGAAATGATATTGGTGCATGTACTATGAAATGTGTAAGCGATTGGTTTGCCTTGATTACTTGTACTAGCGTAATTGCTAACCCCTTTGGGGACCCGTTTTGGGGAAATTCTTGTTATGGATTTCAGGTTACGATTATCCAGACGAGCGGGCACCAGGACAGTACGAGGATGTTGGCCAGGGTCGTTGACATGTGCATTTGGGTCTACTTATTTCCTTTGTCCATTTCGATATGGTTGTTCCCACAGTTTTAAACTTATAGATTCTACTCGCGAGTACTTAGGCTTATCGTTTCAAACTCCGTATTGTATTGTCTTAAAATTGTCACGTTGTTGGTTGATGCTTATTTTGCCGGTTGCTCCGGGTGTATCTTTATATGTCATATTATTTAATTGTATATCCTCGCTAACCAAGATGGTTAGTCGAGTGGAGTTTTCTTATCGTAGCCTGGTGGGTCCCATGTAGGGGTCTACGGCGCTGTAACATATTCCGAATATCTCGGGGTGTTACAGAAAATGGTATCGGAGCTCTAGGTTTATGGATACCTAGGCTTGTTGGTTAATTGGGTCTAGTCGTGTTTGTTTTGCACATTGTCACACCGCTGCCAAAGATCCCAAGATTTCCAAAGGCTCGTAAGTTTTCTTATTCGGCTCTTTTGTTTCTTGCATTGTATTTCCACTTTTGAATCGTAGTTGTTTCTCCTCCCTTACTCATCATCGATATACTTCTGTTATCTCTCAACATCAGTATGGATGCCGAAGGAAACCGTGGTCGTGGTCGTGGTCGTGGTCGTGGACGCGGCCGAGGACGTGGGGCAGCCGGTGGGGCGGCCACGTCGCATTCTTCGGGAGCCGGCAATACCGGTGACCGCCATACCATGCTTCTTCAGAGTGCGCCGATCTTGGTATTGCGGCATTATGCGGCAAAGAAATGGTTAACCAGATGGCGGCTATAGCTCGTGGTCCGTAACCCCGATCGTGCCCATGCTAATCGGGGCGAGCGGATCGGGCTTCAGGATGTCATCAAGATGCATCCTCCTCGGGCCGGGAGCTTCGACCCGATCGGCCGAAGGGTGGATCAAGGAGATATCCTAAGTATTCACTGCTACCAACTGCCCCGAGGACCGCAAGGTCCCTATTGCTCAATATTTTCTCACGGGAGATGCTACAGATTGGTGGGAGGCCGTTGGTCCCAAAGATCATGTTGCTTCATGGGCCGAATTTCAAGAATTGATGGAGACCGAATATTGTCCGTGGCCGGTCAGGCAGGCCCGAGTGCATTCTTTCTATGACGCCCAACCACGGGATATTCCCGTATCTCAGGCCATTGCCGACTTTAACAAGGAGTTGGGTTATGTGAAGACCCAAGTTGTCGCTGAGAGGGACAAAATTTTCCATTTTTCCAGGAGGATGAAGCTGCCTATTCGGGACTATATGTCTGGGCTCGTCTGTACTACCTTGAAGGATTATCAGAGTCGAGCTCTTGCTTATGATATGTCAGTGACGGCTAGCGATTTGGCTCGTGAGAGCAAGAAGTAGAAGTCGGTCGGAAATTTTTCTGGTCCCAAGAGTGGAGGCCAGCAGAAATCTCAAGCTGCAAATATTTCAACGGGCGGTTCGGCTCGTTTCTGGGAGCTTTCGGTGCCTCCGAACCTCCGCTCGTGAACCTACATGTTTTAACCGTGGTGTGGGGCCATAGGAGCCGGCGTTGTTCTCGTCCAAGCTTACTTGTTACACTTGTGGGACACCGGGCCACGTGGCCCTTTTTGTGAGCAGTCAAACAGCCTTCGTGGCGCCTGCTCTTCCCAACCACTACCGTTGGAGCCGAGTGTGAACCAGTGGCTCATTTGCTCCGCCGCCTCCACCGAGTGCCGGCCGAGGTAGGGGTCGGGGTCACCTGCTAGGGGTGGAGCTTCCAAAGGTCGGCTCGCTCGCCCGCGTATCTATGAGATGAGGAGAGCCGATGATCCAAAGAAACTCAGTAGCGGCAGTGCACTGCTCATATTCATTTCCATCCCGCGTGTGCTTTTCGATTCAGGTGCTACGCATTCATTCATTTCTCTAGAGTGTGTACGCCGTTTGAGTCTCGACTGTTTGTCACCTTGCGAGCCTTTCATCGTTAAACTTCCTAGCGGTGATAGAATTGTCGGTGATCGAGAGGTCCGAGACTGCTCTGTGATTATTTGTGAGAGAGCTTGGCTCTCTAATCTTATTGTCGTTAATATTGAGGGTGAGGATTTGATTCTCGGGGATGATTGGCTCGAGCGGCATGGTGCAATCATGAACTACCGCACGAGGATCATCACCATGTTAGCCGAGGATGGCACCGAGCACTCCTTCGCGGGACGAAGGAGGGGAAATCAGAAATTCGTCATTAATGCCTTGAAGGCGATGAGTCTCCTGCGAAAGGGGTGTACTGGTTATTGGTGCTATGCCTTGAAGGCGGAGGATGGTGGAGTCGAGCTTTCGTCGATTCCAGTCGTTAATGAGTTTCCTGATGTATTTCCTGACGAGTTACCGGGGTTGCCACCGGATCGTGAGGTTGAGTTTGCTATAGAGTTAGAGCCGGGTGCGGCTCCGATTTCGAAGGCGCCGTATCGCATGGCACCTTCAGAGATGGCAGAGTTGAAGAAGCAGTTGAGTGAGCTTCTTGAGTCGGGGAATGTTCGACCGAGTGCCTCGCCTTGGGGCGCACCGGTCCTGTTTGTGCGGAAGAAGGATGGTTCATGTTGGGAATAATAATGTTGTTTTGATAATTGCCAAACAAAGCTTGATACAGCAAGCCCTGTATCGAAAGCCGGTTGAAGTTGCAATCCTGTATCGAAGACCTTATCACGGCCAAAGATACAAAGAAAGCTCGCGCTAACTAGATACAGCAACAAAGTCTAAATAAACGCCAAGTATGGAAGCTGTCTCGAAACCTCAATACAGCGCCCTTCCATACAGCGCCTGACTATTCCATTATGCCTACAGCACCAGTGGATACAGCATTCTCATCGGATCAGGACTGAAGACCGTTTGGAAAGGAATCTTTGGAATTCACTAAAGTCAAACCCTGTTCGATAAAGAAGTATTTAAATACTGAAAGGATAAAGTATTTAAATACTGAAGCTGTCAGAGATCTTCAAATCCCTTAATATCCGGATCCTGGTCTATTCAAGTCAACTATCGAATCCTGCCCAACGGATCTATCTCAACGGATATATCTAAGAATGCTATATATATCCCCAGAAATTGAAGATCAAGTACGTACAACCACAACGAAATCAGTCACCAAGTGAAGAAGCTGTTATTATATACATCAGAGCAAAACATATCTCCAGAATCTTTCTGCAAATCAGATCTAAAGAGATATACAGTGCTCAAACATCAAGAACAGCCATCATCAGCTCAAGAACTCCATATTCAAAGCTGCTGTTCTTACCTGGTTATCTACCCTTTTACCTTTGTGTAAAAACTGAGCTCTGTGTGAACTCAACAAAGTCATTCTGACCTGTGTGGGACGAATAAGGACGAAGCTTTGGAACTGTGTGTGAAGAAGCAAGTCAAGAAGGAAGCTTTAACCAATCTGTGTGAACGGTTGAAAGCGGCATTCTTTGTATCAATCTGTGTGAACGATACAAGGATAGGTTTGATTATAAATACATAGTTGTGTACGCAGTATTTATAATAAACGATTTACTCCTGTGTGGAGGACCAGTGGACGAATAAGGACGAAGCTTTGGAACTGTGTGTGAAGAAGCAAGTCAAGAAGGAAGCTTTAACCAATCTGTGTGAACGGTTGAAAGCGGCATTCTTTGTATCAATCTGTGTGAACGATACAAGGATAGGTTTGATTATAAATACATAGTTGTGTACGCAGTATTTATAATAAACGATTTACTCCTGTGTGGAGGACCAGTGGACGTAGAGGGGTTTACCTCGAACCACTTAAATACTGTGTTATTTACCTTTAGCTTTTACTGTTTTCATAACTGTGATTTATTCAAGTATACACCGCAAAACCCTGTACGCACCAAGCCAACAGGAGATTAGACCGAGTTGCTGTATCGACGGCAACTTACTGTATTAAAGACTTCCGCTACGCACTCCAAATTAGAAAACCGTACAGCCTGTTGCTAAAACATTTCCCAGGCTGTATCGAGTGTACTTACTGTTTTTATTTATAGGGACCAACAATTGGTATCGGAGCGGTTGATTCTAAAAAGAATCAGTCGCATTTTTAACTGAATCAGATCCTTAAAAACATTTATTTTCGAAAACAATCTTTGTAATTCCCATCTTCTAAAATGGATACCTTTATGTCTAATAAGATATCTATGTTTCACATTAACGAGTTTGATGACTGGAGAAACAGGATGAAGAACAAACTCAAGGCCTTCATTGGAGAAACAAAAGCTCCGCTCGCATCAACAAAGACCGAAGAATGTCTTCAGGTGGTCACTGATAGTGACTCGTCAGATGATGAGTTAGAAGATCGAGCCTATGTGTGCTCTATGGCGGAAGATAAAGAAGAAAATGAAGACGGCGATGATGATGAGGTAAGCTCCACCTCAACTATTCCTATAAATGCATCTCATACCTTTGAAAATATGTTGAAAGAATTTAATAACATTCAAACGGCCCATGAGATATTGAAAAGAGAAAACACCCAGCTTGAAATTTCCAACTTAGAGCTGAAGGAAGAAAACGACTTGCTGAAGGATAATTACGAAAATATGTCAGTTGATTGCGAAAACAGCAAAGTCAATTTAGAAAAACTCATGGAGAGCAATCATCAACTTGCTCACAATCTAAATGAGACTAAGTCTCATCTTGAAAGCAAGACAAATGATTTGGCCCTACTCGAAGCCAAGGTAAAATCACTCGAGAAACGTGAAGGAGAATTAGAGACAATCTTGAAATCTTTCAAGAAATCCTCTAAAAGAATGGAAGAGATCCTAAGCACTGGGCAACATGCTCATGATAAACGTGGCTTAGGGTACAACTCGTTCTCCAACAAAGAAAAATCTAGTACGGTATTCGTCAAGAGTGAGTAATCCATTCCTGTATCGAAAGAAGTTCCGAGTCCTGAGAAGGAACCCTTTGCACCGCGAACAGCAAAAGCTGCTATTCCGCCCCCGCAATCCTATTCCAGACAGCGGAATCCTCAGCCATTCGGACACGAAAGGCGCAATCCACAGATGCTCCACAAGCATATCCTAAGCGACAACAACCGTCCAGAGGGAAAGTCAGATCGAATTATCCAAGGCCGTGGCGATCTTCTTGATCTGACACGCCGAGGTATTGGATACAAGAGCCCCGTTATCCCTCGAGACAGCAAGTGCCCGTTCAGTATCATCAACAGCGTTGGGAATCCAACTGGAGACCCAGAAGGCAAGCTGTTAGGCCAAAGAAAATGGCTCCACCTCCGAGACGACAATCGTACTGGAATAACAACTATAATTCTCGATTTTTCATGCATTATAATTATCATGATTACAACGACTACGTGCCTGACCCACGTAGATATCGATATAAAGGACCAAAAGTAGCCTACAACAAACAAATTGTTGTCCGGCAAATTTGGGTACCGAAAGGCACTATCACACCAGGACCCAAAGTTACTTGATATCCATTCGTCGACACGAATTGGAAACGCTACATCCAGAAAATCCCTGTAAAGTTTTTTTTGCTTTTACTCATTAAGTGAGGGGGAATGCTGTAAGACCCATGAATACAGTATCTGCCATTAATTAGCGTGCACTCGTAATACAGTCAAGACAAGCCTTTGTAGGACTAAGAAGGCATGAAACCTTCCTACGGCTGACGTGTGCATTAATTAAGGGGGAATACAGTACGACCCATGAATACAGCATTAATCCGAACATTAATTGAATCCTGTATATACCTTTTGAGGGGGAACGCTATATTATCCGAGGATACAGTTTGTTTTAAAACAAATTTTATCTTATTATTACTTTTAGAACTCGTCTGCGAACAGTTCATAGGTTCAGTTGTACTCAACTAGATCAAATGTAAGATTGTGCCTGCGCGCCAATCATAAACTTAAAATGTAATACACTTCCCTATTAGATGCTATCATTTTAGAACTTGCTCATGAAAGTTCACATTTCATTTAGATTAAGTGCTGAAGACCAGATCATTTGACAGAAGATCAAGAAGCCTGCTCAAGAAACTATCAAAGAGAAGGAAACTGTTGGAAAAATCATCTCCTGTATCGAAGTCCTCTCAAGTTGCCATCAAGTAGTTATCAAAGAGAAGGAGAAATTGGTTGGTTTGGAAATTATCAAAAAGGGGGAAATTGTTGGGAATAATAATGTTGTTTTGATAATTGACAAACAAAGCTTGATCTGACAAGCCCCGTATCGAAAGCCGGTTGAAGTTGCAATCAGTATCGAAGACCTTATCACAGCCAAAGATACAAAGAAAGCTCTCGCTAACTAGATACAAGAACAAAGTCTAAATAAACGCCAAGTATGGAAGGCATCTCGAAACCTCAATACAGCGCCCTTCCATACAATACCGACTATTCCATTATGCCTACAGCACCAGTGGATACAGCATTCTCATCGGATCAGGACTGAAGACCGTTTGGAAAGGAATCTTTGGAATTCACTAAAGTCAAACCCTGTTCGATAAAAAAGTATTTAAATACTGAAAGGATAAAGTATTTAAATACTGAAGCTGTCAGAGATCTTCAAATCCCTTAATATCCGGATCCTGGTCTATTCAAGTCAACTATCGAATCCTGCCCAACGGATCTATCTCAACGGATATATCCAAGAATGCTATATATATCCCCAGAAATTGAAGATCAAATACGTACAACCACAACGAAATCAGTCACCAAGTGAAGAAGCTGTTATTATATACATCAGAGCAAAACATATCTCCAGAATCTTTCTGCAAATCAGATCTAAAGAGATATACAGTGCTCAAACATCAAGAACAGCCATCATCAGCTCAAGAACTCCATATTCAAAGCTGCTGTTCTTACCTGGTTACCTACCCTTTTACCTTTGTGTAAAAACTGAGCTCTGTGTGAACTCAACAAAGTCATTCTGACCTGTGTGGGACGAATAAGGACGAAGCTTTGGAACTGTGTGTGAAGAAGCAAGTCAAGAAGGAAGCTTTAACCAATCTGTGTGAACGGTTGAAAGCGGCATTCTTTGTATCAATCTGTGTGAACGATACAAGGATAGGTTTGATTATAAATACATAGTTGTACGCAGATTTATAATAAGCGATTTACTCTGTGTGGAGGACCGGTGGACGTAGAGGTTTACCTCGAACCACTTAAATCTTGTGTTATTTACCTTTAGCTTTTCTTGTTTTCATAATCGTGATTTATTCAAGTATACACCGCAAAACCCCTGTACGCACCAAGCCAACAGAGATTAGACCGAGGATTCTTTGTATCGACGGCAACTTACTGTATTAAAGACTTCCGCTACGCACTCCAAATTAGAAAACCGTACAGCCTGTTGCTAAAACATTTCCCAGGCTGTATCGAGTGTACTTACTGTTTTTATTTATAGGGACCAACAGTTCACTACGTTTGTGTATCGACTACCGCGAACTAAACAAGGTGACCATCAAGAACAAGTATCCCTTGCCGAGAATTGATGACTTGTTCGATCAATTGCAAGGAGCGGCGGTGTTCTCAAAGATTGATTTGAGATCGGGGTACTATCAGCTCCGAGTGAGGGAGTCAGATGTGCCGAAAACAGCTTTTCGGACGAGATACGGACATTATGAATTCGTAGTTATGCCTTTCGGGTTAACTAATGCGCCGGCGGTGTTCATGCAATTGATGAACAAAGTCTTTATCGAGTATTTGGATAAGTGTGTCGTCGTCTTCATTGACGATATTCTTATCTATTTGAGGAATGAGGAAGAGCATGCCCATCATCTGTGGATAGTGTTAGACGTTTTGAGGACCGAGCAACTCTATGCGAAGTTCTCGAAATGTGATTTCTGGCTAAAGGAAGTGATGTTTTTGGGTCACGTGATTTCAGCCGAAGGAGTCCGTGTGGATCCGCAGAAAATTGAGGCAGTGTTGGATTGGGCATCGCCCGCAAATGTGAAGGAAGTCCGTAGTTTCTTGGGTTTGGCTGGCTACTACCGTAGGTTCGTCGAGGGTTTCTCAAAACTAGCTCGGCCACTTACTCAGTTGCTCCATAAATCCGAGAAGTTCGTCTGGAACGACGAGAGGCAATCGAGTTTTGAGGAATTGAAGAAGCGTTTGACTTCAGCTCCGGTTTTGGCGTTGCCATGTGGCAACGAGGATTCGCCGTGTATAGCGATGCTTGGTCGTGGTCTTGGATGCGTATTGATGCAGCACGGCAAGACCATTGCCTATGCGTCGAGACAGTTGAGGCCGTATGAGCTTAACTACCCTACTCACGATTTAGAGTTAGCGGCGGTTGTCTTTGCACTCAAGATTTGGCGTCACTATCTTTTCGGCTCTGCATGTCAGATTTTCACCGATCATAAAAGTCTGAAATACATATTTACTCACGGGAGTTGAATATGAGGCAGAGGAGGTGGTTAGAGCCGATTAAGGATTATGACCTTGAAATCCTTTATCATCCGGGCAAGGCAAACGTCGTGGCCGACGCCTTGAGTCGAAACCGATTGCGTTGCGAACGCTTGAGGTCCTTACGCCTCGATCCCGAGCTTCGGCGGGCTTTGATCGGGTTAGATGTTGAGGTTTTGTTGCACAGAGTGTCGGGCAACTTTGTGCTTTAGAGATTTCGTCGTCTTTGATCGATGAAATTAGTGTCAAACAATCGGAGGATCCGATGATTACTCAAATCCGAGAGAACGTTCTTAAGGGAAAGTCTCCTGGATTTGTGATTCACGAGGATGGTGTTTTGAGATTCCAGTCGGCTTTGTGTGCCGAGCGATCCGGAGTCGCGACAGAGCATTTTGCATGAGGCCCATTCCACACCTATTCCGTTCATCCTGGTTCGAGTAAGATGTACAAGGACACGAGGAGGAACTTCTCCGTGGAATGATATGAAGGAGGAGGTTGCACGGTTTGTAGCGAGATGTTTGACTTGCCAGGTCAAAATCAAGCATCGGCCGGCCAAGGGTTATTGCGATCACTTCCCGTTCCGGAATGGAAATGGGAAGACTTATCGATGGATTTCGTTACGAGTTTGCCGAGATCGAGGTCGGGCATGAACATGGTATGGGTGATTGTTGATCGTCTGACCAAGTCGGCACATTTTCTGGGCATCAGGGACACTTGGGGCCCGGAGAAGTTAGCTCGTGTGTTTATCGCGCAGATTGTGAGACTTCACGGTACTCCGAAGTCTATTGTTTCGGATCGTGATGGCCGTTTCGTATCGCATTTTTGGCAGGCGGTGCATAAGGCGTTAGGTACCCGTTTACATTTGAGTACCTCTTTTCATCCCCAGTCAGATGGACAGTCGGAACGCACCATCCAGACATTCGAGGACATGTTGCGTGCTTGTGCTCTCGATTGGAGCAACGACTGGGAGGAGCATTTGCCATTGATCGAATTCACGTACAACAATAGTTGGCATGCGTCGATTCGGATGGCACCATACGAGGCACTTTATGGGCGGCGATGTCGGTCACCGATTTGTTGGAATGAGGCGTCCGATTTGGTCGGGACCGAGCCGGATGTCGTTTTAGAGACGAGGCGGAAGATAGAATTAATTCGAGAACGGATGTTGACTGCCCAGAGTCGACAGAAGTCATATGCCGATGTCCGTCGTCGACCTTTAGAATTCGAGGTGGGAGACCACGTTTTGCTGAAGGTGTCGCCGACGAGAGGAGTTTTCCGTTTCGGGAAGAAGGGGAAGTTGAGTCCGAGATTTATTGGACCCTTCGAGATTCTCGAGCGAGTCGGTGGGTTAGCATACCGTTTGGCGTTACCCCCGGCCCTGAGTCATGTTCATAACGTTTTTCATGTTTCCCAGCTGAGGAAATATGTCCCGGATCCTAGTCACATCATCGACTATGGGGAGATTGACGTTGCCGAGGATATTACTTTTGAGGAGCGTCCTTTGAAGATTTTGGAACATCGGGAGTAACGACTGAGGCATAAGACCATCCCTTTGGTCAAGGTGCAGTGGTCGAGACACGGTATCGAGGAGGCAACTTGGGAAACCGAGGATAGCATGCGTGCTAAGTACCCTGAGTTGTTTGTTTCTTAAGTTTCGGGACGAAACTTATTTTTAGAGGGGTAGAATGTAATATCCGCATTTTCCCTTCCCTTGTATTTTTATTTTTTATGTATTTCTCGGTCGTAGTGACCCTCGTGTATCTTACAGTGTATCTTTTCCGTTATCTATTGATTTGATTCCCGTTATCGTTGTGCGGAACCGCCCGTTTGGGTTGCCGTGGATCCATTCTATGTTATGATACCCGTTGAGATGTTCCGTTAGATGTTTCGTTCACATTTCGGTGTCTTTGGACCGTTCATATTTCGTACCTAGCGCACGCTACTTCTTACGCATAGCGCACGCTGAGATCCCTTAGTAGCGCACGCTACGTTTGTTTAAAGAGCGGCGCTAGCGAGTAGCCCCAGGAGTGGCGATCTTGTTTTCGGCCTTACGGACTAGCGTATTAGCGTCGCTACATATGCTAGCGCACGCTAATGTCGAGGGCTAGCGCGCCGATGATGCCCGATGCGTGCGCTAGCGTGAGTGTCGATCTTGGGCGATTTACTCACGAACCGGTCAGTGCCGGTTAAGCGCCACGCTACGCTCGTATGGTAGCGCACGCTAACGTATCGATTAGCGCACGCTACGCTTGTATAGTAGCGCACGCTAACGTATCGTGGGTTACGGCGGTGCCACTGGACTCGACTGATGTCCGGGTAGCACACGCTATTGGTCGGTAGCACGCGCTACCGAGAGGTTATTAGCGCACGCTACGTTTCGAGTAGCGCACGCTAACGGCCAAAAGTCGCTCTTTGGGTGGGCCTAACTATTTTGGCTGTAATTTTTCCCGTTAGCGCACGCTAACCTTGAGGATTAGCGCACGCTAACACTCCCTGGTTATATAAACCAGGGAGTTGACCGAGATAATCACAATTTCTCATTTCTCTCCTTCTTCCGCGGCCGAGCGACTCCAGAGGCGATTTGAGGCGATTTTCTTCTTCCAATCACTTCAGAGATTCATTAGCTTGAATTCTTGGTGTAGATTAACATCATCCACTTGTGTTTCTCATCCTAAATCCAAGGTAAATCTCTTAGAACCCTACTTTTCGATAAATTGGGGGTTTTGGGATTTTCTTCCGATCCGTTCCGTTTTGTTGATGGATTCATGCGGAATATGATTAATCTTGTTGGTATTCTTAGTTTCCCTACGGATTCATGGTATATTTCGTGATTTTTACGGAATCGAGAGGGTTTGGTTGTGGTCCGCCCTCGTTGTTGTTTATGTACGAATATACATGAATCGTAGGCGGGTTTTCGGGTGTATTCCAATTCCGTATTCGTTTAGAAATGGTTGTGATTGTATTCTTCGAATCGTTAGGTTCGGTTTCATTGGTTCCTAGCGTTCGTCGGTGACTTTCCTTTCGTTCTTCGCGTCGTCATTAATTCAAGGCAAGTATTTTTGGAAACCTTTAAGCTTAACATGAAATGGTGATGTATATTACTTGTGTGTAACTCACCTTGTGTTGGCCCGACGGGGTCAAGAAGGAAAATCTATGCTTCCGCCCTGGATTTCACGAGTTTCGTACCGCTAGCCAACTCGGGAGGGTCCCTGCGAGGCCTCGAGTGAGAATGTATGCTGCAGCCCTGTTCTCACGGCATAGCGTGTGCGTGGTTTTGTTTTTCTGAAATTGTAGCCAACTCGGGAGGGTCCCTGCGAGGCCTCGAGTGAGAATGTATGCTGCCGCCCTGTTCTCAAGGTTAATTGTGGACTGTATATTTTCCGGGAAAGACATGTCTAGTTTTGGTTTTTAAATGATATTGGTGCATGTACTATGAAATGTGTAAGCGATTGGTTTGCCTTGATTACTTGTACTAGCGTAATTGCTAACCCCTTTGGGGACCCGTTTTGGGGAAATTCTTGTTATGGATTTCAGGTTACGATTATCCAGACGAGCGGGCACCAGGACAGTACGAGGATGTTGGCCAGGGTCGTTGACATGTGCATTTGGGTCTACTTATTGCCTTTGTCCATTTCGATATGGTTGTTCCCACAGTTTTAAACTTATAGATTGTACTCGCGAGTACTTAGGCTTATCGTTTCAAACTCCGTATTGTATTGCCTTAAAATTGTCACGTTGTTGGTTGATGCTTATTTTGCCGGTTGCTCCGGGTGTATCTTTATATGTCATATTATTTAATTGTATATCCTCGCTAACCAAGATGGTTAGTCGAGTGGAGTTTTCTTATCGTAGCCTGGTGGGTCCCATGTAGGGGTCTACGGCGCTGTAACATATTCCGAATATCTCGGGGTGTTACATAGTGTTTGTGTGTGAATTACTTTACGATGGTAATTGTTGTATATGATATGTGTTATGATTCCTTGTTGTGCTGAGTTGGCATCTCTAGTATGTTGTTTTGCGGTGTTATTTTCCATTGTATCTAGAGTTTGTATTTTCGGTATGCCGAGCCGAGGCATTTCAGCCGTGATGTGCCGGGGAATGTACGTGCAATTTGTCCTTCTCGTCAGTAACACATTTCGAGTGTGGACTCGAGGGTCACCGAATTCAGTTTTGCGAATTGGCTTCCGAGACTTTCGGAGTTCGCGCTTCAGCACAGATATCAGGATCGGCTCTCAGAGGACCATGGGAGATTTCTCTGTCAGTTGCTTTTTGTGTTGTTACCTTGTTTCCGTTATTGTGTGTTGCGGGGACGACTTTCTTTTATAAGAGGTCGAATGTAATGCCCGTATCATTTTTGACTTCCGCATTCTCTCTCTATCATGTCTATCGATTCGCTTGTGTTTGTTGATACTGTCTGAACATGTTCTGTATTTCGGTTTCATCGTTCGAACAAGCTGTGATCTTGTTTTGGGTCGATCTGGTTATCGATGTAACTTTTTCGAGTTCGGTTCGATTATTGTGAACCTTGTTCGGAAGTAACATCTTTTGATTCTACTAGTTCTTTTATTCGAAGTGGATCGGATTTTGAACTTCTGTATTTTCGACTCTGTCGACTCGTTTATGTTCGTTGACGTTTTCTGAGCTTGTCCTGCCCCTTGCTTTTGTTGATCGAACGAGTGTGGTATTGTTTCGGAATAACTCGGTTGTCGTTGTGACTTTTCAATTTCTATTCCCTTCCATGTGGATCTTATGTGAATGCATATGTTGTTGTTTTCACCGGATCATATATTGTCTCGAGTCGAGATGTGAACCTTGGAGTTGTTGTTTGAATTTTATTGTTCTTCGTGATTCGAACATGATCGTTCGATTTTTGTTGTCTCGATCTTTGTGGTTCGATCGTTTGATTGTTCGGTTTTTGTTGATCTCGTTTCGTGATTTTTGAGCGTTCAGACTCCTTCCTAATTCCCTTAAGTTCGAGAAATTAGTCTCGTTTTCGATCTTCCAACCCTTGGGCGGTGGAATTCCGTATTTGTTCAGCATTTGGATTGATGAACCGTTGGGTTGGTCAATCGTATTGATCTTCGTTCGTTGTGTTTTGTGATTGTTTGGATAATCGACCTGATTGTACTATCTATTTGATGACGTTTGTCACTTATTGATTTTATTATGTCTCTACGGTGGCGTTGTGTTGGTCGTCGTGGAGCGTGTTTTCACGCCGTATGTCTCTTTGCGTTTCTTGCAGCGTCTCACCATTGGGCGCGAGTTTTCAGTTTTGTGTATCTCGTCGAGTTTTTCTGGCGGGTATATTGCTTCCCCCTACCTGTTTTAATTTTTGGGACGAAATTTCTTTTAAGGAGGGTAGAATGTAATATCCGTAATTTCGAATTTCGGTAATTTTCTTTTTTTCGGCGGAAGTCCATTTTGACGACTCGCCCATGACCGTTTCGTCATTCTGAGAATGATTAATTCTACACTTTTTGACATCCGAGTTCGTTTCGGTGTCGTTTTGTTGAGTTCCGTGCTTTTTAGCGACTTTTCCGCACTTGAGTTCGATTCTTGCAAATCTCGGTCGAAACTGCTGTTTAGAGTTTCCCGTAAGTTCATTTAACTTTGTTATACGTGTTGTAAACTTCGGTTTGGTTATTCGATCACGTATCGTGATTTTCGGACGTTTTGGGCCATTTTTGTTATTTCCCAAAGTTTGGGGTAATTTATTCCGTTGTCGAATTCCGACACTTCGGGTGGTCAGAATCGTGTGTTCTCTTAGCGCTTGGATTCTTCTTTGCGAGTACTTCGTAAATGTATCTCCGATTTTTACTCAGGTTCGGGTTTCGGGGTCGTCCGGGCCATCAGAGTGGCCACGGCCGAGTCACGGCCGGAGCGAGCCTTTGGCGAGTTACGGCCGTAAGGTGCGATTACGGCCGTAATGTGTGCTAGTTACGGCCGTAAGTGTGATCGAATGCGGCCGTCTGGCGCTAGGCATCTTCGGACGAAGGCGGTTCTGGCCGTAATGTGTGCGATTCGGCCGTAAGTGCCGGCGATTCTTTGGGTGATTTTTTGATGAATGCCGGTTACGGCCGTAAGGCCTGCCAAGTACGGCCGTAAGGGCCGAGTTACGGCCGTAAGGCACTTCCGGTTACGGCTGTAACCCTGCCGGCTATATATAGCCTGGGCTCGGCCAGACTTCATTTCTTACGCGTTTTTCTCCTTCTTTCGGCGGCTGGCGACGGGTGCGACGGGAAATGGAGTTCTTGGTCGATCCTACTCAATTCCAAGATGTTTTGGAAGATCCTTGTTGATTATATCATCATCCAATCCATGTATTTCGTCGAATCAAGGTATATTTCTCGATTTTCCTTCAAGTTGACTTTTCGGAGAATTTGTCCTTGATTTCGATTCTAGCCCGATTTTGATACATCGGTTGGTGTAGTATGATGTTATTAATCGTGTTCTATGGGTTGTATATCCATATTTCGAGTTTGTTCAACTCGATTAGTGATTCGAGTATTCTTGGGAGTTATCGAACATTGAGTGTTCGATTAAATGTCCCAATGAGTTTTCCTTCGATAGTTTGGTGGGATTTCCGTTGTTTTTGACCTTGATTCTCATTATGATCGTATTTTTGTGTTCTTGGCTATTTTGGCGGAAACTCTTTCTAACACCCTCAAGATATTCGAGGTATATTACAGCGCCGTGAATCCTTATATGGGACCCACCAGGCTGAACAACATCATACTCATCGACTCACATAAACGACAGGACAATACCATGTCATAAAGACGCAAAACAGAATAATCCACCTGGTTCAACCGGTCAATATAACATCATCATCCAACACAACATAATAAGCAACAATACAATCCGAACAAACAAGAACCCCTTAAGTACTCGAGTACAACTATTAGTTCAAAACCACGAAAGATGAAAAGGTAAAAGACACTAAAACGTCACTCGTGCACAATCATCACGCACGGCCATCATCCGTGTACTGGTCCAGCGCCCGCTCGTCTCGATGAACCTGACCTGAAATTCATAAAACGAATTTCCCCAACACGGGTCCCCAGAGGGGTTAGCAATTACGCTAGTACAAGTAACCAGATGAACGACTTACATCTTACACATATAGTAATGCATGCAATTCAAGAAAACATAGTTCCAAAACACTCATTTCCGGAAATGCTAATGATCAAACCACATTTGTAAAAATGCACCACAATTAACCGCGGACCCACAGCTTCGTGGATCCCTGCCGAGACCCCGTCGGATCTAACCCACAGTGGTTAAAAGCAAGTTCGCGGTTCCACAGCTTCGTGGAGCCCTACCGAGACCCCGTCGGATCTAACCCGCAGTGAGCATACACACACACAATTTCTCATACAAAACTACTATGTCAAGATCGTAAGTTCATAAGGATACTTGCCTCGATTAAATAGACGATGACACGAACGGAACGGAAGAATCAAGCACAACCACGAGGAACCGACGAAAATGAACCTAACGATTTGAATAACACAATCACAACCAACTCTAAACGATTACGGAAATGGAATACACCCGGAAACCCGCCTACGATTCATGTATATTCATACCAAAAATAACAACGAGGGCGGACCACAACCAAACCCTTTCGATTCCACAAAATATCCATGAATCCGTAGGAAAACTAAAGATACTAACAATATCAATCGTATACATCATGAATCCATCAACAAAACGGAACTAATCGGAAGAAAATCCCAAAACCCCCAAATTAATCGAAACTAGTGTTCTAGAAATATTACCTTTGAAGATTCAAGTACTAAGATCCGAAGAGCACGCGTTAGATTGATTATCCGAGCCTCACAACCGAAGGAAGATGATGAAAATCGACTCCCGAATGAAGAATGCTTGAGAGTTCTCCCCCCCTTTAGCTCTCTCTCTTTCTCGCGCAGTGAAATGAAGAAGAATACGGCCGATTTCATCTAATAAAGACGAGTTTGCATAGTTTACCGCTTTGTGTGCCGCGGCACAGCTTAGGTGTGCCGCGGCATAGGCCAAAAATTTACTCCCAGGTTTCGGCATTGTGCCGCGGCACAGCCTGCGTGTGCCGCGGCACCGATGTCTGATTGGGTTTAGGTCGCGAAGACACACGAGTGTGCCGCGGCACCGGACAGTGTGCCGCGGCACCCGGCAGCTTGTGCCGCGGCACAAGATGGGTGTGCCGCGGCACATGATCTGATTTGTCCGACCAACAACTGAAGGGATTTGTGTGCCGCGGCGCACACACCTTGTGCCGCGGCCCACACCCCCCTTGTGGGTTCCAAAATGATAAAAATGATCCGGAAAAGGAATAAAACGATAGGAATCAATATTTGGGAACCAACAACACGAAATGGATCCACGGCAACCCCGAAACGGCGGTTCCGCACAACAATAACGAGAATACAGTTCAACAGTTTGACATGAAGGACACGCTGAGAAGTACACGAGGGTCACTACGATCGAGAAATACACCAAAAACGAAAATACCAGGGAAAGAAAAATACGGATATTACATTCTACCCCTCTAAAAATAAGTTTCGTCCCGAAACTTAAGAAACAAACAACTCCGGGTACCTAGCACGCATGCTATCCTCGGTTTCCCAAGTTGCTTCCTCGACACCGTGTCTCGACCACTGCACTTTGACCAAAGGGATGGTTTTATGCCTCAATCGTTTCTCACGATGCTCCAAAATCTTCAAAGGACGCTCTTCGAAAGTAATATCCTCGGCGACATCAATCTCACCATAATCGATGACGTGACTAGGATCCGGGACATATTTCCTCAACTGGGAAACATGGAAAACACTGTGAACATGACTCAAGGCTGGAGGTAACGCCAAACGGTACGCCAATTCACCGAATCGCTCGAGAATCTCAAAGGGTCTAATAAATCTCGGACTCAGCTTCCCTTTCTTCCCAAAACGAAAAACTCCCTTCGTCGGCGACACCTTTAGCAAAACGTGGTCTCCCACCTCGAATTCCAAAGGTCGACGACGGACGTCGGCATACGACTTACATCGACTCAGGCGATCAACATCCGTTCCCGAATTAATTCTATCTTCCGCCTCGTCTCTAAAACGACATCCGGCTCGGTCCCGACCAAATCGGACGCCTTATTCCAACAAATCGGTGATCGACATCGCCGCCCATAAAGTGCCTCGTACGGTGCCATCCGAATCGACGCGTGCCAACTATTGTTATACGTGAATTCGATCAGCGGCAAATGTTCCTTCCAGTCACTACTCCAATTGAGAGCACAGGCACGCAACAAGTCCTCGAACGTCTGGATAGTGCGTTGACATCCCATCTGTGCGGGGATGAAAAGAGGTACTCAAGCAACGGGTACCCAACGCCTTATGCACCTTTGCCGAAGTGCGATACAAAACGGCCATCACGATCCGAAACAATAGACTTCGGGGTACCATGAAGTCTCACGATCTGCGCGATAAACACACGAGCTAACTTCTCCGGGCCCCAAGTGTCCTTGATGCCCAGAAAATGTGCCGACTTGGTCAGACGATCGACAATCAGCCATACCATATTCATGCCCGACCTCGATCTCGGTAGACTCGTAATGAAATCCATCGATATATCTTCCTATTTCCATTCCGAGCGAAGTGATCGCAAAAGCCCGGTCGCTGATGCTCGATTTTGACTTGCTGGCAAGTCAAACACCTTGCTACAAACTGCGCGACCTCCTCCTTCATGTCATTCCACCAGAAGTTCCTTCTCAAGTCCTTGTACATCTTACTCGAACCAGGATGAACGGAGTAAGGTGTAGCATGGGCCTCCCGCACAATACTCTGTCTCAACTCTGAGTCGTTCGGCACGCAAAGCCGACTCCGAAACCTCAAAACACCATCTTCGTGAATCACAAATCCAGGAGACTTTCCTTTAAGAACGTTCTCTCGGATTTGAGTAATCATCGGATCCTCTGACTGCTTCAGCTTAATCTCATCGATCAAGGACGACGAAATTTCCAAAGCACGAAATTGTCCGAAGCGGTTCCGCAATGAGAACCTCAACATCTAACTCGATCAAGGCTCGCCGAAGCTCGGACTGAGACGTAAGGATCTCAAGCGATCGCAATGCAATCGGTTTCTCACTCAAGGCGTCGGCCACGACGTTCGCCTTGCCCGGATGATAAAGGATTTCGAGGTCATAATCCTTAATCAGCTCTAACCACCTCCTCTGCCTCATATTCAATTCTCGCTGGGTAAATATGTATTTCAGACTTTTATGATCGGTAAAGATCTGACATGCAGAGCCGAAAAGATAGTGACGCCAAATCTTGAGCGCGAATACGACTGCCGCTAACTCCAAATCATGGGTAGGGTAGTTAAGCTCATACGGCATCAACTGTCTCGACGCAAAGGCAATGGTCTTGCCGTCTTTGCATTAATACGCACCCAAGACCACGACCCGAAGCATCGCTATAAGCGGCGAATCCTCGTTGCCACATGGTAATGCCAAAACCGGAGCTGAAGTCAAACGCTTCTTGATTCCTCAAAATCAATCGCCTCTCGTCATTCCGCATTTAACTTCTCGATTTCGGAGCAAGCTGTGTAAGTGGTCGAGCCGCCGAGAAACCCTCGGCGAACCTACGGTAGTAGCCAGCCAAACCCAAGAAACTTCGGAGCTCTCTCACGTTTTTGGGCGGTGCCCAATCCAATACCGCCTCGATCTTCTGCGGATCTACACGAACCCCCTCGGCTGAAATCACGTGACCCAAAAACATCACTTCCTTCAGCCAGAACTCACATTTCGAGAACTTCGCATAGAGTTGCTCGGCCCTCAAAATGTCTAACACTATCCGCAAATGATGGGCATGCTCTTCCTCGTTCCTCGAATAAATAAGAATATCGTCAATGAAGACGACGACACACTTATCCAAATACTCGATAAAAACTTTGTTCATCAACTGCATGAACACCGCCGGCGCATTAGTTAACCCGAAAGGCATAACTACAAACTCATAATGTCCGTATCTCGTCCGAAAAGCTGTCTTCGGCACATCGGACTCTCTCACCCGGAGCTGATAGTATCCCGATTTCAAATCAATCTTCGAGAATACCGCAGCTCCCTGCAACTGGTCGAACAAGTCGTCAATTCTCGGCAAAGGATACTTGTTTTTGATGGTCACCTTGTTTAGTTCGCGATAGTCGATACACAAACGTAGTGAACCATCCTTCTTCCGCACAAACAGGACCGGTGCGCCCCAAGGCGAGGCGCTCGGTCGAACATACCCCGACTCAAGAAGCTCACTCAACTGCTTCTTCAACTCGGACATCTCTGAAGGTGCCATGCGATAGGGTGCCTTCGAAATAGGAGCCGCACCCGGCTCTAACTCTATAGCGAACTCGACCTCACGATCCGGTGGCAATCCCGGTAACTCGTCAGGAAAAACATCAGGAAATTCATTAACGATTGGAATCGACGAAAGCTCGACTCCACCACTCTCCGCCTTCAAGGCGTAGCACCAATAGCCGGTACACCCCTTTCGCAGGAGTCTCATCGCCTTCAAGGCGTTAATAACGAGTTTCTGGTTCCCCCTCTTTCGCCCGGCGAAAGAGTGCTCGGTGCCATCATCGGCTAACATGGTGATGATTCTCGTGCGGTAGTTCATAATTGCACCATGCCGCTCGAGCCAATCATCCCCGAGAACTAAGTCCTCACCCTCAATACCCACAACAATAAGATTAGAGGGCCAAGTCCTCTCGCAAATAAACACAGAACAGTCTCGAACCTCCTGATCACCAACGATCCTATCACCGCTAGGAAGCTTAACGATGAAGGGCTCACAAGGCGTCAAACGGTCGAGACTCAAACGGCGCACACAATCCAGAGATATGAACGAATGCATAGCACCGGAATCGAAAAGCACACTGACAGGGTGAGAAAGAATATAAACGGTACCTGTCGCCACGGTAGCCGCTGGGTCATCGGCTCTCTGCATCTCATAGACACGCGGGTGGGCTGAGCCGACACTGGAAGCTCCCCCTCTTGAGGGCTGACCCCGACCTCTTCCCCGACTAGCACTCGACGGAGATTGAGGAACAAACGACCCCTGATTCACACTTGGTTCCCTAGGCGCTGGAATGGAAGCCCGGGCACCAAGGAGTTTCTCCCTCTCAGCACAGAAAGCAGCCCTGTGACCCGACTGGCCACACTGATTACACGTCAGCAAAGGGTTCGGAGAAATACGACTGATGTGGCCTGCACGCCACGATTAAAGCATTTCACCTCTCGAGAAGGGGCACCGGCACCACGGGAAACCCGGTAGATCGAGCCGCCACCACCGTGAAAAGTTAGCGGTCAAATTTCACGACCCCCACCTTTGTGGCCCGAAAATTCCTGGACTTGTTTCTTACTCTCGCGGCCGCCTCACTCGCCGTCACGGACATATCGTAAGCAAGGGACCTGCCTGGTAATCTTTCAAGGTAGTGCATACAAGCCCCGACATATAGTCCCGAATCGGCAACTTCATCCGTCTCGAGAAATGGAAAATTTTGTCGCTCTCCTCGACAACTTGGGTCTTCACATAACCCAACTCCTTATTAAAATCAGCAATAGCTTGAGATACGGGGATATCCGCGGTTGAGCATCATAAAAGCATGTACCCGAGCACATCTCGATCGCCACGGGCAATATTCGATCTCCATCAACTCTTGAAACTCAGCCCACGGCGATGATCTTTGGGCCCGACGGCCTCCCACCACCCGTGGCGTCCCCGTGAGAAAGTATTGAGCAATAGGGACTCTACGTTCCTCGGGACAGTTAGTGGCAACGAATACCATAGATATCTCCTTGATCCACCCTTCCACCAATCGGGTCCAAGCTCCCGAAACCGAGGAGGATGCATCTTGATAACATCTTGGAGCCAACGATCCGCTCCGCCCGATTAGCGTGGGCTGATCCGGTTCAACCGCCTGAGCTATTGCCGCCATTTGGTTCACCATTTGCCGCATAACGGCCGCAATACCAAGATCGCACGCTCACGAGAAGAAGCATGGCTATGACGGCCGCCATCGCCGGCCTCAAGATTGTGACGTGGCCGCCCCACCGGCCCCACGCCCCCGCCGCGTCCACGACCACGACCGCGACCACGACCTCTTCCGGATCCATACCGGAGTTAAATAAGTAGCAAAAGCCATACGAGGATCGATGATAAAAGAACAATCACAAGTCGAGAATCAAGGGTACGATACAAGGAATTAATGAACAGAGGAAGGAAAACTTACGGACACTGGTAGTACCGGAATCATGGCAGCGTGACGATGATGTGCAAAACAAAACACCACAAGACCCAATAAACCGACAAGCCTAGGTATCCATAAACCTAGAGTTCTGATACCATTTTCTGTAACACCCTCAAGATATTCGAGGTATATTACAGTGCCGTGAATCCCTATATGGGACCCACCAGGCTGAACAGCATCATACTCATCGACTCACATAAATGACAGAACAATACCATGTCATAAAGACGCAAAACAGAATAATCCACCCGGTTCAACCGGTCAATATAACATCATCATCCAACACAACATAATAAGCAACAATACAATCCGAACGAACAAGAACCCCTTAAGTACTCGAGTACAACTATTAGTTCAAAACCACGAAAGATGAAAAGGTTAAAGACACTAAAACGTCACTCGTGCACAATCATCACGCACGGCCATCATCCGTGTACTGGTCCAGCGCCCGCTCGTCTCGATGAACCTGACCTGAAATTCATAAAACGAATTTCCCCAACACGGGTCCCCAGAGGGGTTAGCAATTACGCTAGTACAAGTAACCAGATGAACGACTTACATCTTACACATATAGTAATGCATGCAATTCAAGAAAACATAGTTCCAAAACACTCATTTCCGGAAATGCTAATGATCAAACCACATTTGTAAAAATGCACCACAATTAACCGCGAACCCACAGCTTCGTGGATCCCTGCCGAGACCCCGTCGGATCTAACCCACAGTGGTTAAAAGCAAGCTCGCGGTTCCACAGCTTCGTGGAGCCCTACCGAGACCCCGTCGGATCTAACCCGCAGTGAGCATACACACACACACAATTTCTCATACAAAACTACTATGTCAAGATCGTAAGTTCATAAGGATACTTGCCTCGATTAAATAGACGATGACACGAACGGAACGGAAGAATCAAGCACAACCACGAGGAACCGACGAAAATGAACCTAACGATTCGAATAACACAATCACAACCAACTCTAAACGATTACAGAAATGGAATACACCCGGAAACCCGCCTACGATTCATGTATATTCATACCAAAAATAACAACGAGGGCGGACCACAACCAAACCCTTTCGATTCCACAAAATATCCATGAATCCGTAGGAAAACTAAAGATACTAACAATATCAATCGTATACATCATGAATCCATCTAATCGGAAGAAAATCCTAAAACCCCCAAATTAATCGGAACTAGGGTTCTAGAAATATTACCTTTGAAGATTCAAGTACTAATATCCGAAGAGCACGCATTAGATTGATTATCCGAGCCTCACAACCGAAGGAAGAAGATGAAAATCGACTCCCAAATGAAGAATGCTTGAGAGTTCTCCCCCCTTTAGCTCTCTCTCTTTCTCGCGCAGTGAAATGAAGAAGAAGACGGCCGATTTCGTCTAATAAAGACGAGTTTGCACAGTTGACCGCTTTGTGTGCCGCGGCACAGCTTAGGTGTGCCGCGGCACAAGCCAAAAATTTACTCCCAGGTTTCGGCATTGTGCCGCGGCACAGCCTGCGTGTGCCGCGGCACCCGGTACAGTTGGGTTTAGGTCGCAGAAGACACACGAGTGTGCCGCGGCACCGGACAGGTGTGCCGCGGCACCGGATGGGTGTGCTGCGGCACACAGTACAGTTTGTCCGACCAACAACTGAAGGGATTTGTGTGCCGCGGCGCACACACCTTGTGCCGCGGCCCACACCCCCCTTATGGGTTCCAAAATGATAAAAATGATCCGGAAAAAGAATAAAACGATAGGAATCAATATTTGGGAACCAACAACACGAAATGGATCTACGGCAACCCCGAAACGGCGGTTCCGCACAACAATAACGAGAATACAGTTCAACAGTTTGACAGGAAGGACACGCTGAGAAGTACACGAGGGTCACTACGATAGAGAAATACACCAAAAACGAAAATACCAGGGAAAGAAAAATACGAATATTACACTCTTGAATTTGTGTCGTTCGTCCATTCAATTCAACGACTTTAGGACGTGCTATGGAACTCGTTTTCATTGTTGTTATTGTTGTTCGTAGTTTATTGTCGCGGGTTAACGTTCGGTGGAGTCGGCGGGTTCGTGGTCGGTTCGTGCCAACCTAATTCGGTCGATTCTCCACGTTGTTCTTATTCGAGGCAAGTACCTTGTCCATATAATTCTTGTTTTGTGAATATGATAATTGGTGATTGTCTTTATATGTTTGTTTGTTTGTTTGAAACGAGTTTTCAAAAGATTCGGCTAGCCTCGTTAAGGGCTCACTTTCAAACGCGTGTGTTTTGTAAATTGTGTGGGTTGTAAGTGACTATGTGAATCCTATGGATATGTTTGGTGTTGATAATGCACTTGGTATTTGCGTGTGGACGTCTATTGTTTCATTTCGGTGCATTGTGATTTGACGTGGTGTTTTGCTAAGTGTTTGATGCCTCTAGGTGAGTTGTTTGGATATCCTTGGTGTGATATGTTATTTGTGCATGTGTGCTTCGCTCACCGTGGGTTGGTTCGACGGGGCCACGGCGGGAATCCAATGGTAGAGCCCTGGATTCACGAGTGGTGAATGTATTTTACTCACCATGGGTTGGTTCGACGGGGCCACGGCGGGAGTCCAATGGTAGAGCTCTGGATTCACGAGTAGAAACTTCACAGGTTGGTGTATATTTAGTGAATATATTTTACTCACCGTGGGTTGGTTCGACGGGGCCGCGGCGAGAGTCCAATGGTAGAGCCCTGGATTCACGAGTAAAACTTCACGAGTTTTTATTGATTCTTACGTCCGTCGAGGACACGTGACATGGGTTTTAACACTGTGAATTGTTGTCGGTTTTCTATTTGCGAAAACAAAACCTTTGGGCTGTGACCCCTGTTGATTTTGGAAAGATAAGGTTTTGATAATCCTAAATTGCTTTCTATTAAAACTCTCGAAGGCATTTTATACTGTTTCATAAATTGTTTCCCATTAATTGTGGTCTTTCGGTTTTGGGATGTTTTACCCAAACTCATGCCTCGGGAAGTACTTTTCGTTACATTTGAATCTTTGAGGATTCCTGATTATTATTGTTCTTGGAACTTGTATTGTATGGCTCGTATTTGCACTTTGTTCTTGCACTAGCAAAACAGTGGAGTTTTGCTAACCTCCGAGTATTCAGGGGGTGGATGTCTGTTTTTGCATTCAGGTTTGAGAGCATAACACAGGGTCGGCACGAAGGATGATGAAAGATGAACGATACTAATCACCCGAGGATCCGTATGATGTCATTGGTTTAGTTGTATTTTATTTTCGCTGCAGTATTCTTTCCCGTTGTACGGGATTGTGTTGTATTCGACCCCTGCGTGGGCATGTAATGTATTTGAGTTGTATGTAATTATTGAAAGACCAAATCAGTCTACTGGGTCATTTTATCCTTAAAGGCGATGTTTAGATGTTTGATTTTAGTTATCAGCCTGGTAGATCCTCGAGGAGAGGGTCTACGGCGTGTAATATCCCTGAGTGGATTGGGGGTGTTATAGAGATATAGTAGGAGAATTAGAAGGTGAATATTCAGTATTTTGGAATTCTGAGAGAGGAGTTTTGAATTTAATATTAGGTTCAGGAATCTTTAATTTGTAAGGTTTAAATTTATTAGAAGAAGTAGAACTTTCTCCTTTATAAATTTTTACTGAGTCGAATTTTAAAATGATGTTTCCATCTTTGTCTTCAATTATTTGATTAATGTCTATTTTAATCATATTTCTTGGTATTTTAGGATTTTTGAAAATAAATTCCTTAGGAATAGTTATCTCATTCCATTTTAATGTTTTAGGAGTAAATGTTGAAGAGTAATCATTTTCTATTTGAATTAGGACAGTTTCATCTTTAGAAGTTGGCTTTATATTAAATTTGGGATTTAATTGGGAATTCATTAATCTAAAGCAAACTCTATAAATAATTGCAAATTTTTTGCAGGTTTCTTGAAATTCATCTCCTTGGAGATGTACATCAAGTACTAATGAATCTTTTATTAAAGGATCAAGTAAATCAACTGAAAAATCTGGAGAACAATTGAAATATATTGGACCATTGCAAATATTAGTTTGAATCATGGCTAAAAGAGAAGATTTATATTTTTTTAATCTTTTATCTCTTAATGCAAGATAGATAGGGGCATTAATACTTTTACGAACTAAGGGTTTAACATCAATTTGTATTAATCCATAATGCATATATTTGAAACCTTTTTCTAAGTATTTGTGAATACTTGCTAAGGATAATAAAGGAATATTTTGAAATTCTTGTTGAATTGAAATAGTTTCTTCATGTATTTCAATTTTCGAATTATGTTTATCTTTGCCATATTTGGATTGTATTTTTAGTTCTGAACATAGATTAAGAGCTTCTTTTTTGATAAAAGCGCACATTTGACCAAAAGTAATTTTATTGAAATTTATAGTTTCATTATTCATTTCATTTTTTAATTTTTGAATAATTCTTTCTCCAAATAATTTGGGAAGTCCTGCTATGAATCTTTCTTTCCAAAAAGATTGGTTGCAATCAGGACGTTTTAAAATATTTGTTAAAAATACATCCTTATACCATCTATAATCAAATAGAGAAGGACATCTAAGATTTGAAAGAACAATTTGAGAAGAATTTAATTCTTCTTTGGGATTTCCCACAAAATACATGACAATAGTAACTAATAGGAAATCACAGGCATTAGCCTTTGGCATGCAAAAGATACAAGCTCCTTCCACTTATTCCAAAAGAAAATATAATAATTATAGTAAGGAAAAAAGATTTAAAAAACATCGGAAAAGATATTTTAAACAAAAAACAGAACACACAGGTAAACCTAAAAGAAAATTCAAGAAATCTTATCCTAAGTTTAGATCTGAATCATCAAAAATTCAATGTTGGAAATGTCATCGTTTTGGTCACAAAGCTGATACATGTCCTATGAAGAAAAAAATTAATGAATTATTTAAAGATGATCCTGAACTAAAAAATAAAATACTTAATTTATTTACTAATGAAATTGAACCTAGTAGTTCAGATTCTGATTTATATTATGGATCAGATGACGAACTTTATAATCAAATTAATAATGCAAGTGATAGTGAAAATTGTGGCAATCAAAGTTCTAATATTTATGTCAATATGATTAATAATAATATAAATCCTGAATTCCTATTAGATTTGGCTGACAAAATTCATGATCCAGAAGACAAGAAAGAATTACTTCAAAAAATCAAGACATTAATATTAACAAAAGATAAACCTAACAATGAACCTTTTAGTTTATCAAAGCTCTTTGATAAAAACATACCTACTACCTCCAAAGGAATCAAACCAATTAATACAATGGATCTTAGAGAAGAAATTAAACTTCTTAAGAGACAAATTTTAAAAATTAATATGAAATTGGAACATATTCAAATCAATGATATGGAAAGAAATTCAAAAATATCTAATTTAGAAGAAATAATTAAAAATATTAATCATGATACAACAGAAGAAACAGTTTTTAAGAAAAAAAGAATTGGTCAAGATAGTGATGATGATAGTATTCATTTACCTATTAATAAAGATGAAATCAAATTAATAGAAGATTTGATTAATGAAGATCAATATATTCAAATTATCAATAAAATGACTTTTCAGAAACATTACGTATATCTTACTTTAGTTATTAATAATTTCAAAACAAATTTTATATGTCTTATGGACAGTGGTGCTGATCAAAATTGTGTCAAAGAGGGATTAATCCCTACCAAATACTTTGAAAAAACTAAAGAAAGATTAGTTGGTGCTAATTCAACTCCACTAAATGTAAAATATAAATTAACTAAAGCTGATATTTGTAATCAAGGGTATTGTTTTAGGACTCAATTTATTCTTGTCAAAGATCTTAATATTGATATGATATTAGGAACTCCTTTTCTTACTTCAATATACCCTTATGTTACTAATCACAAAGGAATAACTACCAAAATTATGGGTCATCCCATATTATTTGAATTCATAGATCAAATAAAAATCAAAGATATATCGTTATTACAAGAATCATCTATTTTCAAAAATGTTAATTCAATTAAAAATAAGAAAGCCCAGATTAATCATCTTAAGCAAGAAATACCTTATCTCCTAATTGAAGAACAGTTGAAAACCAAAGATATTATTCAAAAAATTGAAATTATTAGAAAAGAAATAATTTCAAAAATATGTTCAGAAGTTCCTAATGCTTTTTGGAAAAGAAAACAACATACTGTTGAACTCCCCTATGAAAAGGATTTTAAAGAAATTAATATTCCTACTAAAGCCAGACCCATTCAAATGAATAGAGAATTATTAGAAACTTGCAAAGTCGAAATTCAAAGTTTACTTGACAAAAAAATAATAAGGCCTAGCAATTCCCCTTGGAGCTGTCCAGCTTTTTATGTTAATAAAAGTGCTGAGAAAGAACGAGGAATACCTAGACTCGTTATTAATTACAAATCATTAAATAAAGTACTTCAATGGATTAGGTATCCTATTCCAAACAAAAGAGATCTGACTAATAGAATTTTTAGAGCTAATATATTTTCAAAATTTGATTTGAAATCAGGATTTTGGCAAATTCAAATAGCAGAAAAAGATAAACACAAAACTGCTTTTACTGTCCCTTTTGGACATTATGAATGGAATGTTATCCCATTCGGACTCAAAAATGCTCCTTCTGAATTTCAAAATATTATGAATAATATATTTACCCCCTATACTAACTTCATAATTGTTTATATAGATGATGTACTCATATTTTCTGAATCAATAGATCAACATATAAAACATGTTAAAACATTCATACAAGTTGTATTTAAAAATGGATTAGCCATTTCAGAATCCAAACTAAATTTATTTCAAACCAAAATTAGATTTCTAGGTCATGATATTCCAAGGAAACATTAAACCTATTTCCAGAGCCATTGAATTTACTTCAAAATTTCCTAATGAAATTACTAATAAGACACAGTTACAAAGATTTTTAGGATGTCTAAATTACATCTCAGATTTCTTTCCAAATCTCAGAATTATCTGCAAACCTTTATATCAAAGATTGACTAAAAATCCTGAACCATGGACATTAGAACATACTAAAATTGTTCAACTTATTAAAAAGCAGATTCAAACCCTACCTTGTTTAGGAATACCTAACCCAGATGCATTTCTTATTATTGAAACCGATGCATCTGAGTCCGGGTATGGGGGAATACTCAAACAAAAACTTTTACAAAACAATTCATCTAGTAAAGAGCAGGTTGTTAGATTTCATTCAGGGATTTGGCTTGGATCTCAAAAGAATTATTCAACGGTTAAAAAAGAAATCTTATCCATAGTTTTATGTATTTCAAAATTCCAAGACGACCTTTATAACAAAACTTTTCTGCTTAGAATAGATTGTAAATCTGCTAAGGAGATTTTACAAAAAGATGTTAAAAATATAGTTTCAAAACAAATATTTGATAGATGGCAAGCCATCTTAAGTGTTTTTGATTTTGAGATAGAATATATAAAAGGATCTTCAAATTCACTTCCAGATTTTTTAACAAGAGAATTTTTACAGGGAAAAACTCCAGATGAATAATTATCAGTCCCTTCGTAATCAAGTTCTTTTTAATCCTCCTTCAAATGGTCTTAAAACCCTCAAATTACACATTGCCCTTGCCAAATTTCATGTCAAATACTGGTCTTCGCTTGCTGACAGTTTCTCTTCTAATCCAACTTTTCACCCAATTTTTATTAATAATCTATTTACTGCTATTCATAGACTCAAGTATCTCGAGAAACAAGCTAGTCTTTATTTAGCTTGAAATTTTCAGATGAACAGCAAAGCAAGGATGCAAACTACTGAAGATTATATTCAATTACTCAAGAATAAGACAGAATCCTCTCATGCTTCAAGTGAAGGTTCTAGTTCTAATCAATATGCTCAGGATCCTGATGATGATTTCTTTATTGATCCTGATCAGTTCTAGTTTTCAAAATTCATTTTTCAAAATTCACTGTTACCAATTTAGCAGTCTAAAGAAGTAATTGGCTAGTCTGGTTCAAACGGTAACCAGTAAAGACTTATCAAATCCGTTTATAGGTGTGGTTTTTCTTAAAAACCAAGAAGAGTTACCAAAATAACTATTAATATTTTGGCTAGTCCGGTTCAAACGGTAGCCGGTAAAGACTTTTCAAACCCGTTCATAGGTGTGGCTTTCCTCAAAAGCTAATATTTTGTTTAATGGTCCACTACAGCTCAAAAGAAGGTCACTACAGCTCAAAAGAAGGTCCACTACATTAAAATATCAAAAGGACGTCTACTATTATTAAAGTGACTTCTCCACCAACTAAAGTAGATGCCACTTGAGGAAAAAGACAAAACTCCAGCTCAACTCCAGCTCAAAAGAAGTGCCCACTACGACAAAGTTGGGGAGGGATCCCTCCACTTTCAAAAAAAAGATGCTAATGAAATTCAAATTCAATTGGAAACTCAAATTACTTTGTATCTCATATCTATAAATAGATTGTAGTTAGTTTCATTTGAGGCATGAGTTGTTTTGAGAAAGAAACATCTAGCAAAAATAATTTCCTATCTTCTAATCCATTCCAAGCACTTTGAAGTTCTCAAGATTTCATATTTCATATTTTGTATTCAACCTCGATAATTCAACACTTTGAAGTTCTCAAGATTTCATATTTCATATTTTGTATTCAACCTCGATAATTCAAGTAAGAATTCTGTTGTGTCGAGAATTATACTCTCCGACCGGCAATCGCCTCAGAGATCGGGCGACCTAGCCTTTGCCGAGCAGCCGAGGCAGAAGTGCCGACCAGCGACCAGGCGACCAAGCCTTAGCCCAACAGACAAGATAAATCGGCCAACCGAAGGTCCCGGGATAAGTCCCGGTGCCGAGCGATCGACATCAAATACGATCGTCTCTCGGTACTTGGTGACCGACTCCTGGCGACCGACTAGCGGACGATCATCTCTCGGCACTTGCTGACCGACCCTTGGTGACCGATCGATGCCGACCCTCAGCGGCTGGATAGAGACGACCGCATCATGCCGATAGTCATCCAGTTGGCAAAGGCCGAACCTCAGGACCGAGCCCACGTGCAGAGCCGAGACAATATCCGCAATTCACGGATCGTTGAACACAGCCTGTCAGCATCCGTCCACCAGCCTACAAGCCCGCCGAAAGTTGTCAGTAGGACCACATGTGACAGTGACTCCGGACGCGTGATGGCTCCTCATTGGACCGCCCAGCTGGCTACCGACTGTAGCCTTGGACTTTAGGCAGACTGCCCATGTGATCTTTAGGACGATTGCCCCATTATTATAATGGCTGGAAGACGATCGCCCGTTAGGAAACAAAGCTCCTCTGCCCTTATAAATAAGAGGCTTCCAGCACTTCTCCAAGGACCGAGATTCTGACTCTCAAAACTCTCTGCATTATCGCGATTTCAGCATACAAAACACAGCACTTGGCTTTCTCCAACTCTTGGCAACAGCTATCTTTCGGTACTTACTTCTCTCGGCCTCTCTCATCAAGCAGACGATCGGCAGGGACGAAGAACACCGAGCTTCGCTCAAGATCCGGATTAACAGAGTCTTTTTACACTCATTGTATTTAGATTTCTCACATTAATACTTGTATCCACGAATATTTGTATTAATAACATCTCGCGAGAGCATTCAAGCCCGGGCCTAACAAACCCGGCAAATCTTGTGTTTATTCATATTCTCTCGGAAGTGCTCCCGCAAATTGTTGTTTGTTGTCCGTACATTCCAGCAGTATTTAATCTTCGGATAAATATTTTTGGCAACAACAATTGGCGCTAGAAGGAGGGCATCTAACCCTCAAATTTTTATTCCTACCGTCCCGAAGAACACTCACTGTTCTCGGGGCATATACTTGAAGTGACACTCACTGCGCTTCAAAGAAATCTGTCAAGAAATCATGTCTTCCGCCTCCGCGTCGAAGAAAGCCGCTGGCCAGCCGGCCAGATGCCTCGTTCCGTCCCAGTCCGATCCACAGCCGATGGTGGAAGGTAGCCGCCTCGGTCAGAGACGCTCGATCCCGTCCTTGGACAGCGGCCCAAGCCTCTCGCTCGATTAGTTCCAAACCAAGGAACAGATCGAAGAGGCCATGGCCGTCCTTCAGGAGCGACGGAGTGCTCTCGACACGCCTCCCGCTATCACCCCCTCGGCCATCCGCCGGAAGTCCAAGCGGAAGCTCAAGGCATTACTGGACGAGCGATTGCCAGGAGGCTCTCGTCCGCAAGAAGAGGCGCTCGCCAGCTGGGGCACCTCTGTTTTCGATCGCCTGGGCAGTGACCCGTCTTGACGACTGGGGCAGTCCGGCCCCAGCTACGAGACGATGGAGTTTGAGTCTGTCACCAGGAGCTCGGCCTACCCGACTTCCAGAAGGCAGCCCAGCCGTCTGGCTCCCCCTCACCAAATAGCCGAGGTCGGCAGCAGCGAAGTCCGAAGATCGGTACACGATCGCCTCGGCTCCCGCTCCCAAAGCCGATCAGCAAGCAACCGAGCCATGGCAATGGCTGCGATGCAACGTCAGCTCGACGACATGAAGGCGCTCCTGAAATCCAGGGCAGGCGCCAAGAAGACGATCGCCGAGCCAAGCGATCCGCTCGCGATCGGCATCGAGCTCGCCCCCGTGCAGCACAAGATCGCTCCCCTGCAAACAACTTTGTACGAGGGGAGATCAGACCCCCAAGTGCACCTGAGCAAGTTCAACATCTAAATGACCGGGTGTGGGGCATCAGACGCGACCAGGTGCCGAATGTTCCCTATGACGCTGGACGACCTCGCCTACCGGTGGTACACCTCATTGCCACCTCGGTCCATTGGCTCCTTTAACCAGCTGGCGCACGTCTTCACGGAGTACTTCGCCACCAGGGTCGCCCGGCCAGAAGGTCCCCTTCGCATGATGCAAATCAAGCAAGGAAAAGAAGAGTCCGACTCGGACTACATCGACCGAGTAGACGAGATCATCCTCAACGGCGAGCCCGTAAGAGATGAGATCGCCCTCCACTCGGTCCTAGCAGGATTCCGTGGTCTTTCGCCTATGTTCAGGCATCTTACGAAGAGCCAACCCACGGCCTACGCGACCTTACGAGCAAGAGCCGCAGACTTCCTGGCCAGGCAAAGGTTTCTCCTCAGCCCTTGAGCAGCGCGATCGGCGCCCGAATGACGATCTCCCGCCCGATCGCTGTTATCAACCTATGAATAATGCGATCGACAGCCGACCGACGATCACCAGTTTTCCAGCCCGATCGCCGATCATCATGCTACATCAGCAACCCGGGGGACACGATCGCCATCGATAGTTCATCATTTAACATGACGGACTAAGGCATGAAGATCGCCTCCACCGCAAATCATAAAGCCATGGTCCTGGTAGTCGATGGAACCGGCTGCTTCGGCCATGCAAGGTCCCTTTCAGCCGAGATCGCCCGCCCTTCGTTCAAATACGAGGTCGGCGTAGTCTGAGGGCTCTCCAAAATTAATCAGTGGACATGATCGCCCGCCCTCAAGGATCATCATCTAACTTGGTGAACCCGGACAAAGCGACAGGTGCCACTACCCCCGTCTCAACGTACACCGTCGAGGTTCGCCATCTCCATGGCGGGCCAAGGTGGAAGCAGAGCTAACAAGCCGCGAAGGTGGAGTTGATTCATCCGACGATGCCCCGCGCAAGGACTCCTCTAGACCAAGACCGCACGCCCTTCGTTTAAATATGAGGCGAGGCGCAGCCTAACAGAGGACCCTCATAATAAAGTGAGTCACGAGACACTCAATGTCTTCGCGCAGCAAGACACAGTCATGGAGTCGGTCCATCGAACTCCGAGACTGTGCACGGTTCCTCAGCGACGAAACAACCAAGTTTCTACGAGGGATCGGCCAATGTTGTTTTTTGAAGGTACAAGACCGAAATATAGCTAGCCAATCGACCATGATAGCCCAAGTCCGAATCCAAAGTCAGCTCAACAAGATCGCCTGTCCTCATCTTACACGATCGCCAGCAAGAACCACCTCGCCCCGTGTCTTCAACATCGGAGCAAGCTCGGGGGCAATTATTGTGTCGAGAATTATACTCTCCGACCGGCGATCGCCTCGGAGATCGGGTGACCTAGCCTTTGCCGAGCAGCCGAGGCAGAAGTGCCGACCAGCAACCAGGCGACCAAGCCTTAGCCCAGCAGACAAGATAAATCGGCCAACCGAAGGTCCCAGGACAAGTCTCGGTGCCGAGCGATCGACATCAAATACGATCGTCTCTCGGTACTTGGCGACCGACTCCTGGCGACCGACTAGCGGACGATCATCTCTCGGCACTTGCCGACCGACCCTTGGTGACCGATCGATGCCGACCCTCAGCGACTGGCTAGAGACGACCGCATCATGCCGATAGTCATCCAGTCGGAAAAGGCGGAACCTCAGGACTGAGCCCACTTGCAGAGCCGAGACAAGATCCACAATTCACGGATCGTTGACCACAGCCTGTCAGCATCCGTCCACCAGCAGACAAGCCCGCCGAAAGTTGTCAGTAGGACCGCATGTGACAGTGACTCCGGACGCGTGCTGGCTCCTCATTGGACCGCCCAGCTGGCAGCCGGTTGTAGCCTTGGACTTTAGGCAGACTGCCCATGTGACCTTTAGGACGATCGCCCCATTATTATAATGGCGGGAAGACGATCGCCCGCTATGAAACAAAGCTCCTCTGCCCCTATAAATAAGAGGCTGCCAGCACTTGTCCAAGGACCGAGATTCTGACTCTCAAAACTCTCTGCATTATCGCGATTTCAGCATACAAAACACAGCACTTGGGTTTCTCCAACTCTTGGCAACAACTATCTTTCGGTACTTACTTCTCTCGGCCACTCTCATCAGGCAGACGATCGGCACGGATGAAGAACACCGAGCTTCGCTCAAGAGCCGGATTAACAGAGTCTTTTTACACTCATTGTATTTAGATTTCTCACATTAATACTTGTATCCACGAATATTTGTATTAATAATATCTCGCGAGAGCATTCAAGCCCGGGCCTAACAAACCCGGCAAATCTTGTGTTTATTCATATTCTCTCGGAAGTACTCTCGCAAATTGTTGTTTGTTGTCCGTACATTCCAGCAATATTTAATCTTCGGATAAATATTTTGGGCAACAACAAATTCATCTCTTGTTATTTCCATTTCTTGTTGTAAATTTAATTATATGTCTCATCTGTCTAATATGTCTCAAATTCCGTGTGCAACTCCAAATGGTATCGGTTGTTTTGAAAAAGAAACATCTAGCACAAATAATTTCCTATCTTGTAATACATTCCAAGTACTTTGAAGTTCTCAAGATTTCATATTTTGTATCCAACCTCGATAATTCAAGTAAGAATTCATCTCTTGTTATTTTCCACTTCTTGTAGTAATTTTAATTATATGTCTCATCTGTCTAATATGTCTCAAATTCCGTGTGCAACTCCAAATGGTATCGGAGCCATAAAGTGTTAGAAATATCATTTCTGATAAATTTATTTTCTGTTCTTAATTCCAAACTTTATATAACAAGTCTGTGTTGAGATTTGTTTGTATAGTTCATACTTTAGATAGCAAGTTTGAATTGCAAATTGTTTACTAAGTTCATAAGTCCATATTGTTCTTAGTATTCACGTTTGCGTTGGTCAGCCAAGGAAAATCCGTTGGTCAGCCTGAGTTGGTGGTCCCGGTGGTGGTCCCGGATTCGTGAATTTCTAATCCCAGTAAAAACTTATAATATCAGTTTTCAATAAGCAATCTTCCAAACCCAGATCTAAGTACGACCTATTTTACAAAAACCAATATCCAGATCCAGATCTAAGTATGGCATTATCAATTAGAAAATTATTTTCTAAAAATAATAATTCTAATAATGTTGTTAGCTCCAAAGAATTACATGTCCCTGTTAATTATTCAAACTGGACAATCCCTGAAAATCAAATTGAAAGTATTTATCAAATAGGATCTCTTGATTTCAAAACTGCATTTTCTGTTAAAATACATGAAGAAACTATTTCAATTCAACAAGAATTTCAAAATATTCCTTTATTATCCTTAGCAAGTATTCACAAATACTTAGAAAAAGGTTTCAAATATATGCATTATGGATTAATACAAATTGCTGTTAAACCCTTAGTTCGTAAAGGTATTAATGCCCCTATCTATCTTGCATTAAGAGATAAAAGATTAAAAAAATATAAATCTTCTCTCTTAGCCATGATTCAAACTAATATTTGCAATGGTCCAATATATTTCAATTGTTCTCCAGATTTTTCAGTTGATTTACTGTAACACCCCCAATCCGCTCAGGGATATTACACGCCGTAGAACCCTTCCTCAAGGATCTACCAGGCTGGTAACAACATATAACAACTCAACCATGCCTTTAAGGCTAAAATGACTCAGTAGACCGATTTGGTATTTCAATAAATACATACAACTCAAATACAAATCATGCCCACGCAGGGGTCAAAATACAACCACACCCGTACAACGGGAAACAATATAGCAGCGGAAAATAAAGTACAACTGAACCAATAAACAATATACGGTTCCTCATGTGATTAGTATCGATCATGTTTCATCATCCTTCGTGCCGACCCTGTGTTATGCTCCAAAACCTGAATGCAAAAATAGACATCCACCCCCCGAATACTCGGAGGTTAGCAAAACTCCACTGTTTTGCTAGTGCAAGTACAAGTGCAAAAATACAAGTCATACAATTCACATTCCACGAACGATAATAACCCAGAATCCTCAAAGATCCATACGAAACGAAAAGTACTTCCCGAGGCAAGAGTTTGAGAAAACATTTCAAAATCGAAAGATCACAAATCAATGGAAATAATTTATAAAACGATTTAGAATGCCATCGAGAGTTTTAATAGAAAACAATTTAGGATTATTAAATCCTACTTTCCAAAACCTAAAAGACGAAAGGGGTCACCGCCCCAAAGGTTTACTTTCCGTGAAATGATATTTACCAAACTGTTGGGATTTTAGCCCCAAATCCGTAAAATGACTTTTACAAAACCATTGGGATTTTAGCCCCAAATCTCATCAACTCACAGTACACTAGAACGACAACAATGTTCGTCTTCCAACATCAAAATCCACAATTAAAGAATTTAACACAAACAACAAAATACTCTAGTGCCATCCTAGCCAAGTAGGCCAAACGAACAACTTACCTCTTACACACTTAGTCAATGCATGCAATCGTGAAAACTGTTCAAAAGCACTCATTTCCGGAAATGCCATAATCAAATCACATTTGCAAAAATGCACCACAATTAACCGCGGACCCACAGCTTCGTGGATCCCTACCGAGACCCCGTCAGATCTAACCCGTAGTGGTTAAAAGCAAGCTCGCGGTCCCACAGCTTCGTGGAGCCCTACCGAGACCCCGTCAAATCTAACCCATAGTGAGCATACACACACACATGTTACTCATGCAATACTAATATGCTAAGAATGTAAGTTCATTAAGAATACTCACTAGAGATGGCCACTTACTCGACGCCGTTATCAAACTCTTCAAAAACTCAATAACAAGATTAAATACGGAATACAAGATCCCATAACTTTAAACAACATGAGTATCATCATCAAAGACTTCAACGTTCAAAATAATCAAATCATAATCAATTCTCAAAACACACCGTTCACAAAACACACGCGTTTTGAAAGAAAGCCTTTAACGAGGCCAAACCGAAATCTTTTGAAACATCATTTCAAACAACCAAACGAACACACCAAGACGATCACTGATCATCATATCCACAAAATAAGAAATGTATGAGCAAGGTACTTGCCTCGAATAAGAACAACACGGAGAATAAACCGAAGTGGGTTGACACGAACCGACTACGAACCCGCCGACTCCACCGATCGCCAACTCGCAATAATAAACTACGAAGGACAAATACAACAACGAAAATTAATTCCATAACGCGACTCAAATCCGTTGAATTCAAAGAACGAATGACGAAAGTTCAAGTGTTTTCCCCAAAACGGCCAAGAACACGATTCGTCCCGACAAAACACGAAAACGGAATTCCAAGTCGAAATATGGATATACAATAAAATAGAATATGTTTAACAACATCATTTAACCACAATTTATCCAACAAAAACGGATGGAAAACGGGATCGAGAACAAATCCTCCAAAAAGTCGATTCGAAGGAAATCAAGAAATATACTTCAATTCGACGAAGAACAATGGATTAAATGATGTTAAACACAAGAATACTACCAAGATTAATCATACCCATCGTGAATTAATCAAAAACACGGAACGAATCGGACAAAAATGCAAAACCCCCCAAATTCACGAAATTAGGGTTCTAAGGAAGATTACCTTGATTCGCTGGATCAAAGGATGATAACGGGTGATTGATTGATGTTATGAACTCAAGAACTTTATGGATTTGTTGTTAAACAACATGGCTTCGTCACCTCCGAAGCTCCAGCCGCGGATCGAAAAGAAAGGAAATGAAAAATGAGTGAAAATGAGGCTGCTCAGCCACATTTATACTGTAATACCCGTAATTTCGATTTCCGGTAATTTCTTTTTTTCGGCGGAAGTCCGTTTTGACGACTCGCTCATGACCGTTTCGTCATTCTGAGAATGATTAATTCTGCACTTTTTGTCATCCGAGTTCGTTTCGGTGTCGTTTTGTTGAGTTCCGTGCTTTTTAGCGGTTTTTCCGCACTTGAGTTCGATTCTTGCGAATCTCGTCCGAAACTGTTGTTTCGACTTTCTCGTAAGTTCATTTAATGTTATTATTCATGTTGCGAGCTTTGGCTTGGTGTTTCGATCACGTATCGTGATTTTCGGGCGTTTTGGGCCATTTTCGTAATTTCCCAAAGTTTGGGGTAATTACTTTCCGTTGTCGAGTTTCGAGCCTTCGGGTAGTCGGAATCGTATGTTCTATTAGTGCTCGGATTCGTCTTTTCGAGTACTTCGTAACCGTATCTTCGATTCGTACTCAGGTTCGGGTTTCGGGGTCGTTCGGGCCGTCGGAGTTGGTCCCGGCCGAGTCATGGCCGGGCATGATCGGGCGCACTCGGCCGAGTAACGCGGCGGTAATGATCGGCCATTACGTGCGTAATGCCGGTTACGTCGTAAGGCCCTGGCCGGTAACGTGCGTAACGCCCGGCATTTTCGAGCAGAGTTCGGCCATGGCGATTCGTCGTAAGCCATGGCCGATACGTCGTAACGGCCGATCGGCTATTTAAGGCTGCGGACGGTTTTCTTCACCATTTTCTCCTTCTTTCTCTTCCCGTACGCGGGTGGGTGTGTGAATCTTCTAGAGATGTTGTTGGACAATGAATACATGAAGTTTTGAGGTTCATATCATCAATCATCCGTCTATAACATCCTTTGATCGAGCGAATCGTGCCGATTTTCTAGAAATCTAATTTTGGGGATTTTGGGTATTTTGTTCGATTTCGTCCGTTTAATCCGATTTAACTTAGGATTTTGATGGATTGATGATTATTTAGATGTATTATATCATTTCCCTTGTTATTCCATGGTTGGATCGTATCGATTCGTTATTTGGGTCGAGTTCTTGACCGACGCCTTGAAGGTGTCCGGTAAAATGTTATAGAGGGGTTTTCGGGCGTTCTACGATTATTCCTCATCGTATGATCATTGATTTATTAATTATATGATGTTAGGGTCGAGTTTCTTACGAAGAAACCGAGTTGAACCCTTCCGTTCGTTGTCGTCTTCCTTTTCGATAGCATCGGGCGTTTCGAAGCTTTCCGGTTGAGCCGTGTTCGTCGGAATACTTGCGTACCGATTTTGAGGCAAGTATCTTGCCCATACATTTCATATTTCTTAGGCATAATTATTGATAAATGATTTTATGCGAAATCCAATGTTTAATGAACGTTAAAAAAGATCGGTATGTTCTCGATAAATATTGTCTTTCAACGATAATTCGTATAGTTCGTGAATGGATATGTTCTCGGAATATGTGTGTTAGTTTCGTACGTTGAGAGACGTTATGATCGCATTGACCATAATTGTTTGCCGAGGATTGTGCATTGAATTGTATATTTGTTCGGTGGGTATTCGACATGATGGGATGTTAGTCGTTACTCCTTTGAAAGGAGGTTGTGATGCTTAGTGTTGCTTGTCTTGATAATCGGTTATTGTTGTGTGCTTATTGTATGTGATGTGCCTCCGGGTAGGATTGTTGAATCTCCGGGATCCATACTTGCTAGTATGGGTCGGGCGAAACCGTAGGGTTATCCAATACGGGTATGTCTTGCGGGGACTCCGAGGTTCGGGGCTTGCTAGCCCGATGCCGAGATAACTTGTGTGGTTATCATCGGGTATGTCTTGCGGGGACTCCGAGGTTCGTGGCTTGTTAGCACGATGCTTGGGATAACTTATGGTTGTGGTTTGATTATGTAAGTATATGTGCTTTTAGTCACGTGATGCGATTACGGTGACATGTGATTTGATATAGTTTCCTGTGGGTTATTCACTCGGGTTTGTTCTACGGGAGCATCCGAGGTCCGTGGCTTGCTAGCACGGACGCGAATAACTGTGGAAACAGGTTGTTATGGTATGATCGGGTCGTGGACCCCACTTGTTGTTATCGAATTTATGTTTTGGGAAAATGACTTTTGGGGTGTGTCCCTAAATGTTTTCGAAAGGCACGAGGATTTTAAATCCCAATGTATTCAAAACTCCCGAGGTCGTAAAATGTTTTCACAAGATGTATATCGGGTTTACCCCTATCTTTCGATTTAACCGTTTTGATTAAGTGATTTACCTCGGGAAGTATGTTTATGATTAACATGTTCCGTGGAGTATGATATGTATGGCTCGTTTTCGTATTTTATACTTGCACTAGCAAAACATTGGAGTTTTGCTAACCCCCGAGTATTCGGGGGGTGGATGTCTGTATTGCATTCAGGTTTTGGAGCGAGCACGAGTCGGCATGAAGGATGATGAAAGATGAACGATACAAAACACACGAGGACCCGTTGATGTCGTATTCGTATAGTTGTACTTTATTTTCCATTGCTATATTTTTCCCGTTATGCGGGTGTGGTTGTATTTTGACCCTGCGTGGGCATGAGTTGTATTCGAGTTGTATGCATTTATTGAAAGACCAAATCGGTCTCTCGAGTCATTTTTGCCTTGAAGGCATTGTCAAGATGTTAAATGTTGTTACCAGCCTGGTAGATCCTCGAGGAGAGGGTCTACGGCGTGTAATATCCCTGAGTGGATTGGGGGTGTTACAGAATGGTATCGGAGCTTAGGTTGTGGAAACCTAGGCTGTCGGGTCAGTGGTGTCTATTGAGTTTTTGTCTCGTCGGATTTTGTCTGACTAAGTCGTGTCGCGACGCGTCGTCTGAGTTTGTTGGTCGTGATTAGTATCGTGGGCGATCATCATCTTCGTGCGACCTGTGAATGTAAGTCTCCCTTCTTTGTGTTGTGCCTCGTGTGACACGAGCTATTTTTATGATTATTTGTTAAGTGACGGAATCCTCTTATAGATTTTGATTTCGTGATACGTGATTATTTGACTCCCATTTTTTTCGTTCATATGAGGAGTAGTGTTGCTGTCTTATGCATGTTTGACTTTATTTCTTTTATCCGATGCGTGAGTTCTTTTGTAATGGCTTTCGGTATTTTACCGACCGAGTTTTATTTGGAAAAACGATTCCCTTAACCGAGTTTTTGGCATTATGGCCTTGATCGTTTTGGCAAAATTCTTATGACGGTATTTATTATTTTCTAAATGGCTTCGTGAGTTTTGAAATATTACCGTCATCGGCCTTTTTGGCATTTTTGTAAAGGGTTTTTAGCACAGTGGGTTCGTAGCGGGACACACGGCGCTATAATGTTCCGTGTAAGTACCTAAACTTTTTGGGCTTTCTAGCCCATTGAATTATTTTTGAAAACCTTGAGTATCTTAGAAAATTAAAATTCGAGACGTACTTTTAAAAGCGAATTATTTTCTTGCGGTGTTTTCAAGGTGTTTTCTAATGCCGCAATACATTTCAAAAATTTTCCGGTTGAGGACCAAAAATATTTTGAGATATTTTCAAATGCGATTGCTTAGACCCAAGGGTCGAATATTTTGAAAGTTTTTCACTAAAAGAAAGGTGTCCTCATTTTTGTTCAAACGCAAGATGATTTTCAAAGTCTCGATAATGGTGTTTGTACTACTTTTTGTAAAATTATACTCAAGATCAACCGTTGTTTCCAAAGCTGTTTTCAAAAGGTGGTTTTCGTTTTAAAACCTATCATTCCTGTTTGCGGACCGGAAATGCGTGTATGGTTTTCGAACTTTCGTTACGGTGTTAACCCCGAATTGTGATTGAATTGGTGGTGTGAACGTTGAGTCGTTCGCCACGCATATGTTTTGTTAGCCCTCTGTGAGAGGTGTGGTAGTGTTTCTTGTTTATCGCCTCGTGGTGATTTGCGTGTTGACACGCGAGTGTGAGTTGAAGCTTGGGTTGGTATGTTCGTGTATATGTGTGATTGTTCCATGATGTTTTGTGATTATGTCTTGGTTATCGTTCGGGCCGTTGAGATTCTTTGAACGATACCGTCGTTGCTATGATTTTAGTATGCATGTTGCTTTACGATGGAAATTGTTGTATGTGGTATATGTTATGATTTTTCATTGTCTTTGAGTAATTACTTATTCGGTATGCCGAGGGGCCGAGGTCGTAGTCGTGGCAATCAGACGCGTGGTCGAGATCATCTTTGCCGGTGATGATGCCAGACGGTGTCGCTACTATTTTACACAGTAGCTACACGATGACTCGATTGACTCAGCGATTCAGCGCATTACAGATGTGACTCAGAACACTGGTGCAAACCAGTGGCTTCGGGAGGTAATTCGTATGAATCCCCCTCGATTCGCCGGTGTTGCGGATGCGTTGGGATGGGATGGTTAGCTTTTCCAGTTGGGAAAGATATTCGAGGCTGTCGATTGTCCTGAAGAGCGAAAGGTACCTATTGCGCAGTACCTTCTTGACAAAGATGCCGCTAATTGGTGGGAGGCTGTTAAGCCTCATGATCGTGATGTCACGTGGGCGGAGTTCCAGGCATTTATGGAAGCTGAGTTCTGTCCGAAACCGATTAGAGAGCAGAGGATTCACGAATTTTATTCGGCAGAACCGCAAGATGTTTCAGTGTCACAGGCTATCATCGACTGTAGCAAACAACTCAGTTATGTGCGAGATCGGGTGAGAACCGAGGAAGAGAGGATCTTTCATTTTGACAAACGAATGAAGCCAGAGATTCGTGTGTATATGTCGGGACTCACTTGCACTTCGTTGAGGGACTACCAAGATCGAGCCTTGGCCCGTGAACTAGCTTCATTATCGTCGGAGCGTGTGCCCGATTTGAAGAAGCAGAGGAAGTCCGATGACCTTGTGGACAGTGCAGGAGTTGGTGTCTATAGTTCGCAACGTCGTAATCTTTTGGCTGTGAAGCTCTGTCGCTCGTTGCGTGGGACTGAGAGTTCCAAGTCTTCTGCTTTGACTCCTGGTAAAGCCAGGAGGTGTTTTAACTGCAATGTGGCGGGGCATGTCCGTGCACATTGCCCTTCTCCGCTAGTAACGTGTTACAAGTGCGGGCTTGAGGGACACCGAGTTCAGTTTTGCGAGTTGGTCACCGAGCCTTCCGAGGCACGGATTTGAGCACTGAAATCAGGACCAACTCCGAGGAGTCCCTGAGGGGCGTGGTCTATCAGTTGTATGTTATGTTATTTCCTTACCCGGTTGTTTCGAATCTCGGAGATTAAGTTCTTTTATTCGAAGTGGATCGTTTTGTGTTTATTTTTTTGTTTTCTCGACTGTGCTCGGTGCTTAGTGTTTTGTAATTGTTCGGATAATTGACTTGATTGTATTATCTATTTGATGATGTTTGTCACTTGTTGGTTTTACTATGTTTCTACCGGTGGCGTTGTGTTGGTCGTCGTGGAGCGTGTTTTCACACCGTATATTCCTTTGCGTTGTTTGTAATGTTTCGCCGTTGGGCGTTAGTTACGCACTTCTTATGTATCTCGTTGAGTTTTTCCTGACGGGATATTTCTTCTCCCTGCTTGTTTTAAGTTTCGGGACGAAACTTCTTTTAAGGAGGGTAGAATGTAATACCCGTAATTTCTATTTCCGGTAATTTCTTTTTTTCGGCGGAAGTCCGTTTTGACGACTCGCTCATGACCGTTTCGTCATTCTGAGAATGATTAATTCTGCACTTTTTGTCATCCGAGTTCGTTTCGGTGTCGTTTTGTTGAGTTCCGTGCTTTTTAGCGGTTTTTCCGCACTTGAGTTCGATTCTTGCGAATCTCGTCCGAAACTGTTGTTTCGACTTTCTCGTAAGTTCATTTAATGTTATTATTCATGTTGCGAGCTTTGGCTTGGTGTTTCGATCACGTATCGTGATTTTCGGGCGTTTTGGGCCATTTTCGTAATTTCCCAAAGTTTGGGGTAATTACTTTCCGTTGTCGAGTTTCGAGCCTTCGGGTAGTCGGAATCGTATGTTCTATTAGTGCTCGGATTCGTCTTTTAGTACTTCGTAACCGTATCTTGATTCGTACTCGAGTTCGGGTTTCGGAGTCGTTCGGGCCGTCGGAGTTGGTCCGGCGAGTCATGGCCGGGCATGATCGGGCAGGCGATACGGCCGAGTAACGTGCGGTAATGATCGGCCATTACGTGCGTAATGCGATTCGTCACGTAAGGCCCTGGCGATAACGTGCGTAACGTTCGGCATTTTCGAGCAGAGTTCGGCCATGGCGATTCGTCGTAAGCCGTGGCCGATTCGTCGTAACCCGTGGCGATCGCTATTTAAGGCTGCGCGACGGTTTTCTTGACCATTTTCTCCTTCTTTCTCTTCCGTCTGTAATTTGTGGGTGTGTGAATCTTCTAGAGATGTTGTTGGACAATGAATACATGAAGTTTTGAGGTTCATATCATCAATCATCCGTCTATAACATCCTTTGATCGAGCGAATCAGTCCGATTTTCTAGAAATCTACTTTTGGGGATTTTGGGTATTTTGTTCGATTTCGTCCGTTTAATCCGATTTAACTTAGGATTTTGATGGATTGATGATTATTTAGATGTATTATATCATTTCCCTTGTTATTCCATGGTTGGATCGTATCGATTCGTTATTTGGGTCGAGTTCTTGACCGACGCCTTGAAGGTGTCCGTAAAATGTTATAGAGGGGTTTTCGGGCGTTCTACGATTATTCCTCATCGTATGATCATTGATTTATTAATTATATGATGTTAGGGTCGAGTTTCTTACGAAGAAACCGAGTTGAACCCTTCCGCTCGTTGTCGTCTTCCTTTTCGATAGCATCGGGCGTTTGAAGCTTTCCGGTTGAGCCGTGTTCGTCGGAATACTTGCGTACGATTTTGAGGCAAGTATCTTGCCCATACATTTCATATTTCTTAGGCATAATTATTGATAAATGATTTTATGCGAAATCCAATGTTTAATGAGCGTTAAAAGGATCGGTATGTTCTCGATAAATATTGTCTTTCAACGATAATTCGTATACTTCGTGAATGGATATGTTCTCGGAATATGTGTGTTAGTTTAAATGCGTTGAGAGACGTTATGATCGCATTGACCATAATTGTTTGCCGAGGATTGTGCATTCAATTGTATATTTGTTCGGTGGGTATTCGACATGATGGGATGTTAGTCGTTACTCCTTTGAAAGGAGGTTGTGATGCTTAGTGTTGCTTGTCTTGATAATCGGTTATTGTTGTGTGCTTATTGTATGTGATGTGCCTCCGGGTAGGATTGTTGAATCTCCGGGATCCATACTTGCTAGTATGGGTCGGGCGAAACCGTAGGGTTATCCAATACGGGTATGTCTTGCGGGGACTCCGAGGTTCGGGGCTTGCTAGCCCGATGCCGAGATAACTTGTGTGGTTATCATCGGGTATGTCTTGCGGGGACTCAGGTTCGTGGCTTGTTAGCACGATGCCGGATAACTTATGGTTGTGGTTTGATTATGTAAGTATATGTGCTTTTAGTCACGTGGTCAAGTTACGGTGACATGTGATTTGATATAGTTTCCTGTGGGTTATTCACTCGGGTTTGTTCTACGGGAGCATCGAGGTCCGTGGCTTGCTAGCACGGACGCGAATAATCTGTGGAAACAGTTGTTATGGTATGATCGGGTCGTGGACCCCACTTGTTGTTATCGAATTTATGTTTTGGGAAAATGACTTTTGAAGTGTGTCCCTAAATGTTTCGAAAGGCCCGAGGATTTTAAATCCCAATGTATTCAAAACTCCCGAGGTCGTAAAATGTTTTCACAAGATGTATATCGGGTTTACCTATCTTTCGATTTAACCGTTTTGATTAAGTGATTTACCTCGGGAAGTATGTTTATGATTAACATGTTCCGTGGAGTATGATATGTATGGCTCGTTTTCGTATTTTATACTTGCACTAGCAAAACAGTGGAGTTTTGCTAACCCCCGAGTATTCGGGGGGTGGATGTCTGTATTGCATTCAGGTTTTGGAGCAGAGCACAGGGTCGGCATGAAGGATGATGAAAGATGAACGATACTAATCACACGAGGACCCGTTGATGTCGTATTGGTATAGTTGTACTTTATTTTCCGCTGCTATATTTTTCCCGTTGTACGGGTGTGGTTGTATTTTGACCCCTGCGTGGGCATGAGTTGTATTCGAGTTGTATGCATTTATTGAAAGACCAAATCGGTCTACTGAGTCATTTTTGCCTTGAAGGCATTGTCAAGATGTTAAATGTTGTTACCAGCCTGGTAGATCCTCGAGGAGAGGGTCTACGGCGTGTAATATCCCTGAGTGGATTGGGGGTGTTACATATACTGGGCCGGGCTAGCGTGCGCTAGGCTGCTGAGCTAGCGCGCGCTATCGGCCCAGACCGCAATCCAGTGACCTCCTGGACTAGGACTGCTCGGCCAGGTAGCGTGTGCATCCTTCCGGCCATAGCGTGCATTACCTGCCGGCCGTAGCGTACGTAGTGTCCAGCAGTAGCGTGCGCTACCTGCCGATCCACCGAGTCTAGTACCCCAACTACCCTACTGCCTCGGCCCGCTAGCGCGCGCAGACAACCGGGCGTAGCGTGTGCTGCCTCCCGGCCGTAGCGTGCGCTACCTTACGGCCGTAGCATGTGCTATGCCGGTTCCTGCCGCACCCGTCCGGCCGGTGCCCGCAATCATCCGCCCAGTCCCGCAACCGTCCAGCCAGTACCCGACAACCAGGGCTCGACGACTCGATTTTCGAAAACGTACGGAATGAACACGATGAAAAGTTCGCGGACAACATCAACGACCCGAAATGAAAACATAATACCATAATTAATCATACGCGACCAAGAAACGGGTCGAGACAACAATTACAGATACGGATACCCGTAACTTTCAGTAAATTGCAAAATGGCCAAAAATGCCCGAAAATCACGATACGTGATCGAATAACCAAACCGAATTTCACAACACGTCTAACAAAGTTAAACGGACTTACGGGAAACTCTAAATAGCAGTTTCGAACGAGAATCGCAAGAACCGAACTCAAGTGCGAAAAAGTCGCTAAAAAGCACGGAACTCAACAAAACAACACCGAAACGAACTCGGATGAAAAAAAGTGTAAAATTAATCATTCTCAGAATGACGAAACGGTCATGAGAGAGTTGTCAAAATGGACTTCCTCCGAAAAAAAAGAAATTACCGGAAATCGAAATTACGGGTTTTACATTCTACCCTCCTTAAAAGAAGTTTCGTCCCGAAATTTAAAATAAGTAGGGAGAAGCAATATCCCCTGCCAGGAAAACTCGACGAGATACAAAAAAACCGAAAACACGTGCCCGACGGCGAAATGATGCAAGAAACGCAAAGAGACATACGGCGTGAAAACACGCTCCACGGCGACCAACACAACGTCGCCGTTAGGAATATAATAAAACCAACAAATGACAAGCGTCATCAAATGGATAATATAGTCAAGTCAATTATCCGAACAATCACAAAACACAACGAACAAAAATCAATAAGATTGACCGACCTAACAGTACATCAATCAAAACGCGAGCCAATCGCTGAACAAATACGGAATTCCACCGCCCAAGGGTTGGAAGATCGAAAACGAGACTAATTTTCCGAACTTATGGGAATTACGAAGGAGCCTGAACACTCAACAATCACGAAACGAGAACAAAAACCGAACAAACAAATGATCGAGACAACAAAAATCGAACAATCATGTCCGAAACACGATGGATAATAAAATTCAAACAACAATTCCCAGGATGGTCTGGTGAGAACAACAAGACATGCATTCCCATAAGATCCACAGGAAAGGGAATAGGGATTGAAAAGTCACAACGACAAACGAGTTATTCCGAAACAATACCACCCTCGTTCGATCAACAAAAGCAAGGGATAGGGAAAGTTCAGAAAATGTTAACGAGCATAAACGAGTCGACAGAGTCGAAAACACAGGAGTTCCAAATCCGATCTACTTCGAATAAAAGAACTAATAGAACCAAATGATGTCATTTCCGAGCAAGGTTCACAAGAATCGAACCAAACTCGAAAAAGTCACAACGATAACCAGATCAACCCACAAGTTCATTGTAACATCCCAAACTAGGCGAATATTACAGTGTCGTGAATCCTCGACTGGGACCCACAAGCAACAGGACTGACTAAATTAAGTCTATTCAAACATGATTCGAAAATGAATGAATGCGGTGCACCAGTATCAAAAGGTACACACAAGTTGAGATAAAATTACGAGTATACATGAGATCATCCGGGCCACCGGATCATCGATCCTCTTCATCACATGAATCTGGGACTTGCCGGCCCCCGAACCGGATGCTCCCGTCTGATAAATATGAGCTCCGACTGTATTTGCTTCCATCGTCTTAAACGATGCTGACCGAGTAGTCTGATTCTGAATCGCTGATTGCTTCGGGGCCTGAGATACCGCCGGAGCTGACTTGGAGTCCTTTCGGCAAAAATGGGCCTTATACCCAACAATTCCACAGTTATGGCATGTGATAGACGGCGTCGTACACCTAGTGCTGTAATGACCCGGCGCTCCATTGTTGAAACAGGTGATGGCCGAACTGGCTGCTCGGGACTGAGATCCCGCACGATTATGCGCCGTAGGAGGTCGCTCAGAAACGATAGGGCCCGCACGAGGCTTCTTGAAGGTTGACTGACCGCCTTCGGATTGATTGCGCTTCGTTGATTTCTTGCTGACAGATGAAGGTTGCTGCTCAGCAATTTCCTTAGCAACAGGATCATACGGAAGATTTCTCTCAATCAATTCGGCCAGAGTGGCGCAATGATGATTGAGCAATTTCATATGGGTCATCATGACTTGCATAAAAGTGAGTGGATCAACCCGAACATCTTCTGATCGAGCCGAGTCCTGTATACGATTTCCCGACAGCGAGCGATTATTTTCCAGGTTTCGGCCTGCACCGCGGCCTCTCCCCGTGCATCCCCTGGTAGCTCTCTCCATACTGAAGTAGGAAGGTCACATGATGATTATATTCCCCGCATGAATATCACGTTATGATTATGACATGAGATGATGAAAATGAGCATACACGCTCTAACACAGTGATTACGTGAATGATTGACTGAGGTGACATGATTATCTGATGAAATTATTGAAATGATTATCTTGAACAAGTTAACAAGATTAATGATATGATCTTCCAGATCAACAACTGAGTAATGAAATGAATTGAGTGATTAATGAGTTAACATGATCGTCCTGATCACAATGAATGATGATGTTTGAGGATTGTTATTTAATGAATGATGAATGAATGATTATTGCCAGAAATTATATCATGGCGTTAGAAATCTTACAGTTCTTGGTCTGATTGGATCGGCATTTGCACAGGTCACACGTAACGCGAAAGTCCAATGATACTAGTCCGATGACGATGATTTCAAATAAGACATGACTCGGAAGGTAGTATTCAAAACCACGCTCTGATACCAACTCTGTAACATCCCAAACTAGGCGGATATTACAGTGCCGTGAATCCCCGAATGGGACCCACCAGGCTAATGAAAATGATGAATTAAATAATATAAATGTAGTACCGAACCACTATATTACCAAACACTCCGATGAGGAGTTTAAGTACAACACACCAGTACAATACCGAATACTAGTATATTTTATATGAAGATAAAATACACCACACCGAATGAAACGGAGTATCCAAATGAAAGTCTGCAGCGGAAAATAAAGGACAACAACATGGATAACTGAAAGATCGGGGGCCTCTACTTGTATCACTGGGACTCCTCGCCGCCAACATGCTATTCCCGTGCTTTTGCCTTGCCATGACCTGAAAAACAAAATCTCCATCCGGGGTCAGTTACACAGAACAACAATCCTCAAGGGTTGAAAATACACAATCATGATATATCTGGAGTTATGAATTATCCTTAGTCATGAATTACGCTGAAGAGGAGTATCATAGTATGCCCGTAATGTTCTGTGCAAGTGTACAAGATGAATGACCGGACACACCCGTCCTTGTACCTAATTAGTCTCACGGAGTTAAGCTTTCTGGTGTGCACGATCAATGTATCACTCCCAATACATGGCCATCGCGTGCCCGACTAAAAATTCCACACATCCGCACCCGGCCACGCAATATGAACCCAGAAGGTCATATGAACGAGAATGACCATAATGAATATCAATGAATAATAATAATCTAACAAAGTCAAGAATGACTCACCGAGATGAAATGATAATGAAGTGATTGATAGTTTCAATGAAATGATTGGAATCGCCGTTCCTCGTTAATGAAGTGATTATTCGACAATTACAAGTCTCAATATGATTAATACAATGATGAATGAGTTATGATTATGAATGATCAACAACAAAAGGAATGAATATCATTTTAACCGAGTAAGAATTAACTTACACAACCGGTGAAGAATGTCCGTCCACGAACAACGTCCTAAATGAAATGCCGATCGCTCGAACAACCTTGAATAACACAATTACCAATAATCCGTTCAATACATGTATCAAACACGATTACAACTATCTCAAACGTCGATATAACAATATCCAACTCGTAGATGTACTCTAACGAATACGTTGAGAATATCCTTCCCGTTGGTTATAACCAAACCCAAATTATCGAAACCAACTTTCAAATGATTGATTCAAACCAGAAAAACAATATCAATGACATCAATAATCCAATAGGAATCCATAATTCAAGACTACAACAACATCAATCGGAAAATCCCCAATTTAACCGAAGTCAACCCCAAGGGTTCTTGAAGTAATCCCCAAAATAGCCATTAAATCCATAGGAATATATTTATCTAAGGTAGATAATTCATATCTAACATATTCCAACAATAATCCAAGCTTACACGAAGAAATCGGAAGGAAAAACGCAAAAATCCGAAATTCTAGATCCAAGAGATTAATACCTTAGATTTGATGATTGGAGGTGATGAAATGATGATTACTCCGTCTTATATGCTTGAAGATGATGATTGATGATTACACCTCGAAGAATACTCTCCAAATCGCTCCAAATCGCCCGGAACAGAAGAGAGAAAAAGAAGAAATGACAAATGATGCAATCTGGGATACACTGTCCAATTTATAGAAATTCCAGTTTAGCGCGCGCTAGCCCAAGTTCTTAGCGTGTGCTAACGGGTGTTATGGTAATTCCAGTACTCCCTGTCCGACAACAGTAGCACGCGCTACGTACCTTTTTGTAGCGTGCGCTACGGCTGAACACTTAGCGTGGGCTAAACCCAAAATGTTAGCGTGTGCTAACGAATTATCTGATGCCCAGTGCTGGAGTCCAGAACCTTCTGTCCTCTGATCTGATCGCGGTAGCGTGCGCTACAATCAATATTTAGCGTGCGCTACAATATCGATTGCATACGCTAAAAACCACTCATAGCGTGCGCTATGAATTAATCTAATGCAGTCCAGTAGTCACTGGACTCAACCTGATTCGACCTTAGCGCGCGCTATACCACCTGTATAGCGTGTGCTACTCCGGCCTACTAGCGCGCACTACTTACCATTCGTAGCGTGCGCTACATATAACTCACCTGCAGTCCAGTGCCTTCTGGACTGCAGTCAGGACAACATTAGCGTGTGCTAATGCTGAGTGGTAGCGTGCGCTACCTGTACTCAATTAGCGTGCGCTAAAGAGAGTACGTAGCGTGCGCTACTCCTCACACACAACCCACCATGAAGATGACGATGATGATACGCTCGGCCCGACTATCCAACCGGGTTGAATGATGAAATAACACTGATACGCGGTACCAATATACTCCGAACGGTGAATATAATAAATGAAATGAACGATGAATGATCATTAATGAGTGAAAAAATTACTGAGTGACAATTACTGAATGATAAGCACTGAACGATAATGAATGAATTACAACTGGGTATTACATACACCCCCCCCCCCTTAAAAGAGTTTCGTCCCCGAAACTAAGGGTCAAACAATTCGGGATAACTCTCCCGCATACTATCCTCGGTTTCCCAAGTAGCCTCTTCGACTCCGTGTCTAGACCATTGAATCTTTACCAAAGGAATCGTCTTGTTCCTCAACTGTTTGATTCGCCGCTCTAGCACTAGTATAGGATGCTCCTCATATGAATGATCATCGGCGATCTCGATTTCGTCAAATTAAAGTATGTGACTCGGGTCGGCAACATACTTCCGTAACTGAGATACGTGAAACACATTATGAATTCGGCTCAACGCCGGAGGTAAGGCCAATCGATAAGCTAACTCGCCTACTCGATCCAAAATCTCAAACGGTCCAATGAATCTCGGACTCAACTTTCCCCTCTTCCCAAAACGGAAGATACCACGACTCGGGGAAACCTTGACCAAGACATGGTCACCTGTCTCGAACTCTAATGGCCGACGACGATTATCTGCATAAGATTTCTGTCGACTCTGAGCGGTCAACAAACGACTCCTGATCAAAGCTACCTTCTCACGGGCGGCTATAAGTATATCGGGCTCGGTGCCGATTGATTCGGATAGGTCGTCCCAACACAAAGGAGATTGACAATGACGACCGTACAAGGCCTCGTAAGGTGCCATCTTAATCGAAGCATGCCAACTATTATTATATGTGAACTCAATCAATGGTAGTTGGGCTTCCCAATCGTCTTTCCAATCGAGGACGCATGCCCTCAACATGTCCTCTAATGTCTGAATAGTCCTCTCTGATTGTCCGTCGGACTGAGGGTGAAAAGATGTGCTGAAATTAAGCTGAGTTCCCATAGCACGATGAACTGATTTCCAAAAATGAGACACGAATCGTCCGTCACGATCGGAAACGATACTTTTAGGAGTACCGTGCAATCTCACTATCTCTTTGATAAATAACTGGGCAAGTCTCTCGGGACCCCACGTATCCTTAATCTCAAGGAAATGAGCTGATTTAGCTAAGTGGTCCACAATCACCCAGATCGTATTCATGCCACGATGACTCGTCGGCAACCTCGTGATAAAGTCTATAGAAATGTCTTCCCACTTCCATTCTGGAATAGGGAGCGGTTTTAGCATACCTGTCGGTCGCTGATGTTCTATCTTGACTTGCTGACAGGTTAAAGCATCTCGAAACAAATTCTTTGACTTCTCGCTTCATACTACTCCACCAGTAATTTTGTTCCAAGTCTTTATACATCTGGCTATACCCCGGATGAACAGAATAAGGGGTAGCATGAGCTTCTCTCAAAATAGAGTTTTTCAACTCGTCATTCACCGGTACGCACAACCGATTCTTAAATCTCAAAATTCCATCCTCGTGGACCACGAATCCAGGGGCTTTCCCCTGAGCCACATCCTCACGGATGCGCAACAGTGATGGGTCCGAACCCTGATTCTTTCTGATTGCCTCCTCAAGTGACGATGAGATCTCCTACATACAAAGCTATCCCTGAACTCGCTGAAGCCAGACCTCGATCTCGGGTCTAAGGAATTCCTGCTGAAGCTCCTTCTGAACTGTTAAACGAGCAAGCATCTGCTCTTGCACGGACTTACGACTCAAGGCGTCGGCGACAACGGTCGCCTTGCCCGGGTGGTAAAGGATCTCGATATCATAATCTTTGATTAGTTCCAACCACCGCCTCTGTCGCATATTTAACTCCGTCTGAGTAAATATATAATTCAACTCTTGTGATTGGTGAAAATCTGATAGGTGACGCCATAAAGGTAATGACGCCAGATTTTCAAAGCGAACACCACGGATGCTAGCTCCAGGTCGTGGGTCGGATAATTAACCTCGTAAGGTCTCAATTGCCGTGAGGCATAGGCAATAACCTTTCCATTCTGCATGATCACACATCCGAGACCCTATCCGGACGCATCACTATAAACCACAAATCCTTCTGTCCCTTGCGGCAAGGAAAGTACAGGTGATGACATTAACCGGCTCTTGAGTTCCTCAAAACTCCGTTGACACGCGTCGGACCACGTGTATTTCTTATCCTTTCGCAAAAGGTTCATCAAGGGTTGAGCGATTCTAGAAAATCCTTCCACAAACCGCCGATAATAACCAGCTAATCCGAGAAAGCTTCGGATTTCCTTAACATTCTTCGGAGGTAACCAATCTTGGATAGCCTCCGTCTTCTGAAGATCAACACGCACTCCATCTGATGAAATTACATGCCCGAGAAAAGTCACTTCGGACATCCAGAACTCACATTTGGAAAACTTTCCATAAAGTTGCTCTCGTCTCAACACGTCGAGAATCTGATGAAGGTGAACCTCGTGCTCCTCTCGGTCACGAGAATAAATCAAGATGTCATCAATGAAGACAACAACAAACCGATCCAAAAAGTCGATGAAAACCCGATTCATTAGCTCCATGAACAGCGCAGGTGCATTAGTTAGTCCCAACGGCATAACTACGAACTCATAATGACCATAGCGTGTACGAAACGTTGTCCTTGCGATATCCGACTCTCGAATTTGCAACTGATGATATCCACATATTAGATCGATCTTGGAAAATACTGAAGCTCCCTGAAGTTGATCCAAAAGATCATCAATATGGGGTAAGGGATACTTATTCTTGATCGTCACCCGATTTAATTCCCGGTAATCAATACACAAACGGAACGAACCATCCTTCTTCTTGACAAACAACACTGGTGCTCCCCACGGGGACGCACTTGGTTGGATATAACCTTTCTCGAACAATTCCTCAAGTTGATTCTTCAACTCCTGTATTTCGGTCAGGGTCATCCGGTACGGTGCCTTCGATAATGGAGATGTACCAGGCTACAACTCAATTGTGAATTCCACATCTCTCTGTGGAGGCAAACCAGGTAACTCGTCTCGAAATACATCGTCAACCGATGACAATGGTACCACAAATGATTGAACATCTCGATTGCCCTAGAACGGTCAATCGATCACAATGATGCGGTGAATGATTGAACATCTCGATTGCCTTAGAACGGCAAATCGAAGAAAATGATACAATGAATGATTGAACAACTCGATTGCCTTAGAACGGTCAATCGATGAAAATGATACAATGAATGATTGAACAACTCGATTGCCTTATAACGGTCAATCGATGAAAATGATACAATGAATGATTGAACAACTCGATTGAGGAATTTTACTGCTACCATCATATTAATGATTCTTCTGGAACAACGGGGATCACCCCCCTGAAGCACACATTCGATTCCAACGACGGAAATGATAGTGACCAAGCGTTTACGAACATTGAGGGGGTATCATGACGATCCATCCCACTAATACCCGATATACATCGTCCTTAAGTAAATCCACCACGATTTGGTCCACTAACCAATCACGGGCATTTAAACTTAACTCAGTCAGTTCTTAATCTCTTGACTTCCGGAAATTCTTCCATCATCAGATAGGCCGATGGTATGAGGTCCACAAGCAACAGGACTGACTAAATTAAGTCTATTCAAACATGATTCGAAAATGAATGAATGCGGTGCACCAGTATCAAAAGGTACACACAGGTTGAGATAAAATTACGAGTATACCTGAGATCATCTGGGCCACCGGATCGTCGATCCTCTTCATCACATGAATCCGGGACTTGCAGGCCCCCGAACCGGATGCTCCCGTCTGATAAATATGAGCTCCGACTGTATTTGCTTCCATCATCTTAAACGACGCTGACCGAGTAGTCTTATTCTGAATCGCTGATTGCTTCGGGGCCTGAGATACCGCCGGAGCTGACTTGGAGTCCTTTCGGAAAAAACGGGCCTTATACCCAACAATTCCACAGTTATGGCATGTGATAGACGGCGTCGTACACCTAGTGCTGTAATGACCCGGCGCTCCACAGTTGAAACAGGTGATGGCCGAACTGGCTGCTCGGGACTGAGATCTCGCACGATTATGCGCCGTAGGAGGTCGCTCAGAAACGATAGGGCCCGCACGAGGCTTCTTGAAGGTTGACTGACCGCCTTCGGATTGATTGCGCTTCGTTGATTTCTTGCTGACAGATGAAGGTTGCTGCTCAGCAATTTCCTTAGCAACAGGCTGATACGGAAGAGTTCTCTCGATTAATTCGGCCAGAGTGGCGCAATGATGATTGAGCAATTGCATATGGGACATCATGACTTGCATAAAAGTGAGTGGATCAACCCGAACATCTTCTGATCGAGTCGAGTCCTGGGTATGATTTCCCGACAGCGAGCGATTATTTCCCGGGTTTCGGCACGCACCGCGGCCTCTCCCCGTGCATCCCTTGGTAGCTCTCTCCATACTGAAGTAGGAAGGTCACATGATGATTATATTCCCCGCATAAATATCACGTTATGATTATGACATGAGATGATGAAAATGAGCATACACGCTCTAACACAGTGATTACGTGAATGATTGACTGAGGTGACATGATTATCTGATGAAATTATTGAAATGATTATCTTAAACAAGTTAACAAGATTAATGATATGATCTTCCAGATCAACAACTGAGTAATGAAATGAATTGAGTGATTAATGAGTTAACATGATCGTACTTATCACAATGAATGATGATGTTTGAGGATTGTTATTTAATGAATGATGAATGAATGATTATTGCCAGAAATTATATCATGGCGTTAGAAATCTTACAGTTCTTGGTCTGATTGGCTCGGCATTTGCACAGGTCACACGTGACGCGAAAGTCCAATGATACTAGTCCGATGACGATGATTTCAAATAAGACATGACTCGGAAGGTAGTATTCAAAACCACGCTCCGATACCAACTCTGTAACATCCCAAACTAGGCGGATATTACAGTTCCATGAATCCCCGACTGGGACCCACCAGGCTAATGAAAATGATGAATTAAATAATATAATTGTAGTACCGAACCACATTATATTACCAAACACTCCGATGAGGAGTTTAAGTACAACACACCAGGACAATACCGAATATTAGTATATTTTATATGAAGATAAAATACACCACACCGAATGAAACGGAGTATCCAAATGAAAGATCGGGGGGCCCTACTAGTATCACTGGGACTCCTCGCCGCCAACATGCTATTCCCGTGCTTTTGCCTTGCCATGACCTGAAAAACAAAATCCCCAGCCGGGGTCAGTTACACAGAACAACAATCCTCAAGGGTTGAAAATACACAATCATGATATATCTGGAGTTATGAATTATCCTTAGTTATGAATTATGCTGAAGAGGAGTATCATAGTACTCCCGTAATGTTCTGTGCAAGTGTACAAGACGAATGACCGGACACACCCGTCCTTGTACCTAATTAATATCACGGAGTTAAGCTTTACCGTGTGCACAGTCCAATGTATCACTCCCAATACATGGCCATCGCATGCCCGACTAAAAATTCCACACATCCGCACCCGGCCATGCAATATGAATCCAGATGGTCATATGAACGAGAATTTCCATAATGAATATCAATGAATAATAATAATCTGACAAAGTCAAGAATGACTCACCGAGATGAAATGATAATGAAGTGATTGATAGTTTCAATGAAATGATTGGAACCGCCGTTCCTCGTTAATGAAGTGATTATTCGACAATTACAAGTCTCAATATGATTAATACAATGATGAATGAGTTATGATTATGAATGATCAACAACAAAAGGAATGAATATCCTTTTAACCGAGTAAGAATTAACTTACACAACCGGTGAAGAATGTCCGTCCACGAACAACGTCCTAAATGAAATGCCGGTCGCTCGAACAACTTGAATAACACAATTACCAATAATCCGTTCAATACACGTATCAAACACGATTACAACCATCTCAAACGTCGATACAACAATATCCAACTCGTAGATGTACTCTAACGAATACGTTGAGAATATCCTTCCCGTTGGTTATAACCAAACCCAAATTATCGAAACCAACTTTCAAATTATTGATACAAACCAGCAAAACAATATCAATGACATAAATAATCCAATAGGAATCCATAATTCAAGATTACAACAACATCAATCGGAAAATCCCCAATTTAACAGAAGTCAACCCCAAGGGTTCTTGAAGTAATCCCCAAAATAGCCATTAAATCCGTAGGAATATATTTATCCATGGTAGATAATTCATATCTAACATATTCCAACAATAATCCAAGCTTACACAAAGAAATCGGAAGGAAAAACCCAAAAATCCGAACTTCTAGATCCAAGAGATTAATACCTTAGATTTGATGTTTGGAGGTGATGAAATGATGATTACTCCGGCTTATACGCTTGAAGATGATGATTGATGATTACACCTCGAAGAATACCTTCCAAATCGCTCCAAATCGCCCGGAACAGAAGAGAGAAAAAGAAGAAATGACAAATGATGCAATTTGGGCTACACTGTCCAATTTATAGAAATTCCAGTTTAGCGCGCGCTAGCCCCAGTTCTTAGCGTGCGCTAACGGGTGTTATGGTAAGTCCAGTACTCCCTGTCCGACAACGGTAGCGCGCGCTACGTACCTTTTTGTAGCGTGCGCTACGGCTGAACACTTAGCGTGGGCTAAACCCAAAATGTTAGCATGCGCTAACGAATTATCTGATGCCCAGTACTGGAGTCCAGAACCTTATGTCCTCTGATCTGATCGCGGTAGCGTGCGCTACAATCAATATTTAGCGTGCGCTACAATATCGATTGCGTACGCTGAAAACCACTCATAGCATGCGCTATGAATTAATCCAATGCAGTCCAGTAGCCACTGGACTCAACCTGATTCGACCTTAGCGCGCACTATACCGACTGCATAGCGTGCGCTACTCCGGCCTACTAGCGCGCACTACTTACCATTCGTAGCGTGCGCTACATATAACTCACCTGCAGTCCAGTGCCTTCTGGACTACAGTCAGGACAACATTAGCGTGCGCTAATGCTGAGTGGTAGCGTGCGCTACCTGTACTCAATTAGCGCGCGCTAAAGAGAGTACGTAGCGTGCGCTACTCCTCACACACAGCCCACCATGAAGATGGCGATGATGATACGCTCGGCCCGACTATCCAACCGGGTTGAATGATGAAATAACACTGATACGCGGTACCAATATATTCCGAACGGTGAATACAATGAATGAAATGAACGATGAATGATCATTAATGAGTGAAAAAATTACTGAGTGACAATTACTGAATGATAAGCACTGAACAATAATGACTTAATTACAACTGCGTATTACATTCATAAAGTATCAACGAACTTGAGCGAATCGATAGACTGGAGAAAGAGAAACTACCGAAGTCAAAATAGTACGGGTATTACCTTCGACCTCGTCCACGAAATTCACAAAAACGGGAGCAAGGTAACATGTCATTAAACAACCGACACATAACGGAACCATCACCGATGCACACGGTCATACCAAACCAAGCTCTAACAGATCGCACATGCGCGACAACGCAGAAATCACTACGAGGCGATAATATTCAATACCAACATCCCACCTCTCACAGAGGGCTAACACAACAAATGTGTGGAAAACGACTCAATGCTCACACCGCCAATTCGATCATACTCGGGAGCAAACATCAAAATGACAATGCGAACATCATACATACATATCTAGCTCTCAAACAGGAATGGATAGGTTTTAAAAACGAAAAGCTCATTTTGAAAATAATTTAGAAGAACACCGGTTGATCTTGAGTATCACCTTTCAAAAAGTACAAACGTGAAACATCGTTATCGAGACTTTGGAGAACCATTTCGCATTTGATAAAAATGAGGACACTTTCTCTTAGTGAAAACTTTCAGAATATTCGACCCTCAGGTCTAAATAAAAGTGTTTCTAAAACATTGAAAATATCTCAAAGCATTTTGGTCCTCGAAGTAGAAAATTTTTGAAATATATTGTGGCACCTTGGATGTACCACAAGAAAATAACTCATTTGAAAAGTATGTCTCGAAATTTATTTTTCTAAGATACTCAAGGTTTTCAAAAATCCAATAGGCCAGAATGCCCAAAACTCACACATATCAACGTTCACTAAAACAACTCCTAGTACACGCATCAAAACGTTTAAAATCAAGACAATACATGTCTTTAAACGGAAATAAACGATAAAATACCACATTCAGAACAAAACCACTGACCCCATTCGAGGCCTCTAAGGACCCTCCCATGGCAGCTAGTGAACAAGTCGAACGCGTATAAGCACAAAGCCTCCACAAGAGAACTTGTAAAACATGCAAATCGATTCGAAAATCATCAGCAACGGACAAAAACAACAATAAAAAGACATCACAAGCGACGACATTCCTCGTATAAATCAAATACGAGAGTCGACTAAATACATATCATGAAATCAAAATCCACATAAGGATTCCATCACTTAACAACTAATCATAAAAATAGCTCGTGTCACACGAGGCACAACACAAAGAAGGGAGACTCACTTCCACAGGTCGCACGAAGATGATGATCGCCCCACGATACTAATCACGACCAACAAACTTAAACGACGCGTTGCGACACGACTCAGTCAGATAAAATCCGACGAAACAAGACTCAAACAACACAACTTGACCCGACAGCCTAGGTTTCCTCAACCTAAGCTCCGATACCATTTATGTAACACCCCCAATCCGCTCAGGGATATTACACACCGTAGAACCCTTCCTCAATGATCTACCAGGCTGGTAACAACATATAACAACTCAACCATGCCTTTAAGGCTAAAATGACTCAGTAGACCGGTTTGGTATTTCAATAAATACATACAACTCAAATACAAATCATGCTCACGCAGGGGTCAAAATACAACCACACCCGTACAACGGGAAAAATATAGCAGCGGAAAATAAAGTACAACTGAACCAATAAACAATATACGGTTCCTCATGTGATTAGTATCGATCATCTTTCATCATCCTTCGTGCCGACCCTGTGTTATGCTCCAAAACCTGAAAGAAAAAATAGACATCCACCCCCCGAATACTCAAGGGTTAGCAAAACTCCACTGTTTTGCTAGTGCAAGTACAAGTGCAAAAATACGAGTCATACAATTCACATTCCACGAACGATAATAATCCGGAATCCTCAAAGATCCATACGAAACGAAAAGTACTTCCCGAGGCAAGAGTTTGAGAAAACATTTCAAAATCGAAAGTTCACAAATCAATGGAAATAATTTATAAAACGGTTTAGAATGCCATCGAGAGTTTTAATAGAAAACAATTTAGGATTATTAAATCCTACTTTCCAAAACCCAAAAGGCGAAAGGGGTCACCGCCCCAAAGGTTTACTTTCTGTGAAATGATATTTACCAAACTGTTGGGATTTTAGCCCCAAATCCGTAAAATGACTTTTACAAAACCATTGGGATTTTAGCCCCAAATCTCATCAACTCACAGTACACGAGAACGACAACAATGTTCGTCTTCCAACATCAAAATCCACAATTAAAGGATTTAACACAAACAACAAAATACTCTAGTGCCATGCTAGCCAAGTAGGCCAAACGAACAACTTACCTCTTACACACTTAGTCAATGCATGCAATCATGAAAACCGTTCAAAAGCACTCATTTCCGGAAATGCCATAATCAAATCACATTTGCAAAAATGCACCACAATTAACCGCGGACCCACAGCTTCGTGGATCCCTACCGAGACCTCGTCGGATCTAACCCGTAGTGGTTAAAAGCAAGCTCGCGGTCCCACAGCTTCGTGGAGCCCTACCGAGACCCCGTCGGATCTAACCTATAGTGAGCATACACACACACGTTACTCATGCAATACTAATATGCTAAGAATGTAAGTTCATTAAGAATGCTCACTAGAGATGGCCACTTACTCGACGCCGTTATCAAACTCTTCAAAAACACAATAACAAGATTAAATACGGAATACACGATCCCATAACTTTAAACAACAGGAATATCATCATCAAAGACTTCAACGTTTAAAATAATCAAATCATAATCAATTCTCAAAACACACCGTTCACAAAACACACGCGTTTTGAAAGAAAGCCTTTAACGAGGCCAAACCAAAATCTTTTGAAACATCATTTCAATCAACCAAACGAACACACCAAGACGATCACTGATCATCATATCCACAAAATAAGAAATGTATGAGCAAGGTACTTGCCTCGAATAAGAACAACACGGAGAATCGACCGAAGTAGGTTGACACGAACTGACTACGAACCCGCCGACTCCACCGATCGCCAACTCGCAATAATAAACTACGAAGGACAAATACAACAACGAAAATGAATTCCATAACACGACTCAAAGCCGTTGAATTCAAAGAACGAATGACGAAAGTTCAAGTGTTTTCTCCAAAACGGCCAAGAGCACGATTTGTCCCGACAAAACACGAAAACGGAATTCCAAGTCGAATATGGATATACAATCCATAGAATATGTTTAACAACATCATTTAACCACAATTTATCCAACAAAAATGGATGGAAAATGAGATCGAGAACAAATCCCCCAAAAAGTCGATTCGAAGGAAATCAAGAAATATACTTCCGGCACCACCGACCAATCCTGCCGACCGTGACCTGTCCGCCCGACCCCCGTTAGCGTGCGCTACGGCTGAAAGCCTGCGCGCACTAGCCGACCTGTCCAGTAACCTCTGGACTAAACAGCTAGCCCAGGTAACGTACGCTAGTCGGCCGACAGCGTGCGCTACCCCTGCCGGTTAGCATGCACCACGACCGACAGTAGCGTGCGCTACCTGCCGATCCTCCCCGAGTCCAGAACCTCAGAACCTCTATGCCCTGACCCGATAGCGTGCGTCGGCCGACCGCGTAACGTGCGCTACTCCTGCCAGTTAGCGCACGCAGCCTTTAGCAGTAGTGCGCGCTACGCCGGTTCCTGCCGCGTCAGCCCGGCCAGTGCCCACAACCGTCCGGACAGGACCCGCCACCGTCCGGCCAGCTGCTCAGTCGTCATGATCCGACGACTCGATTTCCGAAAACGTACGGAACAAACACGACGAAAATCTCGCGGACAACATCAACGACCCAAAATGAAAACATAATGCAATAATTAATCATACGCGACCAAGAAAAGGGTCGAGACGATAAATACAGATATGGATACCCTTAACTTTGGGTAAATTACAAAATGGCCCAAAACGCCCGAAAATCACGATACGTGATCGAATAACCAAACCCAAGTTTACAACACGTCTAACAAAGTTAAACGGACTTACGGGAAACTCGAAACAACAGTTTCGGATGAGATTCGCAAGAATCGAACTCAAGTGCGGAAAAGTCGCTAAAAACCACGGAACTCAATAAAACAACACCGAAACGAACTCGGATGACAAAAAGTGTAGAATTAATCATTCTCAGAATTATGAAACGGTCATGAACGAGTCGTCAAAATGGACTTCCGCCGAAAAAAAAGAAATGACCGGAAATCGAAATTACGGGTATTACAATCCTCTCATGCTTCAAGTGAAGGTTCTAGTTCTAATCAATATGCTCAGGATCTTGATGATGATTTCTTTATTGATCCTGATCATTTCTAGTTTTCAAAATTCATTTTTCAAAATTCACTGTTACCAATTTAGCAGTCTAAAGAAGTAATTGGCTAGTTTGGTTCAAACGGTAACCAGTAAAGACTTATCAAATCCGTTTATAGGTGTGGTTTTCCTTAAAAATCAAGAAGTGTTACCAAAATAACTATTAATATTTTGGCTAGTCCGGTTCAAACAGTAGCCGGTAAAGACTTATCAAATCCGTTCATAGGTGTGGCTTTCCTTAAAAGCCAAGAAGAGTTACCAAAATAACTATTAATATTTTGGCTAGTCCGGTTCAAACGGTAGCCGGTAAAGACTTTTCAAACCCATTCATAGTTATGGCTTTCCTCAAAAGCCAATATTTTGTTTAATGGTCCACTACAGCTCAAAAGAAGGTCACTACAGCTCAAAAGAAGGTCCACTACATTAAAATATCAAAAGGACGTCTACTATTATTAAAGTGACTTCTCCACCAACTAAAGTAGATGCCACTTGAGGAAAAAGACAAAAATCCAGCTCAACTCCAGCTCAAAAGAAGTGCCCACTACGACAAAGTTGGGGAGGGACCCCTCCACTGTAATACCCGTAATTTCGATTTCCGGTAATTTCTTTTTTTTTGGCGGAAGTCCATTTAGACGACTCGCTCATGACCGTTTCGTCATTATGAGAATGATTAATTCTACACTTTTTGACATCCGAGTTCATTTCGGTGTCGTTTTGTTGAGTTCCGTGCTTTCTAGCGACTTTTCCGCACTTGAGTTCGATTCTTGCGAATCTCGTTCAAAACTGCTGTTTCGAGTTTCCTGTAAGTCCGTTTAACTTTGTTAGACGTGTTGTGAACTTCAGTTTGGTTATTCGATCATGTATCGTAATTTCTGGGCGTTTTGGGCCATTTTGTAATTTACCCAAAGTTACGGGTATCCATATCTGTATTTGTCATCTCGACCCTTTTCTTGGTCGCGTATGATTAATTATTGCATTACGTTTTCATTTCGAGTCATTGATGTCGTCCGCGAACTTTTCGTCGTGTTCGCCCGCGGCGTTTTAAATCGAGGCGTCGGGTCGTGGCCGAAAGCACCGTGCCGGACCGGGCGGCATCGTCGAAGTCTTGGGCACCGCCGAGCACGGAGGAACCGGCGTAGCGCACGCTATGGCCGGACGCCAGGCGCTCTAGCTCGGCAGCTGTAGCGCACGCTGCCGAGCCGCCAGCCAGACGCCATCGGCCCGGGCGAGAGGGATTATGAGGTTCTGGACTCGGGTAGGATCGGCATGTAGCGCACGCTACTTTCGGTCGTGGCGCACGCTAACCGGAAGGGGTAACGCACGCTGTCGGCCGACAAGCGTACGCACGGATGAGTTTGTTAGTCCGCAGGCTCTTCGGACGGAGCCGCTAGCGCGCGCAGCTTCCGGCCAGCGCACGCTAGCGGGAGTCGGGCGGACAAGTCATGGTCGGCGAATTGGTCGGTGGTGCCGTGTCTTGTGGGCCATGGCCGAGAGTGCTGGGCCGATACTGGCCGATAGCGCACGCTAGTCCGGGAAGGCTAGCGCACGCTAGTTCCGGCCCAGTATATAAATGACAGAGCAGCCACTTTTTCATTCATTTTTCATTTCCTTTCTCTTCGGTCCGTGGCTGGAGCTTTGGAGGAGATGAAGCCATGTTGTTAAACAACAAATCCATGAAGTTTCTGAGTTTATATCACCGATCAATCATCCTATAACATCCTTCGATCCAGCGAATCAAGGTTAGATCTTTAGAACCCTACTTTTGGGTAGATTTGGGGGTTTTCGCGTTTTTGTCTGATTCGTTCCGTTTTGTTGATTAATTCATGATGAATATGATTAATCTTGTTGGTATTATTAGTTTCCCTATGTATTCATGGTATATTTCGTGGTTTTTACGGAATCGAGAGGGTTTGGTTGTGGTCCGCCCTCGTTGTTGTTTATATACGAATATACATGAATCGTAGGTGGGTTTTCGGGTGTATTCCAATTCCGTATTCATTTAGAAATGGTTGTGATTGTATTCTTCGAATCGTTAGGTTCGGTTTCGTTGGTTCCTAGCGTTCGTCGGTGACTTTCCTTTCCATTCGTTGCGTCGTCAATAATTCAAGGCAAGTATTTTTGGGAACCTTTATGCTTAACATGTAATGGTAATGTATATTGTGTGTACTTTACTCACCCTGGGAGGGTCCGACGGGGCATCGGGGTAATCTATGACTTCACTCTGGATTCATGAGTTTGTTTCGCTAGCCAGCTCGGAAGGGTCCTTAGAGGCCTCTGGTGGGATTCATGGTGGCGTCCTGGTCCTAGGCGATGCCTATGCGTGACTTGTTTTATAAAGCGGCCAGCTCGGGAGGGTCCTTAGAGGCCTCGGGTGGGATTCATGGTGGCGTCCTGGTCCTAGGCAATTTGATTATTTGACTGTTTGTTTCCGGAAAAGACATGTCTGGTTTTGGTTTTTGAAATGATATTGGTGCATGTACTATGAAATGTGTAAGCGATTGGTTTGCCTTGAATACTTGTACTAGCGTAATTGCTAACCCCTGGGGACCCTTTTGGAGAAATTCTTGTTATGGATTTCAGGTTATGTTCAGTCAGACGATCCGGCGCTGGAATGGTACGAGGATGTCGGCGAAGGTTGTTGACATGTGCAATTGAGTCTTGTTATTTCCTACTGTCTCTTTTGATGTGGATGTTTTCCAAATTGTAAACTTATAGATTGTACTCGCGAGTACTTAGGCTTTTCCTTTCGGATTGTGATTGGTCTTCGTTGGAGTTACTGTATTTGTCGGTTGATGTTTATTATGCCGGTTGTACCGGACGTGTTGTTTTATGTTCTTGTTGTTAACAATTGTTTCCTTGCTAACCGAGATGGTTAGTCGAGTGGTGTTTTCTTGTGTTAGCCTGGTGGGTCCTATGTAGGGGTCCACGGCGCTGTAATACACCTCGAATATCTTGGGGGTGTTACAGAAAATGGTATCAAAGATCTTGGTTTATGGATAACTAGGCTTGTTGGTTATTTGGGTCTAGTTGTGTTTTGTTTTGCACATTGTCACACCGCTGCTGGCATCTCAGTACATCCAGTGCTTGAATTCTCTTGTTTTCTCGTATTGAATTTCCACTTCTTGAACTGTGATTGCCTCTATCGTACTTATCGTCGAGTTGTTTTTCGATCCATCTGGTTCGTGTACTTTTGATTCTAGTATTGCGCAGTCCTTTATCTCTGTGGAGTATGTGCGCCGTTTTGGGCTTGACTGTTTGTTGTCTTGCGAGCCTTCCATCGCTAATCTTCCTAGCGTTGGTGGGATCGTTGGTGATCGAAAGATCCGAGATTTGCTCTGTGGTATACTGTGAGAGGGCTTGACCCTCTAGTCTTTTGTTGTATGATGGAATCTGTGTTTGGTAATTGCGATATACTAAATGTATGTTGAGCCGAAGGTACTGATGGTTTGGACACCGAAGGGTGCAATATGATGTAGAAGCTTTGAACATTGAAATGTTCTGGGAAAGGTATTGATGGCAGAGTTTGTTGAGAAACTCACATAGTTGGTTTCGACATATGTCCAAATCGGTGATCTTTGGTTACGCTGTTAAACTTGAAGAGATAGTTTGACATATGCTTGGAATTAGTATTTCCGAGTTGCGCTTGTTGAACTGGTGATTTTTGAATGCCGTATGTGTGTGTGTTCGGAAATCGTTAGTACTTGGCTAATTATTGTTATTTACAACCAATGTGTTCTATTAATAATAATACATGCGGCGTGCATGCTTGAAAATTTCTTAGACTTGATCGTATTGTGGGTTTTTGAAAAGTGACATGAATTTGGGCGAGCCAGCCTTGTATTTTCAAATAAAACCTTGTGTCGGTATTTAAAGGTCGTGTTTAAAAGTGTTTTAGGACATTTTATAAAATGTTGCCGCTGTTAAACCCTTGTCGTGTTTGAAAGGGTCTTGAAAATGATTTTTTAAACTTATCGGTTTTATTTTCGAATAACTAGAGTATATGATTTTAAAATCAGATTAGCTTGGGAAAACCTAGGCTGTCGAGTCATGTTGTGTTTGTTGAGTTTTGTCTCGTTGGATTTTGTCTAACTTAGTCGCATCGCGACGCGTCGTTTGAGATCGGTAGTCGTGATTAGTATCGAGGGGCAATCGTCACTTATGTGCGACCTATGGATGTAAAACTCCCTTCCTTGTGTTGTGCCTCGTGTGACACGAGTTATTTGTATGATTAGTCGTTAAATGATGGAATCCTTCTGTGGATTTTGATTTCACAATATGTGTTTATTAGACTCTCGTATTTGGTTTATACGAGGAGTGTCGTCACTGCTGATGTATTTTCGAACCGCATTTTATCCGGTGCGTGAGTTCTTTCAAAACGGCTTTCGGTATTTTGCAAACTGAGTTTTATTTCGTAAAACCGATTCCCAGAATCAAGTTTTGGCATTTTGGCCTTGAACATTTCATGACGGTTTGACAAATGATTTTGTGAGCTTTGGAAAATATTACCGTCATTGATCTTTTTAGCATTTTTGAAATGACGTGGAAAATTGTGCTTAGCCTGGTAAACCCGTGTGAGAAAGGTTTACGGCATGTAATTTTTCTGATTTGTTCTGTTATTGTCTCTGTGGGTCGTTAGCGCACACTACGCTTTGCGGCTAGCACGCGCGAGAGTGCATTGGTAGCACGCTAAGGGGAGGATAGCGCACGCTACAGTAGTTCGAGGCGATCCAGAGCTCTTGGGTAGTGCAAGTTCTCGTTAGCGCACGCTAACACTTGGGGTTAGCGCACGCTAACAGTGTATTTTTGGTCAGGAGTTTTGTTTGATGCCGTGATAGCGCACGCTAACCTTAATGATTAGCGCACGCTAATTGTGTCCAGTATAAACACTGGACACCAGTCTAGAAGTTGCATTTTTCTTCATTTTTTCTTCTTCCTCCATGAGTTGAGACGTAGCGACTAGGGTTCGCATATGGGCTGATTTTTTCCATCCAAAGGTGTTTTGGAGTATCCTAGATGATTTTTAACATCATCTAAACCATTGTTCTTCGCCGAATCTAGGTATTTTCTTGAATCCCTAGAGTTGACTTTTTGGAGTTATGTTGTTGATGTCGTTTTCCATCCAGTTTTGATAAACCGATTGTTATTTTAACAATGTTGTTAAACATATCCTAGGGGTTGTATATCACTGTCGTGATTTTGAACGATTTGATGCGTGTGATATGATGTGTTTAAGTGAATGTTGACACGTGTGAATTCTGGGCATTTTGGCCTATTGTACTTCTGAAAAACCTTGAGTATCTTAGAAAATAAACCTCGAGACGTACTTTTAAAATGAATTATTTTCTCACAGTGTTCTCAAGATGCCTACTAGCGCCACGCTACGTTTCAAAATTATTCAACTTTGAGGATCAAAATATTTTGAGATATTTCTAATGATTTAGAAACACCCTTGCTTAGACCCGAAGGTCGAATATTGCTGAAAAGTTTTAAATTAAAGAAAGGTGTCCTCATTTTTTTTTATCAAACGCAAGATGACTTTTTTTTAAGTCTCGATGACGATGTTTGTACTACTTTTTGAAATATGATACTCAAGATCAACCGGTGCTTGCAAATTATTTTCAAAAGGTGGTTTTCGTTTTCAAAACCTATTATATGTGTGATGTTCGTACTCTCGTTAGGGTGTTAACCCCCGAGTTTTGGTTGAATTGGTGGTGTGAGCGTTGAGTCGTTCGCCACACAGTTGTCGTGGTAGCCTCTGTGAGGGGTGTGATGTTGGTATTGGATGTTGTCGCCTCGTAGCGGTTTATGCGTTATCGCATATATGCGAGCTGTTAGAGCTCGAGTTGGTATGATTGTGTGCATCGGTGATTGTTCCGCATTGTGTCGGTTGCTTGTTGTATTGTTACCATTGGTTCCGTTGTTGTGAGTTTCGGGGGCGAGGTCAAAGGTAATACCCGTACTATTTTGACTTCTATATTTTCTCTTTGTCCAGTCTATCGATTCGCTCATGTTCATTGATACCTTCTGAACTTGTTCTGTACCTTGGTTTCATCGTTCGAACGAGCTGTAATCTGGTTTTGAGTCGATCTGGTTATCGCTGTGACTTTTCCGAATTCGGTTCGATTCTTGTGAACCTTGTTCGGAAGTAACATCTTTTGGTTCTAATAGTTCTTTTATTCGAAGTGGATCGGATTTTGAACTTCTGTATTTTCGGCTCTATCGATTCGTTTATGCTCGTTAACATTTCTGAACTCTCCCTATCCCTTGTTTTTGTTGATCGAACGAGGGTGGTATTGTTTCGGAATAACTCGTCTGTCGTTGTGGCTTTTCAATCGCTATTCCCTTTCCTGTGGATCTTATGGGAATGCACGTCTTGATGTTCTCACCAGTTCATCTTGGGAGTTGTTGTTTGAATTTTATTATCCTACGTGTTTCGGACATGATTGTTCGATTTTTGTTGTCTCAATCGTTTGTTTGTTCGGTTTTTGTTCTCGTTTCGTGATTGTTGAGTGTTCAGGCTCCTTCGTAATTCCCTTAAGTTCGGGAAATTAGTCTCATTTTCGATTTTCCAACCCTTGGGCGGTGGAATTCCGTATTTGTTCAGCGTTTGGCTCGCGTTTTGATTGATGAACCGTTGGGTTGGTCAATCGTATTGATTTTCGTTCGTTGAGTTTTGTGATTGTTCGGATAATCGACTCGATTGTATTGTCTATTTGATGACGCTTGTCACTCGTTGATTTTATTATGTCTCTACCGGTGGCGTTGTGTTAGTCGCCGTGGAGCGCATTTTCACGCCGTATGTCTCTTTGCGTTTCTTGCAGCGTTTCGCCGTCGGGCGTGAGTTTTCGGTTTTTGTATATCTCGTCGAGTTTTCCTGGCAGGGGATATTGCTTCTCCCTACTTATTTTAAGTTTCGGGACGAAACTTCTTTTAAGGAGGGTAGAATGTAATACCCGTAATTTCGATTTCCGGTAATTTCTTTTTTTCGGCGAAAGTCCGTTTTGACAACTCGCTCATGACCGTTTCGTCATTCTGAGAATGATTAATTCTACACTTTTTGACATCCGAGTTCGTTTCGGTGTCATTTTGTTGAGTTCCGTGCTTTTTAGCGACTTTTCCGCACTTGAGTTCGATTCTTGCTAATCTCGTTCGAAACTGCTGTTTCGAGTTTCCTGTAAGTCCGTTTAACTTTGTTAGACGTGTTGTGAACTTCAGTTTGGTTATTCGATCATGTATCGTGATTTCCGGGCATTTTGGGCCATTTTGTAATTTACCCAAAGTTACGGGTATCCATATCTGTATTTATCATCTCGACTCTTTTCTTGGTCGTGTATGATTAATTATTGCATTACGTTTTCATTTCGAGTCGTTGATGTCGTCCACGAACTTTTCGTCGCGTTCGTTCCATGTGTTTTCGGAAATCGAGGCGTCGGGTCGTGGCGGCTGAGCAGCTGGCCGGACCGGTGCGGCACTGTCGGAAGTGCTGGGCACTGGCCGAGCAGGCACGGCAGGAACCGGCATAGCGCACGCTACGGCCGGGACGCTGAGTGCTCTAGCTCGGCAGTGTAGCGCCTGTGTCGAGTCGGCCAGACGTCTGTGCTCGGGCACAGGCGGAGGATTACGAGGTTACGGACTCGGGTAGGATCGGCAGGTAGCGCACGCTACTGTCGGTCGTGGCACACGCTAACCGGCAGGGGTAACACACGCTGTCGGTCGACTAGCGTACGTTACCGGGATGAGTTTGTTAGTCCAGAGGCTACTGGACAGGTCGGCTAGCGCGCGCAGGCTTCCGACCGTAGCGCACGCTAGCAGGAGTCGGGCGGACAATTCATGGTCGGCAGAATTGGTCGGTCGTGCCGGGTCATGCGGGCCATGGACGAGAGTGCTGGGCCGATACTAGCCGATAGCGCATGCTAGTCCGGGAAGGCTAGCGCACGCTAGTTCCGGCCCAGTATATAAATGACAGAGCAACCACTTTTTCATTCATTTTTCATTTCCTTTCTCTTCGGTCCGCGGCTGGAGCTTTGGAGGAGATGAAGCCATGTTGTTAAACAACAAATCCATGAAGTTTCTGAGTTTATATCACCGATCAATCATCCTATAACATCCTTCGATCCAGCGAATCATGGTTAGATCTTTAGAACCCTACTTTTGGGTAGATTTGGGGGTTTTCGCGTTTTTGTCCGATTCGTTCCGTCTTGTTGATTAATTCATGATGAATATGATTAATCTTGTTGGTATTATTAGTTTCCCTACGGATTCATGGTATATTTCGTGGTTTTTACTGAATCGAGAGGGTTTGGTTGTGGTCCGCCCTCGTTGTTGTTTATATACGAATATATATGAATCGTAGGCGGGTTTTCGGGTGTATTCCAATTCCGTATTCATTTAGAAATGGTTGTGATTGTATTCTTCGAATCGTTAGGTTCGGTTTCGTTGGTTCCTAGCGTTTGTCGGTGACTTTCCTTTCCGTTCATTGCGTCGTCAATAATTCAAGGCAAGTATTTTTGGGAACCTTTATGCTTAACATGTAATGGTAATGTATATTGTGTGTGCCTTACTCACCCTGGGAGGGTTCGACGGGGCCTCGGGGGAATCTATGACTTCACTCTGGATTCACGAGTTTGTTTCGCTAGCCAGCTCGGGAGGGTCCTTAGAGGCCTCGGGTGGGATTCATGGTGGCGTCCTGGTCCTAGGCGATGCCTGTGCGTGACTTGTTTTATAAAGCGGCCAGATCGGGAGGGTCCTTAGAGGCCTCGGGTGGGATTCATGGTGGCGTCCTGGTCCTAGGCAATTTGATTATTTGACTGTTTGTTTTCGGAAAAGACATGTCTGGTTTTGGTTTTTGAAATGATATTGGTGCATGTACTATGAAATGTGTAAGCGATTGGTTTGCCTTGAATACTTGTACTAGCGTAATTGCTAACCCCTTTGGGGACCCGTTTTGGGGAAATTCTTGTTATGGATTTCAGGTTATGTTCAGTCAGACGATCGGGCGCTGGAATGGTACGAGGATGTCGGCTAAGGTTGTTGACATGTGCAATTGAGTCTTGTTATTTCCTACTGTCTCTTTTGATATGGATGTTTTCCAAATTGTAAACTTATAGATTGTCCTCGCGAGTACTTAGGCTTTTCCTTTCGGATTGTGATTGGTCTTCGTTGGAGTTACTGTATTTGTCGGTTGATGTTTATTATGCCGGTTGTACCGGACGTGTTGTTTTATGTTCTTGTTGTTAACAATTGTTTCCTTGCTAACCGAGACGGTTAGTCGAGTGGTGTTTTCTTGTGTTAGCCTGGTGGGTCCCATGGTGGGGTCCACGACGCTGTAATACACCTCGAATATCTTGGGGGTGTTACATCGACTTTCAAAAAGAAGATGCTAATGAAATTCAAATTCAATTGGAAACTCAAATTACTTTGTATCTCATATTTATAAATAGATTGTAGTTAGATTCATTTGAGGCATCAGTTGTTTTGAGAAAGAAACATCTAGCAAAAATAATTTCCTATCTTGTAATCCATTCCAAGCACTTTGAAGTTCTCAAGATTTCATATTTCATATTTTGTATTCAACCTCGATAATTCAACACTTTGAAGTTCTCAAGATTTCATATTTCATATTTTGTATTCAACCTCGATAATTCAAGTAAGAATTCATCTCTTGTTATTTCCACTTCTTGTTGTAAATTTAATTATATGTCTCATCTGTCTAATATGTCTCAAATTCCGTGTGCAACTCCAAATGGTATCGGAACCATAAAGTGTTAGAAATATTGTTTCTGAGAAATTTATTTTCTGTTCTTAATTCCAAACTTTAGATAACAAGTCCGTGTTGAGATTTATTTGTATAGGTCATACTATAGATAGCAAGTTTGAATTGCAAATTGTTTACTAAGTTCATAAGTCCATACTGTTCTTAGTATTCACGTTTGCGTTGGTCAGCCAAGGAAAATCTGTTGGTCAGCCTGAGTTGGTGGTCCCGGTGGTGGTCCCAGATTCGTGAATTTCTAATCCCAGTAAAAACTTATAATCTCAGTTTTCAATAAGCAATCTTCCGAACCCAGATCTAAGTACGGCCTATTTTACAAAAACCAATATCCAGATCCAGATCTAAGTATGGCATTATCAATTAGAAAATTATTTTCTAAAAATAATAATTCTAATAATGTTGTTAGCTCCAAAGAATTACATGTCCCTGTTAATTATTCAAACTGGACAATCCCTAAAAATCAAATTGAAAGTATTTATCAAATAGGATCTCTTGATTTCAAAACTGCATTTTCTGTTAAAATACATGAAGAAACTATTTCAATTCAACAAGAATTTCAAAATATTCCTTTATTATCCTTAGCAAGTATTCATAAATACTTAGAAAAAGGTTTCAAATATATGCATTATGGATTAATACAAATTGTTGTTAAACCCTTAGTTCGTAAAGGTATTAATGCCCCTATCTATCTTGCATTAAGAGATAAAAGATTAAAAAAATATAAATCTTCTCTCTTAGCCATGATTCAAACTAATATTTGCAATGGTCCAATATATTTCAATTGTACTCCAGATTTTTCAGTTGATTTACTTGATCCTTTAATAAAAGATTCATTAGTACTTGATGTACATCTCCAAGGAGATGAATTTCAAGAAACCTGCAAAAATTTTGCAATTATTTATAGAGTTTGCTTTAGATTAATGAATTCCCAATTAAATCCCAAATTTAATATAAAACCAACTTCTAAAGATGAAACTGTCCTACTTCAAATAGAAAATGATTACTCTTCAACATTTACTCCTAAAACATTAGAATGGAAAGAGATAACTATTCCTAAGGAATTTATTTTCAAAAATCCTGAAATACCAAGAAATATGATTAAAAAAGACATTAATCAAATAATTGAAGACAAAGATGGAAACATCATTTTAAAATTCGACTCAGTACAAATTTATAAAGGAGAAAGTTCTACTTCTTCTAATAAATTTAAACCTTACAAATTAAAGATTCCTGAACCTAATATTAAATTCAAAACTCCTCTCCCAGAATTCCAAAAATATTCACCTCTAAATTCTCCTACTATATCTCAAATAGATGTCATAACTAGTATCAAACCTAAAACTAAAAGTTTATTTTTTAGCGTTGATCATAAACTCATTAATGAACATTATTATGACCCTAAAAATAATAAGCAGAGAGAATGGTATCAAAAATTTAGGGATGAATAGCTTGAACTAACTAAAAAATTTATGAAAGAATGGATGGATCATATGTTCAAAATTCATGAAAGTATTCCTTTGTTAGAATACTTCCAAACCTTTAATTCTGACAGAAATATCCAAAATATTTTTTCTCAAAAACAAATAAATGTTCATAATACACTTCTTAGAAATTGGACTTTAATCAACAATGAAATCATTACTTCTATTCATCCTCATTTACAAAATCTTAAGATATCCACTAAAGATGGAGAAGTTATTGCTTCTCCTTTTAAAAATGGAAAAGAAGGTAATGATCCTATAACTCAAGAAGATATTAAAAAAGTTTATCAACAGAATAATTTTTCAAATCAAATATTACAAACTATTTCTAATCAGGTTAGTCATATGCACAAATTGCAGATTAATGCTGAAGAAAAAACTATTCCTAAATTTCCTAATGAGATATCAAAGCCTCATTTCAAACCTAATAAAATAGATCAAAAAATAATTCTACCTAAAACAAAGCTTCTTGACAATACTACTAATACTCATTTATTAGAAAGAGTTAATAATAGTTTATCTAATATTGCCTCCTCTTCCAATAATTCAAAAATAATTATTGTTGATTCCAAACCAGATATTAATTATGTCTGCGAAAGTGATTCTAGTGCTGAGTCAGAAGAAATTAATAAACTAAAATATTATGGTCCTAATAGAAATTATTATAGAAGGCCTACTCCTCCTGATATTCAATATGAAGAAATATCTCAATTTCAAACATCAAAATATGATGGTCAATCTATTCATCAATGGAATATTGGTGGAAAATCATAATATGAGATATTAAATACTCTCCAAGAGATGGGAATGGCTAAAACTGCGTATAAAATTCATAATTTAACTGATGATAATGTTGCGAGTCTTTTAATTACTGGTTTTACTGGTCAGTTAAAAAACTGGTGGGATAATCAATTGGCTTTAGAAGACAAACAATTCATTATGAACCATAAATCATAATATGATTTAGAAGATGGTACTACTCAGGAAAAGGCCGATGCCTGTGATTTCCTATTAGTTACTATTGCCATGTATTTTGTGGGGAATCCCAAAGAAGAATTAAATTCTTCTCAAATTGTTCTTTCAAATCTTAGATGTCCTTCTCTATCTGATTAAAGATGGTATAAGGATGTATTTTTAACAAATGTTTTAAAATGTCCAGATTGCAACCAATCTTTTTGGAAAGAAAGATTCATAGCAGGACTTCCCAAATTATTTGGAGAAAGAATTATTCAAAAATTAAAAAATGAAATGAATAATGAAACTATAAATTTCAATGAAATTACTTTTGGTCAAATGTTCGCTTTTATCAAAAAGGAAGCCCTTAATCTATGTTCAGAACTAAAAATACAATCCAAATACGGCAAAGATAAACATAATTCAAAAATTGAACTCGGTAATTTTTGTGAAGCCTTTGGCATGCAAAAGATACAAGCTCCTTCCACTTATTCCAAAAGAAAACATAATAATTATAGTAAGGAAAAAAGATTTAAAAAACATCGGAAAAGATATTTTAAACAAAAAACAAAACACATAGATAAACCTAAGAGAAAATTCAAAAAATCTTATCCTAAATTTAGATCTGAATTGTCAAAAATTCAATGTTGGAAATGTCATCGTTTTGGTCACAAAGCTGATACATGTCCTATGAAGAAAAAAATTAATGAATTATTTAAAGATGATCCTGAACTAAAGGATAAAATACTTAATTTATTTATTAATGAAATTGAATCTAGTAGTTCAGATTCTGATTCATATTATGGATCAGATGACGAAATTTATAATCAAATTAATAATTCAAGTGATAGTGAAGATTATGGCAATCAAAGTTCTAATATTTATGTCAATATGATTAATAATAATATAAATCCCGAATTCCTATTAGATTTGGCTGATAAAATTCATGATCCAGAAGACAAGAAAGAATTACTTCAAAAAATCAAGACATTAATATTAACAAAAGATAAACCTAACAATGAACCTTTTAGTTTATCAAAGCTCTTTGATAAAAACATACCTACTACCTCCAAAGGAATCAGACCAATTAATACAATGGATCTTAGAGAAGAAATTAAACTTCTTAAGAGACCAATTTCAAAAATTAATATGGAATTAGAACATATTCAAATCAATGATATGGAAAGAAATTCAAAAATATCTAATTTAGAAGAAATGATTAAAAATATTAATCATGATAAAACAGAAGAAACAGTTTTTAAGAAAAAAAGAATTGGTCAAGATAGTGATGATGATAGTATTCATTTACCTATTAATAAAGTTGAAATCAAATTAATAGAAGATTTGATTAATGAAGATCAATATATTCAAATTATCAATAAAATGACTTTTCAGAAACATTACGTATATCTTACTTTAGCTATTAATAATTTCAAAACAAATGTTATATGTCTTATGGACAGTGGTGATGATCAAAATTGTGTCAAAGGGTGATTAATCCCTACCAAATACTTTGAAAAAACTAAAGAAAGATTAGTTGGTGCTAATTCAACTCCACTAAATGTAAAATATAAATTAACTAAAGCTTATATTTGTAATCAAGGGTACTGTTTTAGGACTCAATTTATTCTTGTCAAAGATCTTAATATTGATATTGTAGCGACCACTTTTCTAAAATACAATTCTTCTAATTTTAAGAAGAATAAATAGGAATTTTGCAGCGGAAATACATTTTTAAGAAAAATAAACTTAATAATCGCAAGTAATAATCCCAAGTCACCATTTAATAAAAACATAATTTGATGTTAAAATAAAACAAATAGAACAATTGTTCATAAATATAATCTTAGAGAAATAACATTTAACAAATAAATATTTGATCATCAGCTTGATCATCCCACACTCAAGCGCCTGCCACATCGAGCTCCTCAACCTGAAAGGGGGTAAATAGTGGGGTGAGCTTCCAACTCGCTCAGTGTGGAGAGTACGCAATATGTCTACGTTAATTACTAAATATATTAGCAAGTATAAACAACATGACTGATAAATTCTAAAGCCCGTCGGCTAGCCCGAAGGATTTATGCACAATTAAGTGCTTCTGACTGATTTGCACATTTAAGTGCTTCTGACTGATTGCACATTTAAGTGCTTCTGACTGGTTGCACACTTAAGTGCTTCTGACTAATTGCACATTTAAATGCTTCTGACTGATTTCACGTGCACATACGAGACAATATATAAAGCAATTAAAATAAACAAAAGCATAATAAATCCCCACACCTGGATAAAATTGTAGTTCTGAACTTGAATGTGATGAAGATGCTTGACTCGACAATTCTAGGCCCGTAAATTCTTGTTATTATCTACAATTAATAATAATGGAAAATTATTATTATTATATGACTGAGAATTAAATTATGAGTGGATAATAATATTAATTGAAAAGGTCAACATTTTAAAAGTTTGGCCGGAAGGGACTGATTTTTAAAATATTGAATCTGGCTGGTGGGAATTAAAAAGATTTGGGAAATTCAGGGACTGAAATTAAATACACTGAAAAGCGGATTTGGGTTAAAATTAAGAAGTCTTGAATTCTAGGGGCTCAATTGAATAACCCTACAAAGAAACCGGGTATAAAACCAACTCCTCACAAGAATTCGGCCGACATAATTCTCACTCTCATCTCCTCCTGATCTTTCTCTCCCTCTCTCTCTACTATCAAAAGAAAAACAGACACATACACATAAATACACACGCACATATTGTAATATCCGCAATTTTCGATTTCCGGTAATTTCTTTTTTTCAGCGGAAGTCCATTTTGGCAACTCGCTCATGACCGTTTCGTCATTCTGAGAATGATTAATTCTGCACTTTTTGACATCCGAGTTCGTTTCGGTGTCGTTTTGTTGAGTTCCGTGCTTTTTAGCGATTTTTCCGCGCTTGAGTTTGATTCTTGCGAATCTCGTTCGAAACTGTTGTTTCGAGTTTCCTGTAAGTTCGTTTAACTTCGTTAGACGTGTTGTGAACTTCGGTTTGATTATTCGATCACGTATCTTGATTTCCGGGCGTTTTGGGCCATTTTGTAATTTCTTAAAAGTTACGGGTATCCGTATCTGTAATTGTTGTCTCGACCCGTTTCTTGGTCGCGTATAATTAATTATTGCATTATGTTTTCATTTCGGGTCGTTGATGTCGTCCGCGAACTTTTCATCGTGTTCGTTCCGTGCGTTTTCGGAAATCGAGTCGTCGAGCCCTGGTGTTCGAGCACTGGCCGGACGGTTGCGGTACTGGTCGGACGATTGCGGGCACCGGCCGGACGGGTGCGGCAGGAACCGGCGTAGTGCACGCTATGGCCGGAAGGCTGCGCTTGTAGCGGCGAGTGTAGCGCCTAACGACGCTTATCGGGTGCAGACAGTGGGGTCCAGGGGTTCTGGAATCGGTTAGGCTCGACAGGTAGCGCACTGTCATGGGGTTATACTTGCGCCTCGCTAAGTCCTTGCCGTGCGGCACTCTTAGGTTGTCTCAAGCCTAAGTCGTAAGCCTATTACTGAACAAGACTGCTAGGAAGGAAAGTAAGAAATGTTTTGGGGAAGGTTTTTTCTTATTGCACTGTAGCAAATCAGATTTCTCAAGGTGTGTTACAAATGAGCCCAAGGGGGGGTATTTATACTAATCCTCCTAGGCTAACAAATTACCAACAAAACATTACTATTCCAAGTATTTACAAGAATGCCATCATCTAGAATGATCTATACAATTCTAGGTAATTCTAAGAAGTCTTCTTGGAGTCTCCAGCCCCCTCTGGAACATCCGGCCCGACCCAGCCCGAAGTGTCCCGGCCTGGCCCGGCCAAGGCCCAATTCGGCCCGTAGCAATCCGACCCGATTTCTGACATTCTGGAACCCTCTTTGACCTTCTGGAATTGATTGGTCTCCATCTTGAAGCTTCTAGGGTCTTTTTTATGAAGAGTGGGTTCCTCGGCTTTTCAATGTCTACTGCTGTCACAAGGCTTTTTCTGTCTAAGCCTATTATAGGGGGGGTAGTCCTCTGTGAGCTTGGCCCGGTCCATGCACGCGCGCGAGCCTGTTGCGCGCCCGTCCAGAAGGCTTCGGCCAGATGCTGTGCGATACCTTCTGCCTTAAGGTGGGGCGTGACATTCTCCCCCACCAAAGTCGTGACCGTCCTCGGCACGATGCTGTCCCGATATTCTTCAATCTTCTGCCGGAATTGTCATAGGTGATCCTCATGTTCCCAGCTATTTTCAGCATCTGGGAGTCCCTTCCAATGCACAAAATACTCGGTGTGAAATTATCTCGGCTACTTCTTTGTCGAAGGAAGTAATCACGGCAGTAGGTGCTCGATGTGACTGATCTCGGCCCGGATCCTCCATGTCCTGATGGTAAGTCTTCAGTTGGCTAACATGAAAGACCGGGTGTATCTTTATCTTCGGCGGTAGTTCCACTCGATATGAAATTGTCCCAACACGCTGCTCGATCTTGTAGGGTCCCTCGTATCTCCGGATAAGTCCCTTATGCACAGCCCGAAATGCTTTAAATTGCTGGGGGAGAAGTTTCACCATAACTAAATCGCCTTCATTGAACTCGACCGCTCGTCGCTTGAGATCGGCCCATTTCTTCATCTTCTTGGCTGCCTTGTCCAGTGATGCTCGAGCCAAGTCCGATTCCTCCTGTAATGACTTAGCAAAGGTATATGCTGCGGGACTCTGTCCCGAGTATCCGGTGGCAATGTTGTTCGTTGTCGCCGGTTGTCTCCCTGTAGCGATCTCGAATGGGCTGCGTCCCGTTGATTCACTCTTCTGCAAATTGTATGAGAATTGGGCCGTGTCTAAGAGTTTGGCCCAGTCTCGCTGATTGGCACTTACATAGTGCCGCAAGTAGCACTCAAGAAGTGCGTTAACTCGTTCTGTTTGCCCATCCGTCTGCGGGTGGAAACTTGTTGAGAATGCTAAATTCGAGCCCAATAGCTTGAATAGTCCAGACCAAAACTTCCCTGTGAAACGTGGGTCTCGGTCACTCACGATTGTCCTTGGAATGCCCCAATGTTTTACCACATGCTTTAAGGACAACTTGGCCGTCTCCAGAGCCGTCACGTCCGCCGGTGCTGGAATAAAGGTTGCGTATTTTGAGAACCTGTCCACCACAACTATGATCGACCCGTACCCATCCGATTTAGGCAAAGCCGAAATAAAGTCCATTGAAATGCTTTCAAAAGGGTGTTCCGGTATGGGTAATGGTTGAAGTAGTCCACCAGGTTGTTGTTGCTCCACCTTGTCTTGTTGACACACAAGACATGTCCGGACGTATGCCTCAACGTCCTCACGCATCCTGGGCCAAAAGTAGGAATTGTCAATTAAAGCCATTGTAAGGTGCATACCTGGGTGTCCAGCCCATAGTGTATCGTGGCATTCCTTCATGATGTCCCTCCGTAAGTTCCCCCATTTGGGCACGTACAAATGATTGCCTTTGGTGAAGAGTAGCTCGTCTCGTTCCCAGAACCGTCTTGTCTTGCCGCTCCTGGCAAGTTGCATGATGTTTTCTGCGAAAGGGTCCTGCCTCAGTCCCTCGCGTATGCGGTCCTTGATGCTTCCCTCGGCCTTGGTCAAGGCTGCAAGCTCGGCCTTCCAGCTTAATGCATCGGCTACTCGGTTAAGTACTCCAGGCTTGTACTCCAGGGTATAATCGAACTCAGCTAGGAATTCCTGCCATCTTGCTTGTTTTGGTGTGAGCTTCTTCTGAGTTTGAAAATAACTTGTGGCTACATTGTCTGTTCGTACCACAAACTTGCTCCCAAGTAAATAATGCCTCCAAGCTCTAAGGCAATGTACCACGGCGGTCATTTCCTTCTCATGTACCGAGTACCGTCTATCGGTGTCATTCAATTTTCTGCTCTCGTAGGCAACGGGATGCCCTAGCTACATCAAAACTCCTCCGATGGCATAATCAGATGCATCGGTCTGAACCTCATATGCCTTGGCATGGTCTGGCAAGGCAAGAACTGGCTGCTCCGTCACTTTGCCTTTGAGTCGCTCAAAGGCCTCTCGGCACTTATCCGTCCACTCCCATTTGTGGTCCTTCTTCAATAGGTCCGTTAATGGTGCTGCTATCCGAGAGTATCCCTCGATGAACTTCCGGTAGTAGTTCACGAGTCCCAGAAATGATCGGAGTTGGGTTACGCTGGTCGGCGGTTCCCAATCTCGAACGGATTTCACTTTGGCCTCATCCATCATTATGCGGCCATCTTTGATACGGTGCCCTAGAAAAGTCATTTCCTGTTGGGCAAATGAGCACTTTTCCAACTTTGCATAAAGTTCATTGTCCCGCAATGCCTGGAACACCTGTCGCAAGTGTTCTACATGCTTCTCCATTGATGATGAGTAAATGACAATATCATCCAAATAAACGACAACAAACTTGTCTATGTATGGTTGAAATACCTTGTTCATCAGTGTGCAAAAGGTCGCTGGGGCGTTTGTGAGCCCGAACGGCATCACAAGGAAATCAAACAAACCATTCCTGGTCGCCATGGCGGTCTTGGGTTCGTCTCCTTCGGCTATCCGGACCTCAGAATATCCGGATCTTAGGTCGATCTTTGAAAAGTATTTGGCACCTCCCAGTTGGTCAAACAGCTCTCCAATGAGTGGAATGGGATATTTGTTGCGAACCGTCAGTTTATTGAGTGCCCTATAGTCCACGCACATACGTAAGGATCCATCATGCTTCTTCTGGAACAAAACGGGGGATCCATAAGGAGATTTGGATGGTTGGATCATCTTGGAATCCGACAACTCTTTCAATTGCTTCTGCAGCTCCTTAAGTTCCGGTGGTGACATCCTATAGGGTGTCCTCGAAGGTGGCTTCGCATCGGAAATAAGTTCAATTTTGTGGTCCACATCTCGTCTGGGCGGCGACTTCTTAGGTAGTTCCGCGGGCATCACGTCTTGGAACTCCTCCAAAATGGCTTGAACTTCCTTTGGTATATCCTTGCTTTCGACATCGTTCTCATCATCAGGAACGTAAAATGCAGCGAAGGTCTCTTCCTGCTTTCGAAGTCCTCGACTAAGTTGCATGGCTGAAAGGGTGCTTGTCCCCTTCGCTTCCCTCTTGGCCGGAATGGCCTGTGTCCTGTCGGAGTCCAAAATGACTAAGGAATCTGAAAATGGAAGACTGCAAGCCCGTACCTTATTGAACCATTGTAACCCAAGAACCAAATCGTAGTCATCCATGGTTACTACAGTGAAGGTGATCATTCCCTGCCATTCACCTATCTTTGCTTTCACTCCTCGTGCTTCGTCGGTCACCGGTTTAGCATGGGTGTTCACTGTATTGATCGATCCATTAGTTGGAGTGACGGTAAGTCGTAAAGCTTTGGCTACGCCATCCCGCATGAAATTGCGCGTAGCTCCTGTATCCATTAAGGCTTTGATGTGTGTGCCCTCCGATCAAGGCATCTAGGAACATAGACCCTTTTTTGGGTCCCGTTGCCGGTTCCACAACGGCTTTGACAGCATTGAGCAAACTCAATGAGCCCATATGCGCACCATCCACAACCTCGGTCTCCGTGGTCTCTTGAATGGCTGCGACGTTCTTCCTCCGAAATGGGCAATCGTACTTCATGTGAGAGGTACTATGACAAATGTGACAACCTCTCGGCTTATCGTTCTCATCCACTGGTTGCTTGCCCGAGTATTTGTTTGGCCTGAACCTTGATGGGCGGTCTCCCCCACCTTTGCCTTTATCTGAGCGGAAAGTCATTGGCTTATCACTGGTTTTCAACTCCCTTAAGCCCTCGGCCACAGCAATGGCAGTCGCCACGTCCTGGACATTTCGCCTTTCCAGCTCTTGCCTCGCGAAAGGCTTGAGTCCATCCATAAATGCAAACAGCTTGTCGGTCGCCGTCAAGCTTGGTATCTCCAGTACAATTTCTTGGAACTCCTTGACATAATCTTTGATAGTACGAGTGTGGCTAAGACTCTTTAGCCTGCCCCGAGCCTCGAACTCCACATTCTCGGGATAGAATTGCCTCTTCAATTCGGCCTTGAAGTCTTCCCAGGAAGCCATCCTGCACGCACCACTCTCAATGTCGCCCTGCTTGGTCCGCCACCACAGTACGGCTGTGTCGGCTAAGTATAAGGGCGTCGTCCGTAACTTGGTGTCATCATCTCGAATGTTTGAGGCACCAAAGTACTGCTCCAGGTTCCATAAGAAATTGTAAATCTCCTTAGAGTTTCTCGATCCGTTGAACTTCACAGGCCTTGGGATGTCAATTCGTGCGGGTGTCGCACCCACATGTTCTCCATTGGCAATCGCCCTCTTTACTGTTGCCATCTCCGTCTTGAGAACTTCCATGCCCTCTTGCATGGCCAAGATCATGGCCCGAAAATCGGCCTGCTTCATGTCCCCATCACAAGCATTGATAGTAGAAAGAACCTGGTTGTGCAGCTCCTCACCAGCTTCTTCTAAGTCATCCACCCTCTTCGCAACCTCATCGTAGACCTCCTCGAGTCGAGTCACTCGGCTGTCCATGGCAGCAATCCGGTCGACAGACTTGTCTCTGCCCTTCTTGGTCTTCTCGGCCTGAGTGTTGGGTTGGGTAACGTCGGATGATTGAGCCATCTTCTTCCTTGCACGACCAGCTAGCAATCTTCGAAAAATCCGCCTTGGTTGTCTCAACCTTGGCTCCGATACCAACTGTCACGTGGTTATACTTGCGCCTCGCTAAGTCCTCGCCGTGCGGCACTCTTAGGTTGTCTCAAGCCTAAGTAGTAAGCCTATTACTGAACAAGACTGCTAGGAAGGAAAGTAAGAAATGCTTTGGGGAAGGTTTTTTCTTATTGCACTGTAGCAAATCAGATTTCTCAAGGTGTGTTACAAATGAGCCCAAGGGGGGGTATTTATACTAATCCTCCTAGGCTAACAAATTACCAACAAAACATTACTATTCCAAGTATTTACAAGAATGCCATCATCTAGAATGATCTATACAATTCTAGGTAATTCTAAGAAGTCTTCTTGGAGTCTCCAGCCCCCTCTGGAACGTCCGGCCCGACCCGGCCCGAAGGGTTCCGGCCCGGCCCGGCCAAGGCCCGATTCGGCGCGTAGCAATCCGACCCGATTTCTGACCTTCTGGAACCCTCTTTGACCTTCTGGAATTGATTGGTCTCCATCTTGAAGGTTCTAGGGTCTTTTTTATGAAGAGTGGGTTCCTCGGCTTTTCAATGTCTACTGCTGTCACAAGGCTTTTTCCGTCTAAGCCTATTATAGGGGGGGTAGTCCTCTGTGAGCTTGGCCCGGTCCATGCACGCACGCGAGCCTGCTGCGCGCCCGTCCGGAAGGCGTCGACCGGATGCTGTGCGATACCTGCTGCCTTCAGGTGGGGCGTGACAGCACGCTACTGTGGGGCATTGCGCACGCTACGACCGGCAGGTAGCGCACGCTACGACCGAAAGGCTGCGCACGCTACCTGGCCGAGTCAGTAGGGCAGTGTGGGCACTGGACTGCGGCCTGGGCCGATAGCGCACGCTAGCTCGGCAGCTTAGCGCGCACTAGTCCGGCCCAGTATAAATGTGACAGAGCAGTCACATTTCATCTCGTTTTTCATTTCCTACCTTTCTCTTCCGCGGCTGGAGACATAGAAATCGTGGAGCCATGTTGTTTAACAACAAATCCATGAAGTTCTTGAGGTTATATCATCTATCAATCATCCGTTATTGTCCTTTGATCCAGCGAATCAAGGTGAGATTTCCTAGAACCCTATTTTGGGAAAATTTGGGGTTTTTGCATTTTTGTCTGATTCGTTCCGTGTTGTGAATTAATTCATGATGGGTATGATTAATCTTGGTAGTATTCTTGTGTTTAACATCATTTAATCCATTGTTCTTCATCGAATCGAAGTATATTTCTTGATTTCCTTCAAATCGACTTTTTGGGGGATTTGTCCTCGATCTCATTTTCCATCCGTTTTTGTTGGATAGATTGTGGTTAAATGATGTTGCCAAACATATTCTATGGATTGTATATCCATATTTCAACTTGGAATTCCGTTTTCGTGTTTTGTCGGGACGAATTGTGTTCTTGGCCGTTTTGGGGAAAAACACTTTAACATTCGTCGTTCGTTCTTTGAATTCAACGACTTTGAGTCATGCTATGGAATTCATTTTCATTGTTGTTATTGTCCTTCGTAGTTTATTATCGCGAGTTGGCATTCGGTGGAGTCGGCGGGTTCGTAGTCGGTTCGTGCCAACCTACTTCGGTCGATTCTCCGCGTTGTGGTTGTTCAAGGCAAGTATCTTGCCCATACATTTCATGTTTCGTTGATATAATTCTTAATAAATGATTTTATGCGAAATCCAATGTTTAATGAACGTAAAAAGGGATTGGTATGTTCTCGATAAATGTTGTCTTTCAACGATAATTCGTATACTTCGTGAATATGTATTCTCAGAATGTGTGTGTTGGTTTGGTATGTTGAAAGATAACATGATCTCTTCGAGTGAGTTAATAGACCGTAATCCTTTGCCGGGGATTACGTATTGTTATTGTGTACTTGTTCGGTAAGAACGTAATGTGTGTGATATTAGTTGCTACTCCTTGAAAGGAGGTTGTGATGCTTAATGTTGTTTGGCTTCATAAGTGATTATTGTTGTGTGCTTGATGCATGTGATGTGCCTCCGGGTATGATTGTTGAATCTCCGGGATCCATACTTGCTAGTATGGGTCGGGCGTGATCGTAGGGTTATCCAAATCGGGTATGTCTTGCGGGGACTCCGAGGTTCGTGGCTTGTTAGCCCGATGCCGAGATAACTTGTGGGGTTATCATCGGGTATGTCTTGCGGGGACTCCGAGGTTCGTGGCTTGTTAGCACGATACCGGGATAACTTATGGTTGTGGCTTGATTATGTAAGTATATGTGCTTTTAGTCACGTGATCATGATTACGGTGACAGTGATTTGATATAGTTTCCTGGGTTATTCACTCGGGTTTGTTCTACGGGAGCATCTGAGGTCCGTGGCTTGCTAGCACGGGACGCGAATAATCTGTGGAAACAGGTTGTTATGGTATGATCGGGTCGTGGACCCCACTTGTTGTTATCAAATTTATGTTTTGGGAAAATGACTTTTGGGCTGTGTCCCTAAATGTTTTCGAAAGGCCTGAGAATTTTTAAATCCCAATGTATTCAAAACTTCCGAGGTCGTAAAATGTTTTTCACAAGATGTATATCGGGTTTACCCTATCTTTCGATTTAATCATTTGATTAAGTGAATCACCTCGGGAAGTATGTTTATGATTAACATGTTTCGTGGAGTATGATATGTATGGCTCGTTTTTGTATTTTATACTTGCACTAGCAAAACAGTGGAGTTTTGTTAACCCCCGAGTATTCGGGGGGTGGATGTCTATTTTTGCATTAAGGTTTTGGAGCATAACACAGGGTTGGCACGAAGGATGATGAAAGATGAACGATACTAATCACACGAGGACCCGTTGATGTCGTATTGGTTTAGTTGTATTTTATTTCCGCTGCAGTATTTTTCCCCATTGTACGGGAGCATTTTGTATTCGACCCCTGCGTGGGCATGTAATGTGTTAGAGTTGTATGTTTTTATTGAAAGACCAAATCGGTCTACTGAGTCATTTTAGCCTTAAAGGCATTGTTGAGATGTTCGATGTTGTTACCAGCCTTGTAGATCCTTGAGGAAAGGTTTTACGGCGTGTAATATCCCTGAGCGGATTGGGGGTGTTACATAAATGGTATCGGAGCTTAGGTTGTGGAAACCTAGGCTGTCGGGTCAGTGGTGTCTATTGAGTTTTGTCTCGTCGGATTTTGTCTGACTGAGTCGTGTCGCGATGCGTCGTCTGAGTTTGTTGGTCGTGATTAGTATCGTGGGGCGATCATCATCTTCGTGCGACCTGTTGCTGTAAGTCTCCCTTCTTTGTGTTGTGCCTCGTGTGACATGAGCTATTTTTATTATTATTTGTTCAGTGATGGAATCCTCTTATGGATTTTGATTTCTTGATATGTGGTTATTTGACCCTCATATTTCGTTCATATGAGGAGTAGCGTTGCTGGATTGTGCATGATTGACTTTATTTCTTTTATCCGGTTCGTGAGTTCTTTTGTAATGGCTTTCGGTATTTTACCAACTGAGTTTTATTTCGAAAACCGATTCCCTTAATCGAGTTTTTTTTGGCATTTTGGCCTTGATCGCTTTGGAGAAATTCTTATGACGGTATTTAGTATTTTGTAAAAGGCTTTTGTGAGTTTTGAAATATTACCGTCATCGGCCTTTTTGGCGTTTTTGTAAATGGTTTTTAGCCTGGTGGGTTCCAGCGCGGGACCCACGGCGCTATAATGTTTTGTGTAATTACCTGAAGTTTTTGGGCATTCTAGCCCATTGAATTATCTTTGAAAACCTTGAGTATCTTAGAAAATAAATTTCGAGACGTACTTTTAAAATGAATTATTTTCTCATGGTACATACAAGGTGCCACAACATGTTTCAAAATTCTTCTACCTCGAGGACCAAAATGCTTTGAGATATTTTCAATGTTTTAGAAACACTTTTATTTAGACCCGAGGGTCGAATATTTTGAAAGTTTTCACTAAGAGAAAGTGTCCTCATTTTTGTTTAAACGCAAGATGATTTTCAAAGTCTCAAAAATGATGTTTGTTCAACTTTTTGTAAGGTGATACTCAAGATCAACCGGTGTTCTTCTAAATTATTTTCAAAATGAGGTTTTCGTTTTTACAACCTATTCATTCCCGTTTGAGGGCTGGGTATATATGTATGATGTTCGCGTTGTCATCATGATGTTTGCTCCCGAGTATGATCGAATTGGCAGTGTGAGCGTTGAGTCGTTTTCCACACATTTGTTGTGTTAGCCCCCTGTGAGAGGCGGGATGTTGGTGTTGGATGTTGTCGCCTCGTGGTGTTTTCTGCGTTGTCGCGCATGTGCGAGCTGTTAGAGCCTGGTTTGGTATAACCGTGTGCATCGGTGATGGTTCCGTTATGTGTCGGTTGTTTAATGCCTTGTTACCTTGCTCCCGTTTTTGTGAATTTCGTGGACGAGGTCGGAGGTAATACCCGTACTATTTTGACTTTTGTAATTTCTCTTTCTCCATTCTTTCAACTCGCGCGTGTTCGTTGATACTTTCTGAACTTGTTCTGTATTTTGGTTTCATCGTCCGAACGAGCTGTGATCTTGTTGTGGGTCGATCTGGTTATTGCTGTGACTTTTTTGAGTTCGGTTCGATTCTTGTGAACCTTGTTCGGAAGTGACATCATCTGGTTCTATTAGTTCTTTTATTCGAAGTGGATCGGATTTGGAACTCTTGTGTTTTCGACTTTGTCGACTCATTATGTTCGTTGACATTTCTGAGCTTGTCCTGCCCCTTGCTTTTGTTGATCGAACGAGTGTGGTATTGTTTCGGAATAACTCGTTTGTCGTTGTGACTTTTCAATCGCTATTCCCTTTCCTGTGAATCTTATGAGAATGCATGTCTTGTAGTTCTCACCAGATCATCCTGGGAGTTGTTATTTGAATTTTATTATCCTTCGTGTTTCGGACATGATTGTTCGATTTTTGTTGTCTCGATCGTTTGTTTGTTCGGTTTTTGTTCTCGTTTCGTGATTGTTGAGCGTTCAGGCTCCTTCCTAATTCCCTTAAGTTCGGGAAATTAGTCTCGTTTTCGATCTTCCAACCCTTGGGCGGTGGAATTCCATATTTGTTCAGCGATTGGCTCGCGTTTTGATTGATGTACCGTTGGGTTGGTCAATCGTATTGATTTTCATTCGATGTGTTTTATGATTGTTCGGTTGATTGACTTGATTGTATTATCCATTTGATGACGCTTGTCACTTGTTCGTTTTATTATATCCCTAATGGCGACTTTGTGTTGGTCGTCGTGGAGCGTGTTTTCACACCGTATATTCCGTTGTGTTGTTTGTAACGTTTCGCCGTTGGGCGTTAGTTACGCGTTTCTTGCGTATCTCGTTGAGTTTTCCTGGTGGGATATTGCTTCTCCCTACTTGTTTTAAGTTTCGGGACGAAACTTCTTTTAAGGAGGGTAGAATGTAATATCCGCAATTTTCGATTTCCGGTAATTTCTTTTTTCAGCGGAAGTCCATTTTTACGACTCGCTCATGACCGTTTCGTCATTCTGAGAATGATTAATTCTGCACTTTTTGACATCCGAGTTCGTTTCAGTGTCATTTTGTTGAGTTCCGTGCTTTTTAGCGACTTTTCCGCGCTTGAGTTCGATTCTTGCGAATCTCATTCGAAACTGCTGTTTCGAGTTTCCTGTAAGTCCGTTTAACTTCGTTAGACGTGTTGTGAACTTCGGTTTGGTTATTCGATCACGTATCGTGATTTCCGGGCGTTTTGGGCCATTTTGTAATTTCTTAAAAGTTACGGGTATCTGTATCTGTAATTGTTGTCTCGACCCGTTTTTTGGTCGCGTATAATTAATTATTGCATTATGTTTTCATTTCGGGTCGTTGATGTCATCCGCGAACTTTTCGTCGTGTTCGTTCCGTGCGTTTTCGGAAATCGAGTCATCGAGCCCTGGTGTTCGAGCACTGGCCGGACGGTTGCGGTACTGGCCGGACGATTGCGGGCACCAGCCAGACGGGTGCGGCAGGAACCGGCGTAGCGCACGCTATGGCCGGAAGGCTGCGTGCGCTAACCGGCAGGTGTAGCGCACGCTATCGGCTGGCCTAACGACGCTTATCGGTGGCCTAACGCTTATCTCGGATGCAGGCGGTGGAGTCGGGGTTACGGAATCGGTTAGGCTCGGCAGGTAGCGCACGCTATTGTCGGGCATTGCACACGCTACGACCGGCAGGTAGCGCGCGCTACGGACGGAAGGCTGCGCACGCTACCTGGCCGAGTCAGTAGGGCAGTGTGGGCACTGGACTGCGGCCTGCGCCGATAGCGCACGCTAGCTCGGCAGCCTAGCGCGCGCTAGTCCGGCCCAGTATAAATGTGACAGAGCAGTCACATTTCATCTAGTTTCTCATTTCCTACCTTTCTCTTCCGCGGCTGGAGACTTAGAAATCGTGGAGCCATGTTGTTTAACAACAAATCCATGAAGTTCTTGAGGTTATAACATCTATCAATCATCCGTTATCGTCCTTTGATCCAGCGAATCAAGGTGAGATTTCCTAGAACCCTATTTTGGGAAAATTTGGGTTTTTTGCATTTTTGTCCGATTCGTTCCGTGTTGTGGATTAATTCATGATGGGTATGATTAATCTTGGTAGTATTCTTGTGTTTAACATCATTCAATATATTGTTCTTCGTCGAATCGAAGTATATTTCTTGATTTCCTTCAAATCGACTTTTTGGGGGATTTGTCCTCGATCTCGTTTTCCATCCGTTTTTGTTGGATAGATTGTGGTTAAATGATGTTGCTAAACATATTCTATGGATTGTATATCCATATTTCAACTTGGAATTCCGTTTTCGTGTTTTGTCGGGACGAATCGTATTCTTGGCCGTTTTGGGGAAAAACACTTGAACATTCGTCGTTCGTTCTTTGAATTCAACGGCTTTGAGTCATGCTATGGAATTCATTTTCATTGTTGTTATTGTCCTCCGTAGTTTATTATCGCGAGTTGGCATTCGGTTGAGTCGGTGGGTTCGTAGTCGGTTCGTGCCAACCTACTTCGGTCGATTCTCCGCGTTGTGGTTGTTCAAGGCAAGTATCTTGCCCATACATTTCATGTTTCGTTGATATAATTCTTGATAAATGATTTTATGCGAAATCCAATGTTTAATGAACGTAAAAAGGGATTGGTATGTTCTCGATAAATGTTGTCTTTCAACGATAATTCGTATACTTCGTGAATATTTATTCTCAGAATGTGTGTGTTGGTTTGGTATGTTGAAAGATAACATGATCTCTTCGAGTGAGTTAATAGACCGTAATCCTTTGCCGGGGATTACGTATTATTATTGTGTACTTGTTCGGTAAGAACGTAATGTGTGTGATATTAGTTTCTACTCCTTGAAAGGAGGTTATGATGCTTAATGTTGTTTGGCTTCATAAGTGATTATTGTTGTGTGCTTGATGCATGTGATGCGCCTCCGGGTATGATTGTTGAATCTCTGGGATCCATACTTGCTAGTATGGGTCGGGCGTGACCGTAGGGTTATCCAAATCGGGTATGTCTTGCGGGGACTCCGAGGTTCGTGGCTTGTTAGCCCGATGCCAAGATAACTTGTGGGGTTATCATCGGGTATGTCTTGCGGGGACTCCGAGGTTCGTGGCTTGTTAGCACGATGCCGGGATAACTTATGGTTGTGGCTTGATTATGTAAGTATATGTGCTTTTAGTCACGTGACTGCGGTTACGGTGACATGTGATTTGATATAGTTTCCTTGTGGGTTATTCACTCGGGTTTGTTCTACGGGAGCATCTGAGGTCCGTGGCTCGCTAGCACGAGACGCGAATAATCTGTGGAAACAGGTTGTTATGGTATGATCGGGTCGTGGACCCCACTTGTTGTTATCAAATTTATGTTTTGGGAAAATGACTTTTGGGCTGTGTTCCTAAATGTTTTCGAAAGGCCTGAGAATTTTTAAATCCCAATGTATTCAAAACTCCCGAGGTCGTAAAATGTTTTTCACAAGATGTATATCGGGTTTACCATATCTTTCGATTTAATCATTTGATTAAGTGAATCACCTCGGGAAGTATGTTTATGATTAACATGTTTCGTGGAGTATGATATGTATGGCTCGTTTTCGTATTTTATACTTGCACTAGCAAAACAGTGGAGTTTTGCTAACCCCCGAGTATTCGGGGGGTGGATGTCTTTTTTTGCATTCAGGTTTTGGAGCATAACACAGGGTCGGCACGAAGGATGATGAAAGATGAACGATACTAATCATACGAGGACCCGTTGATGTCGTATTGGTTTAGTTGTATTTTATTTCCGCTGCAGTATTTTTCCCCGTTGTACGGGAGCATTTTTTATTCGACCCCTGCGTGGGCATGTAATGTGTTAGAGTTGTATGTTTTTAGGGAAAGACCAAATCGGTTTACTGAGTCATTTTAGCCTTAAAGGCATTGTTGAGATGTTCGATGTTGTTACCAGCCTGGTAGATCCTTGAGGAAAGGTTCTACGGCGTGTAATATCCCTCAGCGGATTGGGGGTGTTACACATATCTCCTACAAACCACCGTCAACCTAAATCGACTTCCCAGGGCAGCCATGCGCGGAAGGGCTTCTGTCCTCCAGTAACCGGCGACGGCGAAGGCAAGGGCGGCGCACGGCAGAACAGGGCTGGGTTCGTACGGGCCTGGTTTGGGTTTTTCTGAGGTAGGGGTTCTCCCGACTCGTCGGGAACTATGAGGCAGCGGTGCGACTTGGAAGGGAGGAAATTGGGCGGCGGTGCAAGGCGGAGGTCCAAGTGCGGTGGCGATGGTGAAAGGCTATGGCCTTGGACTGATGAAGGGATTTGAGTGTTACTGATTTTGATAATCAAATCGGATTTTCCCCCTTTTTTTTATATCCTTTTTAATTGACTGAAGATACAGGAGTTCAATTTTGTAGATTGGTATGGGTTGTAACTATGTTTGGCCAGGGAAGGGAGAAACAGACTTCGGCCGATTCATGTGGCTAATTTGTATTTGAGATTTGCAGAAAAAAAAATGAGAAAGAAAGAAGGCTTAAAGTTTTACCTCTGATCTGCAAAAAAAAAATGGACGAGGGACAGGAAGGAGGAAAAAGGTGTATTCTGTATCGTAAAAGCTTTTGTGCTGTATATAATAGGGTATTTATACCGTAGAGTCTATGTTTAATATTAGCAGTAGAATTCTGATTTGTGTAGAGTTCTTGTAGGATGAATCATTGAGGAGTTTTGATAAGATTAGAGGACTGGTGAGGAAACGTGATGAATCATTAAGTTTAATCTTAGTTAGTTAAATTAAAACACATGATTAAATATAATTGATATAATAATGATAGTAGTGGAGTAATACGTATAAAAATAATAATTTTGGTAATAATGATAATAATAATAATAGTAATAATAATTAATATTATTATTTATCTTGTAAAATATTTTGATAACAATTAATATTGTTTAAAATTTGACTCGGGCCTAGAAATGACGAGATGAAACACAACGAAATAAAGTGACGAGAGTTAATATGACATGAAATGAGATAGTGAATTAATTAATTTGACATGCGTCAAAATAAAATGAAATGAAATGAATTTGCATGAGAATGAGATGAATTAAATGACAAAATTATTCGGGCATTGATTTAATAAAATTGAACATGTTTTCTATAATTCACAGTAAATGTATATGCGAAATCGGGGCGTTACAACCTACCCCCCTTTAACGAATTTTCGTCCTCGAAAATTAAGTTACGTACCTTGAAAAATGAATGTTGGATACTTAGAACGGATCTCCTCTTCACGTTCCCAAGTTGCCTCATTCGGTCCATGACGGCTCCACTGAACTTTCACCAATTTAACCTCTTTATTCCGTAACTGATGTACCTTACGCTCCAAAATAGCTGTAGGCACCTCCTCATAAGTCAGGTTTTTGGCCACATGTAACTCTTTGAAATTTCATACGTGATTAGGATCATGTATGTACTTTCTCAGCATGGAGAGGTGAAAGACATTGTGCACTCCTGATAACTCCAACGGCAGTGCCAAACGATAAGCAAGGTCACCAACACGACCCAAAATCTCAAAAGGTCCGATATAACGAGGCTGTAGCTTTCCCTTTTTACTGAATCGTATCAGTCCTTTCATAGACGCTACCTTCAAGAACACTTTCTCTCCAATCTCAAATTGGATATCTTTCCTTCGTTTATCAGCATAAGTGTTGGGAATACTTTGGTATCCAGCGTCCTCACCTTCGACTCGGGAGAACGTAACTGGCCGGGCTTAACATCCCGACCCGCGGCATCCTAGTGGTGCAGCCCCTCATGTCCGCCTGTCGCTTAGTATGGGGCTCTGCACTGCCACTAGATAGTGGTTAAATGAATTGATTTGGACTACTCATACCAACAAGATGCATCTTCTTTAAAAAAAAAAAAATTTTAAAGGACAAAGCGCGCTAGAAAAGACTCGTGTTGGTACAGTGAGGACAGTCTTCATCATTTTCTTGGGACCAACAATTGGTATCGGAGCAGGTCATGGGTGCGTATTCCCTCGAAGTATCCTATAGTGGAGGCTGCCAGAGTGTTGGAACTAAGAAGTGGGCATGCAGCAGATGTTGCCACTTGGCCGGAACTGAGATGCTGGTGCAGTGGAGGTTGTCAGGTACTGGAGGGCTATGTGATCAAATCTAGTATGCTGGAACTGAGATACTGGCGCAGCGGAAGTAAACGGAGGTGGAACATATGCTGATGTCAAGTGTTGGAGGACTGTGTGAATGAATCTAGCTGCTAGAGGGTTGTGTGATCAAATCTAGTTCGCGGAGGTTTCCAGACTATGGGGCTGAAATGCTGGCAGTTACTGGGAGGAGGATTGTTGGGCTTCGGTCAGCATCCTGCCTGCATTAGCTTAAAAATGCGCGAGGCGCGGCTTGCGATTCGACCTGTGAGATCTGCACTAGAAAGTGGTTAAATGAATTGATTTGGACTACTCATACCAACAAGATGCATCTTCTTTTCTGGTAGCCATCTCATAAAAACTCCAAAGTTAAGCGTGCTTGGCCTGGAGTAGTTATGGGATGGGTGACCCCCTGGGAAGTTTCTCAGGTGCGCGTGAGTGAGGACAAAGCGCGCTAGAAAAGACTCGTGTTGGTACAGTGAGGACAGTCTTCATCATTTTCTTGGGACCAACAAAGCGTTCTGCCGATCCTGGGCAGTCTTAATTCTGCTTCTGATCTCGGCTATTTTCTCTACAGTCTGTTCGATCAATTCTGGACCAAAAATCTTTCCTTCTCCAACTTCACTCCAATAAAGACGCGATCGACATTTCCTTCCGTAGAGAGCCTCATACGGGGCCATTTGTATAGTTGCTCGGTAACTATTGTTATAAGCGAACTCTACTAACGGCAAAATATTCTCCCAATTATCACCAATATCAAGAACACACGCCCTCAACAAATCTTCAAGTGTCTTGATAGTTCGTTCAGATTGACCATCGGTTTTCGGATGATATACAGTACTGAAATTTAACTTAGTGCCCAACGCACTCTGAAGACTCTTCCAAAAATTCGATGTAAATCGCGGATCTCTATCCGAGACGATTGACACTGGAACACCATGTAGCCTCAAAATCTCCCGAATATAAATCCTTGCATACTGTTCCATAGTATAAGTCATCCTCACAGGTAGAATGTGAGATGATTTCGTCAAGCGATCTACTATCACCCAGATAGCATCGTTCTTCCTCACTATTCGTGGCAGACCAACCACGAAATCCATTGTGATATGCTCCCATTTCCATTCTGGGATTTCCAATGGTTGGAGTAAATATCCTGGTCGTTGGTGTTCTGCCTTCACCTGCTGACATATCATACACCTCTCCACAAATACACCAATGTCCCGTTTCATTCCTCTCCACCAAAAGAACTTCTTCAGGTCGTGGTACATCTTTGCACCTCCCGGGTGAGCGGAGTATGGTGCACTATGAGCTTATTCAAGAATTTGCTTCCTAAGGGATGAATCCTTAGGAACACATAACCTCCCATCATAAGTCAAAATGTCGTCTACGGCAACGACAAATTTCTCAATACTCCTATTTTGTGCTCGATTCTTCATCTTACACAAGAACTTATCACGTGGTTGAGCCTCCTTAATCTTATCCCTGAAGTTTGGTTGCAAGACCAAAGATGATAGGATTGCCTTCGAACCCTTTGAAGACTCAACTACCTCAATCCTCAACTCGGAGAACTCCTTTATCAAACTCTCCTGATCGGTCAAGCAAGCTAACTCACCTCTAGTCTTCCGACTCAAGGCATCAGCTACCACATTAGCCTTACCGGGATGGTAATGGATGGTACAATCATAGTCCTTTACCAGTTCTAACCATCACCTTTGCCTCATGTTAAGATCCTTCTATGTGAAAAGATATTTCAAACTTTTATGATCCGTGTATATCTCACACTTCCCTCTGTACAGATAGTGGCGCCAAATCTTCAGCGCATGTACTACAGCAGCCAACTCCAGATCATGCGTTGGGTAGTTCAACTCATGCGGTTTAAGCTGTATCGATGCATAGGCTACTACTTTACCATGTTGCATCAAAACACAACACAAACCCTGCTTTGAGGCATCACTATAAATAACAAAGTCATCCGTCGGATCAGGAATAGTTAATACTGGTGCTGAAGTTAGTCTCCTTTTCAACTCTTGAAAACTTTCCTCGCACTTCTCACTCCATTCAAACCTCACGCCCTTGTTAAATGGGTCATAGGAGTGGCAATTTTAGAAAATCCTTCAATAAATCTTCTATAATAGCCAGCTAGGCCCAGAAAGCTACGAACTTCGCTCGCATTCTTGGGTACTCCCCAACTACTCACTGCTACAACCTTATTGGGATCTACCTCAATTCCTTTTGAGGTCACCACATGTCCAAGGAATCCAACTCTGTTTAACCAAAACTCACATTTCTTGAACTTGGCATACAACTTCTCCTTGCGAAGCGTCTCCAATGTAACTCTGAAATGCTCTTGGTGTCGTTCCTTGTCCTTAGAATACACCAAGATATTATCTATGAAGACGATCACGAACTTATCCAAATAAGGTTGGAACACCCTGTTCATCAAATCCATAAAGACTGCTTGTGCATTACTCAAACCAAATGGCATCACTACAAATTCAAAATGTCCATAACGGGTCCTGAAAGCCGTCTTGGGAATGTCACACTCCCTAATCTTCAATTGGTGGTACCCCGACCGCAAATCGATCTTCGAAAAGATTCCGGCTCCCCTCAACTGATCGAATAGATCTTCGATTCTCGGCAACGGGTACTTATTCTTTACCGTGAGTCGATTCAACTCTCGGTAATCTATACACATCCGAAGTGACCCATTGTAACACCCCAAAAGGCGGCTGTTACAGTGTCGTAGACCCCACACTTGGACCCACCAGGCGATATCCAAAACAGATTAAATAAATATTATTTGTGATACCGAACCACAATGATTAATCATTACTCCGATTAGGAGTTTATTAAAAATATGGCCAACGGCCTTGTAATACACAGGATCCGAAAAACAAGTATAAACCATATGGAGATGGAAAATACTTCAAATGTCAATACAAACCAGATAGCAATTTAAATGAAACAGGAAATAACATAACACGGTTTAACATAACCGGACAACAAAAGATGTGGGGCCCCCGAACTAGTATCCTTCGAACCCTTCGCCGTTAACATGCTCTTCACGTGCCTTGCCTTTGCCTCGACCTAAAATACAATACAAGTATTTCGCCCATAACACAGGGTCAGATATACATGATAATCAATTCTTCCGACATTATACAATTCATATATATAGATTTCAAGTAAAACATTCCGACTATTAATCATACCCCTCGGGCGTATGAAACAATCAGTCACAAATCGTCGAACACATCCAATCATACATGGACTATGAACGACTAACAATATAGCTCAAGATGGACATCACAGTACGCCCGATCCGGAAATATGTCCGTGTACATGTCCACCCCGTATACGGAATCCAGAATATACGTGTGACAATGTACCTAATTAGCCTCACGAACTACGACTCGTGTGAACAGTCCAATACGGAAACATCCACGTATGACTATGCAAGTGCCAGGCTAAAAATCCTACACAGTATCCAATTGGCACGCAGATATGATTCCGGAAATGTCACGATACAACATGACAACGAAGTTCAATGAAATACATATCCGATTAAGGATCAAGAAAACTCACCAAAGTGAAAATAAAGACCAACGAGATCAACGATTCAAAACGACGTGCTTGGGAATGCAACCCCATGAAGAAAACGGAATAACGTCAATGACAATGTCAAATCACGACAAACATTACATGAACAATTTATACACATGAACTATATAACCATCACAAGAATCTAATCATCATTATAACCAAGCAAGATAACTTGCCTCAATACGGAGACGAGAATAGTCCTCTTCTTGTCGGAACGAACGAACGGTCCTCGACTAATATTGTTTACTCGAACAATCAACCTTAAATGAAATACATTTTAATCAATAACATATTCGTATAATTATCAATATAGGATTAGTAAGACGTCATCCTACAATCCTTTAGAATAGTTTGTTATTTCCAATTATCGAAGCCTTATGTCAGGAGTTCTTTTAACATCATTACAACCATAATAATCGGTTTACAATACTTTTACCGAATGTTCACATGGTTCATCATAAACAAGAGTTCTATCAAGGGTATGTTGAATAACCAATTATGATGTTAAGATCATCTTATAATGATCAAACTTTCCAAAACATTAAAATGTTGAAAGAACAAAATCTGCATATTTATGATCATCCTCCTCTCATCTAAATTGAATATTAAGCTTACAACAAGGTTATTAGTTATGAGATTACACCATATCCATGAAGGTTATCAAAATCTTTCTTTACAAGGTTGGACAATCCATTAACATCATGATGAATTCACCAACTATCTAGTATGATGATCAAAGTATTCTAAGTTCTCAACACATTAGATTAATGAAAAGTTGTTGTTGTTGGTTTCACAAATATCCTTAACCATTCAAAATCTTGCTGAGCTAAACATAAGGAGAATATGATTCTTAAGAAATATGAGTAAGAAGACATCCTTCTACTTCTAACATGGCCAAGTTCTTCCCAAGGTAAGTGAAAACTTAAAATGGTGTTTAATCACTTTATGATAACAACTCTATTAATTAAATCTAATTACGGTGAAGTTAACTAATTCAAAGGTATTCTACTGAGCTAAATTCGTCCAACAAGATGAGCATGATAGTTACAACGTGGTTAGAATCACTATATCATCAAGAACACATCCATCTCAAACCCTCATTTATCATATTCATCAAAAGTGTTAACAAGGTTGGATTAAAACTATGTTTTACTTGATTAATCTACTCTAGGTGAAATATAATTCGTTATTAACATCAACATATGAAAATAATGCAGAGAGGAAGGTACACCTACCTCCAGAAATGAAGAACAACTTCAATGCTAGGAGAAAATATACTCCAAGCTCAAGAACACCTCCTAATCTCCAAGGAAATGAGCTCCACTCCAAGATTTAAGGCTTAGAAGCAAGTTGGGGGAGGTTGATATCGGTTTGGGAGTGCAGAGGGACGATATATGGAGAGAGGATCGGTTTGGAGTTGTGAAGAAATGAAAAATAGGCTGGTCCTATAAATAGACTGTACAGACTTAGCGCACGCTATCGGAATAGTTTAGCATATGATAATACACATACGTACGCTAACCGGTCGATATTACGTACGTAAGTGGCTTACAGTGGCTATTGTCTTGAATTCGCAGGTCGTTAGCGCACGCTAATGAAAAAGGGGTTACGCACGCTAATAAAAGTTGACTCTGGCCGACATGACAGCTCAGACCTTACTCACATGCGTGCCAAGGGCTAAGGAGTTCACGTGCTGAATTCAATTGATGCCAGATTCCCTCTTAGCGTACGCAACAGAGGAAACATTACACACGCTAAGGCACAGGATTAGCGTACGTTAATCATACTATGTAGCGTACGCTACATCAACAGAAAAAATTGAAAATGCGACTCTCTAATTAACATCGAATCATCACATATGAAATGAAATAACAATGATATGAAATTCAAATCTATAATACCTCAACATAATACTAAATGCAACGATTCATGATAATCAGATTATCCGAATAATACAATGACAGGTAAAAATGAAAAGTTACAGTCGGATATTACATACTCTCCCCCTTAAAAAGAGTTTCGTCCTCGAAACTAAGGGGTAAATAACTCGGGGTATCTTGCTCGCATACTACCTCGGTCTCCCACGTAGCCTCCTCGACTCCGTATCGTGACCACTGAACTTTCAGTAGGGGAATCATCTTGTTCCGCAACTGCTTGATCCTTCTTTCGAGTATCCGCACAGGGCGCTCCTCGTACGAATGATCCTCTGCTAATTCAATCTCCTCGAACTGAAGTACATGGCTCGGATCAGCAACATATTTCCTCAACTGGGAGACATGAAACACGTTGTGAACCTTACTCAAAGTCGACGGCAAAGCTAGTTGATAGGCCAGATCACCTACACGCTCCAAAACCTCAAATGGCCCAATGTACCTCGGGATCAGCTTGCCCCTCTTCCCGAAACAAAAAACACCTCGGGTAGAAGACACCTTCATTAGCACATGGTCACCAACCTCGAACTCAAGCGGTCGTCGATGGTGGTCAGCATAAGACTTCTGTCGACTTTGAGCCGTTAACAACCGACTCCTAATCAAAGTGATCTTCTCACGGGCTGCTAATATCATATCGGGTTCCGTACCCAAAGATTCTGAAAGTTCGTCCCAACACAAAGGGGACCTACAGCGACGGCCATACAATGCCTCATACGGTGCCATCTGAATCGAAGCGTGCCAACTATTATTATAAGTGAATTCCACCAAAGGCAGCTGGGCTTCCCAATCGTCCTTCCAATCAAGATCACATGCTCTCAATATATCCTCTAGAGTCTGGATGGTTCTCTCAGACTGACCATCGGTCTGTGGATGAAAAGCCGTACTGAAATTCAACTGTGTGCCCATCGCACGATGAACTGCCTTCCAGAAGTGCGACACGAATCGCCTGTCACGGTCTGATACAATACTCTTGGGGGTACCGTGTAATCTCACAATTTCCTTAATAAACAGCTGGGCCAATCTCTCGGGACCCCACGTGTCCTTAATCTCCAAGAAGTGGGCTGATTTGGTCAGACGGTCCACAATCACCCAAATCGTATTCATTCCTCGACGACTCATCGGCAAGCTAGTAATAAAATCCATAGATATGTCCTCCCATTTCCACTCGGGAATCGGGAGCGGTTTCAAAGATTCTCGCGGTCGGTGCTCAATCTTAACTCCGATGAGTTAAACATCTCGAAACAAATTCGGTAACCTCACGTTTCATATTCCCCCACCAATAATTCTGCTTCAAATCCTTATACATCTTGCTAGATCCCGGGTGAATAGAGTACGGGGTAGCATGGGCTTCTCTCATGATAGAGTTCCTCAACTCTTCGTCACCGGGTACACAAACTCGATTTCTAAAACGTATCAATCCATCCTCGTGGATCACGAATCCAGGAGCTTTCCCTTGGGTTACCTCATCCCAAACTCGAGATAAGAATGGGTCCGTAATTTGCTTCTATTTGATCACATCATCAAGAGACGAAGAAATCTCAAGGGTGCAAAGTTGTCCCTGAACATGCTGTAACCAAACTTCAATTTCTGGCCTCATAAGGTCCAACTGCAGCTCTCATTGTGCTGTCAAACGGCTCAGCATCTGCTCCTGCACTGTTTTACGGCTCAAAGCGTCGGCAACCACATTTGCTTTACCCGGATGATAAAGGATCTCAATATCATAGTCCTTGATTAATTCTAGCCACCTTCTTTGTCTCATGTTCAACTCCTTCTGAGTAAAAATGTACTTTAGGCTCTTGTGGTCAGAAGATCGCGGTAACTCCATAAAGATAGTGACGCCAGATTTTCAAAGCAAACACCACGGATGCTAACTCCAAGTCATGGGTCGGACAGTTAACTTCATAGGGTCGCAATTGTCTCGATGCATAGGCAATCACTTTCCCTTCCTGCATTAGTACACATCCCAGACCCTGTCTCGACGCGTCACTCTACACCACAAATCCTTCCGTTCCTTTTGGTAAGACCAAAACAGGTGCCAAAATCAATCGACTCTTGAGCTCTTCAAAACTTTGATGACATGTTTCTGACCACAAATACTTCATGTCCTTTCGTAGTAAGTTAGTCATCGGTTATCCAATTTTAGAAAATCCTTCTACGAACCGTCGGTAGTAACCTGCTAGGCCGAGGAAACTACGAACTTCCTTCACATTCTTTGGTGGTAGCCAATCTCGAATGGCTTCCGTCTTTTGTGGGTCCACTCTCACCCCTTCGGCTGATATCACATGCCTGAGAAAGACAACCTCAGGCATCCAGAATTCACACTTAGAAAATTTCCCATAAAGCTGTTCCCGCCTCAATGTATCGAGAACTTGGTGGAGGTGACGCTCGTGCTCTTCGTGGTCACGAGAGTAAATAAGAATGTCGTCAATAAAAACGACTACAAAGTGATCCAGATAGTTAATAAAAACTCGATTCATCAACTCCATGAATACCGCCGGTGCATTAGTCAGTCCAAATGGCATCACCACAAACTCATAATGCCCATAGCGAGTACGCAATGTTGTCTTCGAAATGTCAGACTCTCGAATCCTCAACTGATGATAACCAGATCTCAAGTCGATCTTAGAAAACATGGCAGCTCCCTGGAGTTGGTCCAATAAATCATCAATACGAGGCAAGGGATACTTGTTCTTGATGGTTACCCTGTTCAGCTCACGGTAATCAATACATAAGCGCAGAGATCCATCTTTCTTCCGTACAAATAACACTGGTGCTCCCCAAGGGGACGCACTAGGTCGAATATAGCCCTTGTTAGTCAACTCCTCAAGCTGGTTCTTTAATTCTTGCATCTCAGTCGGAGCCATACGGTACAGTGGTTTTGAGAGCGAGTATGTACCAGGTTCTAACTCAATAATAAATTCCACATCACGATGAGGAGGTAAGCCTGGCAACTCGTCTGGAAATACATCTGGGTAGTCTCGGACTACCGGAATGTCGGCCAATTCAACTGGTCGATCTGCTGTTTTGGTCATGTAGCACCAATAACCAATACACCCTTGATTAAGCAGTTTCACTGCTTTCATAGCGCTGATGACTCTCCCAGAATGACTGGGATTATCACCTCGAAAAATACACTCGAAACCATCATCGGAAGTGACGGTTACCATTCGCTTGCGGACACTGAGTATTGCATCATGACGATCCATCCAATCGATACCAAGATTATATCATCCTTAGGTAAATCGACTACAATCAAATTTGAAAACCACTCACGGTCGTTCAAACGAATCGGACAGTCCTGGACTTCACAATTTCCAATAATTCTTCTACCATCAGGTAGACCAATCACGTAGGGCTCACAATTGATAACATGGTCTAGAGGCAAACGACTTAAACAAGAAGAAGATATAAAGGTGTGTGAAGCACCGGTATCAAAAAGAACACACACAGGCTAGGAGTGGATCTCGAGTATACCTGAAATCATGCTAGCCTCGGGATCGTCAGCTTTCTTCATCTCGTAAATCCTGGGTTTCGCAGTTCCGGCACCAGGTGTACCACTTTGATTCCCACGGCCCATTCCCCTATTCGCCCCGGTGGTCTGATAGGAAGCGGACGGAGGCGTCCGGTTCTGGACAGAGGACCGAACTAGGGCATCGACGCCATCGTTCAGTCCGGCCCACCCCTGCAAAAACGAGCACGGTGACCAATCTTGCCACAAGTATGGCATGTGACGGCAGGCTTCGGGCATTTGGAGCTGAAATGCCCGTGGTATCCGTAGTTATAGCACACAACAGATGAGGGGACCGCTCGAGAGTGCGATCCAGCTGGCTTCGACGCCATGGGTGGTCGATCAGAAGGGTTTGGCAATGACTGGGGCTTCCTGAATGTCCCCCGGTTACTCTCAGTCTGGTTCTGGTTCGTGGACCTTTTGTTGTTGGACTGTGGTTGTTTCTTGGAAATCTCCTTCGCGGTGAGTTCGTACTCCAGAGCTTTCTCGATGAACTCTGGTAAGGTAGTACAGTGGTGATTCAACATCTGCATTCTCATTCGGGGTTTAAGCATCTTGAGAAAGTATTTGATCTTATCGGCCTCTGTTCGGATAATTTTTGTGGCGAAAGGAAGGAGTGCCTGGAATTTCTCAGCAACAGATAATACATCATCGTCTTCAGACGGGTCGGGGTCCAATAGTTCCGACAGTTTGGCCTCACGGAGTGGCCCTGGATAGTAACGGTCTAGCATGAGGTTTTTAAATTCTTCCCAAGTGTAAACACCATCACCGGCCTTATCAAAGCCACTGTATGAGCGCCTTTGCTAAGATAATACGCGGCTACTGAGACGCGGTTCTCTTCCGGGCAGTCCACCATCTGGAAAAGTTTCTCAAAATGCTCGATCCAATGCACAATGTCAGCAGGCTCAGAGGAGCCTTCAAAAGTCGGTGGTCGCTGGCGAGAGATGTCGCTGATAATCCGACTCACGGGTCCGCCAATCACAGGAGGATGATGAGCCCCCTGTTGCTGGCCAGTAGCGGCCCTCTGTATAGCTTCCATTAGTTGACCCGTCTGGGTCATCTGTGTCATCATATCCTGCATTACGACGTAAGGATCGACACGCGCATCCCCGCGCCCACTGTGGTGCGATTGTTCCCTAGAAGGTGAACCACTGTCTGCGGAACTCTGATCCGCATTCGCGCATCTTTTGGCTCGAGGTATCGGGATTCGGCCCCTTCCGCGGCCTCGTCCCCCTCTGCCATGACCTCTCAGGTTTCTTTCCATACTGAAAGAATCAATCATAATGATAACCATAAGTACAGTTCAAGATACTAAAATTCATGCTAAGTTAATAGCAACAAGGAATCACATATTCAAGGAAAACGGTTATCGATACCACGAATGTCGCACTGAATATTATATCGGTGTCAAGTCGAACAATTTCAATTATATAATCAATTCAGCATTTACCTCGGATTATCAATCAGATAAATCCTGTCACAATTCCTCGAAATAACATGATCAACAAGGAGACCCATACTGATATCAATATCATGCCAGTAATTAAATCATGGCTCATAAAGTACATACTGTATTTGGCTCGTAGGGACAGGCGCTTGCACAGGTCACACGTGACACGAAGGTCTCTTGATACTAGTTCATTTCACAATGACTCATAAAAAGGAAACAACTCTCTGATACCATCTTCTGTAACACCCCAAAAGGCGGCTATTACAGTTCCGTAGACCCCACATTGGGACCCACCAGGCGATATCCAAAACAGATTAAATAAATATTATTTGTGATACCGAACCACAATGATTAATCATTACTCCGATTAGGAGTTTATTAAAAATATGGCCAACGGCCTTATAATACACAGGATCCGAAAAACAAGTATAAACCATATGGAGATGGAAAATACTTCAAATGTCAATACAACCAGATAGCAATTTAAATGAAACAGGAAATAACATAACACGGTTTAACATAACCGGACAACAAAAGATGTGGGGCCCCCGAACTAGTATCCTTCGAACCCTTCGCCGTCAACATGCTCTTCCCGTGCCTTGCCTTTGCCTCGACCTAAAATACAATACAAGTATTTCGCCCATAACACAGGGTCAGATATACATGATAATCAATTCTTCCGACATTATACAATTCATATATATAGATTTCAAGGAAAACATTCCGACTATTAATCATACCCCTCGGGCGTATGAAACAATCAGTCACAAATCGTCGAACACATCCAATCATACATAGACTATGAACGATTAACAATATAGCTCAAGATGGACATCACAGTACGCCCAATCCGGAAATGTGTCCGTGTACATATCCACCCCGTATACGGAATCCAGAATATACGTGTGACAATGTACCTAATTAGCCTCACGAACTACGTCTCGTGTGCACAGTCCAATACGGCAACATCCACATATGACTATACAAGTGCCCGGCTAAAAATCTTACATAGTATCCAATCGGCACGCAGATGTGATTTCGGAAATGTCAGGATACAACATGACAACGAAGTTCAATGAAATACATATCCGATTAAGGATCAAGAAAACTCACCCAAGTGAAAATAAAGACCAACGAGATCAACGATTCAAAACGACGTACTTGGGAATGCAACCCCATGAAGAAAACAGAATAACGTCAATGACAATGTCAAATCACGACAAACATTACATGAATAATTTATACACATGAACTATATAACCATCACAAGAATCTAATCATCATTATAACCAAGTAAGATAACTTGCCTCAATACGGAGACGAGAATAGTCCTCTTCTTGTCGGAACGAACGAACGATCCTCGACTAATATTGTTTACTCGAACAATCAACCTTAAATGAAATACATTTTACTCAATAACATATTCGTATAATTATCAATATAGGATTAGTAAGACGTCATCCTACAATCCTTTAGAATAGTTTGTTATTTCCAATTATCGAAGCCTTATGTCAGGAGTTCTTTTAACATCATTACAACCATAAAAATCGGTTTACAATACTTTTACCGAATGTTCACATGGTTCATCATAAACAAGAGTTCTATCAAGGGTATGTTGAATAACCAATTATTATGTTAAGATCATCTTATAATGATCAAACTTTCAAAACATTAAAATGTTGAAAGAACAAAATCTGCACATTTATGATCATCCTCCTCTCATCTAAATTGAATATTAAGCTTACAACAAGGTTATTAGTTATGAGATTACACCATATCCATGAAGGTTATCAAAATCTTTCTTTACAAGGCTGGACAATCCATTAACATCATGATGAATTCACTAACTATCTAGTATGATGATCAAAGTATTCTAAGTTCTCAACACATTAGATTAATGAAAAGTTGTTGTTGTTGGTTTCACAAATATCCTTAACCATTCAAAATCTTGTTGAGCTAAACATAAGGAGAATATGATTCTTAAGAAATATGAGTAAGAATACATCCTTCTACTTCTAACATGGCCAAGTTCTTCCCAAGGTAAGTGAAAACTTAAAATGGTGTTTAATCACTTTATGATAACAACTCTATTAATTAAATCTAATTACGGTGAAGTTAACTGATTCAAAGGTATTCTACTGAGCTAAATTCGTCCAACAAGATGAGCATGATAGTTACAACGTGGTTAGAATCACTATATCATCAAGAACACATCCATCTCAAACCCTCATTTATCATATTCATCAAAAGTGTTAACAAGGTTGGATTAAAACTATGGTTTACTTGATTAATCTACTCTAGGTGAAATATAATTCGTTATTAACATCAACATATGAAAATAATGCAGAGAGGAAGGTACACCTACCTCCAGAAATGAAGAACAACTTCAATGCTAGGAGAAAATATACTCCAAGCTCAAGAACACCTCCTAATCTCCAAGGAAATGAGCTCCACTCCAAGATTTAAGGCTTAGAAGCAAGTTGGGGGAGGTTGATATCGGTTTGGGAGTGCAGAGGGACGATATATGGAGAGAGGATCGGTTTGGACTTGTGAAGAAATGAAAAACAGGCTGGTCCTATAAATAGACTGTACAGACTTAGCGCACGCTATCGGAACAGTTTAGCGTACGCTAATACACTTACGTACGCTAACCGGTCGATATTACGTACGTAAGCGGCTTACAGTGGCTACTGTCTTGAATTCGCAGGTCGTTAGCACACGCTAATGAAAAAGGGGTTACGCACGCTAATAAAAGTTGACTCTGGCCGACATGACAGCTCAGACCTTACTCACATGCATGCCAACGGCTAAGGAGTTCACGTGCTGAAGTCAACTGATGCCAGATTCCCTCTTAGCGTACGCAACAGAGGAAACATTACGAACGCTAAGGCACAGGATTAGCGTACGTTAATCATACTATGTAGCGTACGCTACATCAACAGAAAAATTCGAAAATGCAACTCTCTAATTAACATCGAATCATCACATATGAAATGAAATAACAATGATATGAAATTCAAATCTATAATACCTCAACATAATACTAAATGCAACGATTCATGATAATCAGATTATCCGAATAATACAATGACAGGTAAAAATGAAAAGTTACAGTCGGATATTACACCCATCCTTCTTTCTTACAAACAACACTGGTGCACCTCATGGTGACACACTAGGACGAACAAATCCGAGCTCCAACAGCTCTTGAATTTGGACCTTCAATTCTTGAAGTTCCCTCGGAGCCATCCTATATGGCGCTTTGGACGTTGGGGCCGCCCCAGGGACTAAATCAATACTAAACTCCACTTGTTGGTCGGGTGGGACTCCCGGCAAATCTTATGGAAACACATCCAAAAACTCCCGTACTATAGGTACGTCTGTGGGGGACACCTCATTAGTACGAGTGTCGACTAAACTCACCAAGTAACCCTCACATTCCTCCTTCCTTAAACTTCTCAGTGCTTTCATGGCAGTGATTACTCTGGGTACTATCCTACTCTTAGTACCATAAAAAGTGATCAACTCACCGTCCGAACACCTCAATGTTACCATCTTCTCACGACACCTTATATCGTCATCATGTCTATCGAGCCAGTCCATACCAAGGATCACGTCAAAATCCATCGAGTTAATTAAATACAGGCTAGCGTCAAATTCTCTACCTCCTATCTCAATATTCTCGTCAATCATTGTATTAGTGATGATCGTATTTCCTGACGGTAAGCTAACCTCCAGATACTCAACAGTTCTAACGCTTCTATGACCAATAGCATGATAAAACTTTGCAGACATAAAAGTATGTGTGGCACCAGTGTCAAATAAAGCAAAAGCAGGCACGTTAGATATCATAAGCATACATGACACTGTGCCGGGATTCTCATCTGCATCCTTTTGGGTCAAAGAATAAATACGAGCCTTTCCTCCAGAACCTTGACCTTTGGCCCTTTGGATATGACAATTCGAAGATGTATGCCCTGGCTCCTTGCATCTGTAGCAGACACCTTTTCCATACAAACACTCTCCGCCATGATTCTTACCACACTTCGAGCACTCTGCCTTACTGGTTTGAGGCTTAGGTCCCGACCTTTGATCAACCTTTGCTTGCTTATTAGAAACCACGGCCTTATTTTGATTCCCATTCCAATGCCTCTTACCGGTACTAGGCTTAGTTGACTGTTGCTGATCCAGATTGTGACTAGCCTCAACCTCTTGAGCTCGAAACACTGTCTCGGTATACGGTAGCACCCCATGACCAGCCACGATGTAACGAATACTCAGGCGTAAACCACTCCGAAATTTAAGGGCCCTCTTCCGATCTATATCCACCATGTGCTCCACAAAGAAGCTGATTTGGTTGAATTTCCTGTCATATTCTTCAACCGTCATCCCTCCTTGTTCGAGATTCCAAAACTCTCTCTCCATCTTCTCTCGATAATGCTGTGGGTAGTGTAACACCCCCAAGATATTCGAGGTGTATTACAGCGCCGTGGACCCCTACATGGGACCCACCAGGCTAACACAAGAAAACACCACTCGACTAACCGCCTCGGTTAGCAAGGAAACAATTGTTAACAACAAGAACATAAAACAACACGTCTGGTACAACCGGCATAATAAACATCAACCGACAAATACAGTAACTCCAACGAAGACTAATCACAATCCGAAAGGAAAAGCCTAAGTACTCGCGAGTACAATCTATAAGTTTACAATTTGGAAAACGTCCACATCAAAAGAGACAGTAGGAAATAACAAGACTCAATTGCACATGTCAACAACCTTGGCCGACATTCTCGTACCATCCAGTAGCCCGCTAAATGCATGAACATAACCTGAAATCCATAACAAGAATTTCCCTGACAACGGGTCCCCAAAGGGGTTAGCAATTACGCTAGTACAAGTATTCAAGGCAAACCAATCGCTTACACATTTCATAGTACATGCACCAATATCATTTCAAAAACCAAAACCAGACATGTCTTTTCCAGAAACAAACAGTCAAACAATTTGCCTTGGGAACAGAGTAATATCATAGATTCCCGCCCGAGGCCTCTAAGGACCCTCCCGCACTAGCTATATTATAAAACAAAACACGCACATGCATCGCCTTGGGAACAGAGTAATATCATAGATTCCCGCCCGAGGCCTCTAAGGACCCTCCCGCGCTGGCTTGCTAAACAAACTCATGAATCCAGGACTAAACCCTTTGGATTCCCTCTTTGATCCCGTCGGACCAACACGAGGTGAGCAAATCACACACAAAATACATTACCATTCCACGTTAAGCATAAAGGTTTCCAAAAATACTTGCCTTGAATTATTGATGACGCAACGAACGGAAAGGAAAGTCACCGACGAACGCTAGGAACCAACGAAAATGAACCTAACGATTCGAAGAATACAATCACAACCATTTCTAAATGAATACGGAATTGGAATACACCCGAAAACCCGCCTACGATTCATGTATATTCGTATATAAACAACAATGAGGGCGGACCATAACCAAACCCTCTCGATTCCGTAAAAACCACGAAATATACCATGAATCCATAGGGAAACTAAGAATACCAACAAGATTAATCATATTCATCATGAATTAATCAACAAAATGGAATGAATCGGACAAAAACGCGAAAACCCCCAAATCTCCCCAAAAGTAGGGTTCTAAAGATCTAACCTTGATTCGCTGGATCGAAGGATGTTATAGGATGATTGATCGGTGATATAAACTCAGAAACTTCATGGATTTGTTGTTTAACAACATGGCTTCATCTCCTCCAAAGCTCCACCATGGACCAAGAGAAAGGAAATGAAAATGAATGAAAAAGTGGTCGGGTCTGTCATATATATACTGGGTCGGAACTAGCGTGGCGCTAGCCTTCCTGACTAGCATGCGCTATCGGCCAAGATCGCCTCAAAGACTCTCGGCCATGGCCCGCATGACCTGGCACCACCGACCACCCCGCCGACCATGACTTGTCCGCCCGACTCCCGCTAGCGTGCGCTACGGCCGAAGCTCGCGCGCGCTAGCCGACTGGCCCAAAGAGCCTCCTGACTAACAAACTCATCCCGTAACGCACGCTTGTCGGCCTAAAGCGTGCGCTACCCCTGCCGGTTAGCGTGCGCTACGACCGGCGCAGAGCGTGCGCCACCCGCCGATCCTACCCGAGTCCGTAACCTCGTAATCCTCTCGCCTGTGCCCGATAGCGACGCTTGGCCGACTCGACAGCGTGCGCTTACATCAGCTGAAGCTAGCAGAAGGCTCCCGGCCAGAAGCGTGCGCTTACGCCCTCTGCCATGCTCGCCGCTGCCCGGCACTTCCGACAGTGCCGCACCGGTCCGGCCACCGCCACCGCCACGACCCGACGCCTCGATTCCCGAAAACGCACGGAACGAACACGACGAAAAGTTCTCGGACGACATCAACGACTCGAAATGAAAACGTAATGCAATAATTAATCATACGTGGCCAAGAAACGGGTCGAGACAGCAATTACAGATACGGATACCCGTAACTTTCAAGAAATTACAAAATGGCCCAAAACGCCCGGAAATCACGATACGTGATCGAATAACCAAACCGAAGTTCACAACACGTCTAACAAAGTTAAACGGACTTACGGGAAACTCGAAACAGCAGTTTCGGACGAGATTCGCAAGAATCGAACTCAAGTGCGGAAAAGTCGCTAAAAAGCACGGAACTCAACAAAACAACACCGAAACGAACTCGGATAGCAAAAAGTGTAGAATTAATCATTCTCAGAATGACGAAACGGTCATGAGCGAGTCGTCAAAACGGACTTACGCCGAAAAAAAAAGAAATTACTAGAAATTGAAAATTACGGGTATTACAGGTAGTAATGTTCCATCACTATTTCCTTGAATCGATCCCAAGTCAATGCAGCACGCTCGGACGCAGGCCTCAAACGCCAATATCTTATCCACCAGCGTCCAGCATCCTCCACCATTTGGTATTGACCGCAAAGAATTCTTTGCGCATCAGTGCACCCAATGAGCTCAAAGGTGCGCTCGAGTGACATGAACCATTCATCAACGAAAGCTGGTTCTTCTCGACCGTTGAATGTTGGTGGGGTAAAACGTCGGAACTGTTGCACGACTTGTGCCTGAGTAGGAGCTGTCACGTTATTGTTGTGGTTATCCTGACCTCCGTCACCACCACCAAAGTTGGCATTCTGACCACCGAGATTATCTGCACCTCGGTTAGCTGGGCGTCCACATCCACGAGTTGCCATTATCCTAAGGCACACCACACGCAACGATCCTTAAGCACTTACCCAACGAGAGGGAGAAAAAGGGGGAGTTACATTGCATCTATAGGTTGAGAACCAGAGATTTCTAGCAATGATGATTTACGCATGTCACACATATACTTATGAATTTATAAGAAAACAATTTCATGCCCAAATACTTTATCATAAAATTCTTATGCACAAAATAAACTGAAAATGCATCTGTAATACATGAATCATGGTTGATCTGGGAAACTGCATTTATCGCATAATGAATAAGCATAACTTAATGTACCTTGGAGTCGACGTGGAGCGGCAGAGGTGGATGATCATAATTGCTAAAAATATTTGACTACTTGTGAAAATGAAATTTCAGTTTTGAAAAAGAAACCATTTTAACGAGTCTATAGAATCGTAGACCCGCTCTGATACCACTTATGTAGCGACCACTTTTCTAAAATACAATTCTTCTAATTTTAAAAAGAATAAATAGGAATTTTGCAGCGGAAATACATTTTTAAGAAAAATAAACTTAATAATCGCAAGTAATAATCCCAATTCACCATTTAATAAAAACATAATTTGACATTAAAATAAAACAAATCGCTGCCACATCGAGACTAGAATGGAACAATTGTTCATAAATATAATCTTAGAGAAATAACATTTAAAACATAAATATTTGATCATCAACTTGATCATCCCGCACTCAAGCGCCTGCCACATCGAGCTCCTCAACCTGAAAGGGGGTAAATAGTGGGGTGAGCTTCCAAATCGCTCAGTGTGGAGAGTACGCAATATGTCTACGTTAATTACTAAATATATTAGCAAGTATAAACAACATGACTGATAAATTCTGAAGCCCGTCGGCTAGCCTGAAGGCTTTATGCACAATTAAGTGCTTCTGACGGATTTGCACATTTAAGTGCTTCTGACTGATTGCACATTTAAGTGCTTCTGACTGGTTGCACATTTAAGTGCTTCTGACTGATTGCATATTTAAATGTTTCTGACTGATTTCACGTGCACATACGAGACAATATATAAAGCAATTAAAATGAACAAAATTGTAGTTCTCAACTTGAATGTGATGAAGATGCTTGACTCGACAATTCTAGGCTCGTAAATTCTTGTTATTATCTACAATTAATAATAATGGAAAATTATTATTATTATATGACTGAGAATTAAATTATGAGTGGATAATAATATTAATTGAAAAGGTCAACATCTTAAAAGTTTGGCCGAAAGGGACTGATTTTTAAAATATTGAATCTAGCTGGTGGGAATTAAAAGGATTGGGAAATTTAGGGACTGAAATTAAATACACTGAAAAGCGGATTTGGGTTAAAATTAAGAAGTCTTGAATTCTAGGGGCTCAATTGAATAACCCTACAAAGAAACCGGGTATAAAACCTACTCCTCACAAGAATTCGGCCCACATAATTCTCACTCTCATCTCCTCCCGATCTTTCTCTCCCTCTCTCTCTACTATCAAAAGAAAAACACACACGCACATAAATACACACACACATATCTCCTACAAACCACCGTCAACCTGAATCGACTTCCCAGGGCAGCCACGCGCGGAAGGGCTTCTGTCCTCCAGTAACCGGCGACGGCGAAGGCAAGGGCGGCGCACGGCAGAACAGGGTTAGGTTCGTACGGGCCTGGTTTTGGTTTTTCTGAGGTGGGGGTTCGCCCGACTCGTCGGGAACTATGAGGCGGCGGCGCGACTTGGAATGGAGGAAACTGGGCGGCGGTGCAAGGCGGAGGTCCAAGTGAGGTGGCGATGGTGAAAGGCTATGGCCTTGGACTGATGAAGGGATTTGAGTGTTACTGATTTTGATAATCAAATCGGATTTTCCCCCTTTTTTTTATATCCTTTGGAATCGGCTAAAGATACAGGAGTTCAATTTTGTAGATTGGTATGGGTTGTAACTATGTTTGGCCAGGGAAGGGAGAAACAGACTTCGGCCGATTCATGTGGCTAATTTGTATTTGAGATTTGCAGAAAAAAAAAAAACGAGAAAGAAAGAAGGCTTAAAGTTTTACCTCTGATCTGCAAAAAAAAAAGGACGAGGGGCAGGAAGGAGGAAAAGGTGTATTCTGTATCGTAAAAGATTTTGTGCTGTATACAATAGAGTATTTATACCGTAGAGTCTATGTTTAATATTAGCAGTAGAATGTTAAGGAAATCCGAAGTTTCCTCGGATTAGCGGGTTATTATCGGCGATTTGTGGAGGGATTTTCTAGAATCGCTCAACCCTTGACGAACCTTTTGCAAAAGAATAAGAAATACACATGGTCCGACGCGTGTCAACGGAGTTTTGAGGAACTAAAGAGCCGGTTAATGTTAGCACCTGTACTTTCCTTGCCGCATGGGACGGAAGGATTTGCGATTTATAGTGATGCGTCCGGACAGGGTCTCGGATGTGTGCTCATGCAGAATGGAAAGGTTATTGCCTATGCTTCACGGCAATTGAGACCATACGAGGTTAATTATCCGACACACAACCTGGAGCTAGCAGCCGTGGTGTTCGCTTTGAATATTTGGCGTCATTATCTTTATGGCGTTACCTGTCAGATATTCACCGATCATAAGAGTTTAAAGTATATATTTACTCAGAAGGAGTTAAATATGCGACAGAGACGGTGGTTGGAATTAATCAAAGATTATGATATTGAGATCCTTTACCACCCGGGCAAGGCGAACGTTGTCGCCGACGCCTTAAGTCGTAACTCCGTTCAAGAGCAGATACTTGCTCGTTTAACAGTCCAGAAGGAGCTTCAGCAGGAATTCCTTAGACCCGAGATTGAGGTCTGGCTTCAGCGAGTTCAAGGACAGCTTTGTATGTTGGAGATCTCATCGTCACTTGAGGAGGAAATCAGAGAGAATCAGGGTTCGGACCCATCATTGTTACGCATCCGTGAGGATGTGGTTCAGGGGAAAGCCCCTGGATTTGTAGTCCACGAGGATGGACTTTTGAGGTTTAAGAATCGGTTGTGCGTACCGGCGAATGACGAGTTGAAAAACTCGATTTTGAAAGAAGCTCATGCTACCCCTTATTCTGTTCATCCGGGGTCTAGCAAGATGTACAAGGACTTGAAATAAAATTACTGGTGGAGTAATATCAAACGAGAAGTCGTAGAATTTGTTTCGAGATGCTTAACCTGTCAACAAGTTAAGATTGAACATCAGCGACTGGCGGGTATGCTGAAACCTCTTCCTATTCCCGAATGGAAGTGGGAAGACATTTCTATGGATTTCATCACGAGTTTGCCGATGAGTCGTCGTGGCATGAATACGATCTGGGTCATCATGGACCGCTTAACCAAATCAGCTCATTTCCTTGAGATCAAGGATACGTGGGGTCCCGGGAGACTTGCCCAGCTGTTCATCAAAGAGATAGTGAGACTACACGGTACTCCTAAAAGTATCGTTTCCGATCGTGGCGGACGGTTTGTGTCTCATTTTTGGAAATCGGTTCATCGTGCTATGGGAACTCAGCTTAATCTCAGTACCGCCTTTCATCCTCAGTCCGACGGGCAATCTGAGAGGACTATTCAGACATTAGAGGACATGTTGAGGGCATGCGTCCTCGATTGGAAAGACGATTGGGAAGCCCAACTACCATTGATCGAGTTCACGTATAATAATAGTTGGCATGCTTCGATTAAGATGGCACCTTACGAGGCCTTGTACGGTCATCGTTGTCGATCTCCTTTGTGTTGGGATGACCTATCAGAATCAATCGGCACCGAGCCCGATATGCTTATAGCCGCCCGTGAGAAGGTAACTTTGATCAGGAGTCGTTTGTTGACCGCCGTAGTCGATGTAAATCATATGCAGATAACTGGCGTCGACCTTTAGAGTTCGAATCAGGTGACCATGTTTTGGTCAAGGTATCCCCGAGTCGTGGTATCTTCCGTTTCGGGAAGAGGGGGAAGTTGAGTCCGAGATTCATTGGACCGTTTGAGATCTTGGATCGAGTGGGCGAGTTAGCTTATCGATTGGCTTTACCTCCGGCGTTGAGCCAAATTCATAATGTGTTTCATGTCTCTCAGTTGCGGAAGTATGTTGCCGACCCGAGTCACATACTTCAGTTCGATGAAATCGAGATCGCCGACGATCATTTATATGAGGAGCGTCCTATGCGAGTTTTAGAGCGGCAAATCAAACAGTTGAGGAATAAGATGATTCCTTTGGTTAATATTCAGTGGTCTAGGCACGGAGTCGAAGAGGCTACTTGGGAAACCGAGGATAGTATGCGGGAGAGTTATCCCGAGTTGTTTGACCCTTAGTTTCAGGGACGAAACTCTTTTAAGGGGGGGTGTATGTAATACCCGGTTGTAATTCAGTAATTATCATTCAGTATTTATCATTCAGGAATTTCACTCATTAATGATCATTGGTCACTCATATTCAATCATGGTTTTCACCGTTTAGAGTAATTGTATCGTGTATCAATCGTCGTTCATCACTAATCTAATTGGAGTTCCGTGCCGTGTTTATCATCATTATCTTTCTCATTGTGGGTTGTGCGTGAGGAGTAGCGCATGCTACATACTCTTTCTAGCGCGCACTAATTGAGTACAGGTAGCGCACGCTACCACTCAGCATTAGCGCACGCTAATGTTACCCTGGCTGCAGTCCAGAAGGTACTGGACTGCAGGTGAGTTATAAGTAGCGCACGCTACGAGTGGTAAGTAGCGCGCGCTAGTGGGTTGTAGTAGCGCACGCTAATAATTGTTGTAGCGCGCGCTAAGGACGGATCAGGTTGAGTCCAGTGGCTACTGGACTGCACTGGATTAATTCATAGCGCACGCTATGAGTTGTTTTTAGCGTATGCAATCGATATTATAGCGCACGCTAAATATTGGTTGTAGCGCACGCTACCGAGGTCAGATCAGAGGACAGACGGTTTCTGGATTCCGATCGGGCATCAATAATTCGTTAGCGACGCTAACCATGGGTATTAACGCACGCTATTGGTATGGTTGTAGCGCATGCTACAAAAGGTACGTAGCGCACGCTACCGTGTTCGGACAAAGGTACCGACTACCCAAAATACCCGTTAGCGCACGCTAAGAGCTGGGGCTAGCGCGCGCTAAACTGGGATTGCTATAAATAGGACCGTTCAGCCCTTACTCCGTCATTTATCATTTCTCTTCGTTTCTTCGGCGGTTTTGGGCGATTCCGGGCGATTTGGAGAGTGTTCTTCGAGGAGTAATCATCAATCATCATCTTCAAGCTTATCTTTTGAATTAATCATCATTTCAACATCCTCATCACATCTAATCTAAGGTATTAATCTCTTGGATCTAGAATTTCAGATTTTTGGGTTTTTCCTTCCGATTTCTTCGTGTAAGCTTGGATTATCTTTGGAATATGTTAGATATGGATTATCTACCTTGGATAAATATATTCCTATGGATTTAATGGCTATTTTCGGAATTATTTCAAGAACCCTTGGGGTTGACTTCGGTTAATTGGGGATTTTCCGATTGATGTTGTTGTAATCTTGAATTTTGGATTTCTATTGGATTATTGATATCCTTGAAGTGTTTTTGATAGTTCGAAATACTCATTTTGGTGTTGGTTTCGATATATTCGGGATTGGATATTTTCGAAGTTGTGTGGTTTGTTTCGTATTCGTTAGAATGCCCTAATGAGTTTGATTATCGTTGTATCGACTTTTGGGTTAGTCGTGTTTTGTTGCTTGATACGTGTATTGATCGGTTGTTGGTAATTATTGTTATTCAAGGTTGTTCGAGCGACCGGTATCTTGATTAGGACGTTGTTCGTGGAAGGACATTGTCATCGGTATTGTGTAAGTTAATTCTTACTCGGTTAAAAAGGATACTCATTCCTTTTGTTGTTGATTACTCATAATCATAACTCATTCATCATGGTATTAATCATATTTAGACTTGTAATTGTCAAATAATCATTTCATTCACGAGGAACGACGGTTCCAAATCATTTCATTGGGTTATCAATCACGTCACTATTATTTTCATCTCGATGAGTCATCTTGGCCTTGTCGAATTATTATTCATTGATATTCATTGTGGTCATTCTCGTTCATATGACCTTCTGGGTTCATATTGCATGGCCGGGTGTGGCTGTGTGGAATTTTTAGTCGGGCACACGATGGTAACGCTTACCTCCGTGAGACTAATTAGGTACAAGGACGGGTGTGTCCGGTCATTCGACTTGTACACTTGCACAGGACATTACGGGCGTACTATGATACTCCTCTTCAGCGTAATTCATAACTAAGGATATTTCATAACTTCAGATAATTCATGATTGTGTATTTTCAACCCTTGAGGATTGTTGTTCTGTGTAATCGACTTCGTTGGGGATTTTGTTTTCGTGTCACGGAAGGCAAAGGCACGGAAGATCATGTTGACGGCGAGGAGTCCCAGTGATACTAGTAGGGGGCCTAGTCATTCCGTTTGTTTCATCATTTCACCATTTCCGTCATTTGTATTTTCCACTGCAAATTCCGTTTGAGATGTTTAATTGTTCAGGGTGGTGTATTTTATCTCCATATAAAATATACTAGTATTCGGTTTGTCCTGGTGTGTTGTACTTAAACTCCTCATCGGAGTACTTGGTAATATAATGTGGTTCGGTACTACAATTATATTATTTAATTCATTATTTTCATTTGCCTGGTGGGTCCCAATGGGATTCACAGACCGTAATATCCGCCTAGTTTGGGGTGTTACAGAGTTGGTATCGGAGCGTGGTTTTGAATACTACCCTCCAAGTCATGTCTCATTTGAAATCATCGTCATCGGACTAATATCATTGGACTTTCGCGTCACGTGTGACCTGTGCAAATGCCGAGCCAATCAGACCAAGAACTGTAAGATTTCTAACGCCATGGTATAATTTCTGGCAAGAATCATTCATTCATAATTCATCAGTTAACAATCCTCAACCATCATTTTCATTTGACCAGGACGGTCATGTTAACTCGTTAATCACTCAATTCATTTCATTATTCAGTTGTTGATCAGGAAGATCAAATCATTAATCATGTTAACTTGTTCAAGATAATCATGTCACCTCAGTTAATCATTCATGTAATCACTGTGTTAGAGCGCGTATGCTCATTTTCATCATCTCATGTCATAATCGTAACGTGATATTCATGCGGGAAATATAATCATCATGTGACTTTCCTACTTCAGTATGGAGAGGGCAAGAAGAGGACGTGGAGGACGAGGCCGTGGAGCGGGCCGAATCCCGAGAGCTCGTGTGAATACACATGCAAACGCGAGAAATAATGCTAATTCATCGAGCAGCGACGCTGCCACTCATTCACCTGGACGCGATCATTCACTAACGGGGAGTCGTACCCGAGACACGGCTCAGTCAGAAGGTGTCCGGGTTGACCCACTCGCTTTTATGCAGGGCATGATGGCCCAAATGACCCAGATGGCACAGCTGATGGAGATGATGCATAACTCCGTCAATCAAAATCAACAGGCTCCTCCGCCGCCACCTCAGAGGCAAGAGAGGAATGTGAGCAATATCATCGGCGACATCTCTCGCCAGAGGCCACCTACTTTTTAGGGCTCGTCTGAGCCGGTGGATATTATTCATTGGCTCGAGCATTTCGAGAAGTTGTTTGCTATGGTAGAGTGTCCCGAAAGACACAAAGTTTCTGTTGCGGCTTACTACCTGGGTAAGAGAGCACATTCTTGGTGGTTGTCGTTCAAGCCCACCGAAGGATCATGTACTTGGGATCAGTTCAAAACTCTCATGATGGAGAGGGATTATCCGGCCCCGCTCACAGAGGCCAAACTGTCAGAATTACTCACCCCCGACCCCTCAGCAGACGAGGATGTTCTCGCCATTGCCGAGAAATTTTAGGAACTTCTTCCGTTCGCCTCATCTATCATTCATTCCGAGGCAGATAAGATTAAGTATTTCAGCAAGAGGCTGAAACCCCGTATGAGACTACAGTTGCTTAATCATAATTGCACCACGTTGGCTGAATTCATTGAGAAAGCTCTTACTTATGAGCTTACTGCTAAGGAGATTGCTAAGCAGCAACCTTCATCTGCTAGCAAGAAGTCCAAGAATCATAATCAGTCTGACGGTAGTCAGGCCACTTTCAAGAAACCTCGTGCGGGCTCTGCTTTTTCTGAGCGACCTCTTGTGACATCTAAACCCGCGGAATCTCAGTCACGAGCGGCCAGTTCGGCCATCACCTGTTATAACTGTGGGGATCTTGGTCATGTCAGCACCAAGTGTCCGAGACAGTCTCTCACGTGTCATAACTGTGGAATTGTTGGGCATAAGGCCCGTTTTTGCCGTAGGGACTCCAAACCTACTCAGACGTCATCTCAGGCCCCTAAGAAGTCAACCATTCAGAATCAGGCCACTCAATCAGCGTCGTTTAAAACGACAGGAGCGACTAAAGGTGGAGCCTATAGCCAGCAGACGGGAGCGTCCGGTGCTGGGACTAGCAAGCCCCGTATTTATGAGATGAAGAAGACCGATGATCCAGAGGCCCGAATGATCTCAGGTACACTCGATATTCTATCTCAACCTGTGTGTACCCTTTTTGATACTGGTGCATCGCATTCATTCATTTCCGAGTCATGTTTGAGTAGACTACGTCTGGGTAATGCTACTAGTTGTGAGCCTTATGTCATTGGCCTACCTGATGGTAGAAGAATTATCGGTAATCGTGAGATTCAGAATTGTCCGATTCAGCTTCATGGTCGTGCATGGCCAGCGGACTTGATCGTAGTATATTTTCCGAGAGACGACGTCATCTTGGGTATTGATTGGATGGATCGTCATGATTCCATCATTAGTGTCCGTAAGCGTATGATCACTATCATTTCAGACGATGGGGTTGAATGTGTGTTTCAGGGGGTAATCCTACATTACGTAAGGTCATTAATTTGATGAAAGCAGTGAGATTACTCAATCAGGGGTGTGTTGGTTATTGGTGCTTTATGACCAAAACCGAGAAATCATCAGTAATGTTGACGGATATTCCGGTAGTGAAGGAATATGCCGATGTTTTTCCATACGAGTTACGTGGTTTGCCTCCACAGAGAGATGTGGAATTCACAATTGAGTTGGAGCCCGGTACGTCCCCGATATCGAAGGCACCGTACCGGATGGCCCCGACCGAAATGCGGGAACTGAAGAATCAACTTGAGGAGTTATTCGAGAAAGGTTATATCCGACCGAGTGCGTCCCCGTGGGGAGCACCAGTGTTGTTTGTCAAGAAGAAGTATGGTTCATTTCGCTTATGTATTAATTATCGGGAGTTGAACAGGGTGACGATCAAGAATAAGTATCATTTACCCCGTATCGATGATCTTTTGGATCAACTTCAGGGAGCTTCAGTATTTTCCAAGAGTGACTTAAGATCTGGATATCATCAGTTGCGGATACGAGAGTCGGATATCGCGAGGACGGCGTTTCGAACACGCTATGGTCATTATGAGTTTGTGGTTATGCCATTTCGATTGACTAATGCACCTGCGGTATTCATGGAGTTAATGAATCGGGTTTTCATCGACTTTTTGGATCAGTTTGTTGTTGTCTTCATCGATGACATTTTGATTTATTCTCGTTACCGAGAGGAACATGAGTTTCACCTTCATCAAGTGCTCGACGTGTTGAGATGAGAACAACTTTACGGGAAGTTTTCCAAATGTGAGTTCTAGATGTCCGAAGTGACGTTTCTCGGACACGTAATTTCATCAGACGGAGTTCGTGTCGATCCTGAGAAGACGGAGGCTATTCGAGATTGGCTACCTCCGAAGAATGTTAAGGAAATCCGAAGTTTCCTCGGATTAGCGGGTTAATATCGGCGATTTGTGGAGGGATTTTCCAGAATCGCTCAACCCTTGACGAACCTTTTGCGAAAGGATAAGAAATACACGTGGTCCGACGCGTGTCAACGGAGTTTTGAGGAACTAAAGAGCCGGTTAATGTCAGCACCTGTACTTTCATTGCCGCAGGGGACGGAAGGATTTGTGGTTTATAGTGATGCGTCCGGACAGGGTCTCGGATGTGTGCTCATGCAGAATGGAAAGGTTATTGCCTATGCTTCACGGCAATTGAGACCTTTCGAGGTTATTTATCCGACACACGACCTGGAGCTAGTAGCCATGGTGTTCGCTTTGAAGATTTGGCGTCATTATCTTTATGGCATTACCTGTCAGATATTCACCGACCATAAGAGTTTAAAGTATATATTTACTCAGAAGGAGTTAAATATGCGACAGAGACGGTGGTTGGAATTAATCAAAGATTATGATATTGAGATCCTTTACCACCCGGGCAAGGCGAACGTTGTCGTCGACGCCTTCAGTCGTAAGTCTGTTCAGGAGCAGATGCTTGCTCGTTTAACAGTCCAGAAGGAGCTTCAGCAGGAATTCCTTAGACCCGAGATTGAGGTCTGGCTTCAGCGAGTTCAGGGACAGCTTTGTATGTTGGAGATCTCATCGTCACTTGAGGAGGAAATCAGAGAGAATCAAGGTTCGGACCCATCATTGTTACGCATCCGTGAGGATGTGGTTCAGGGGAAAGCCCCTGGATTTGTGGTACACGAGGATGGACTTTTGAGGTTTAAGAATCGGTTGTGCGTACCGGCGAATGACGAGTTGAAAAACTCGATTTTGAAAGAAGCTCATGCTACCCCTTATTCTGTTCATCCGGGGTCTAGCAAGATGTACAAGGACTTGAAACAAAATTACTGGTGGAGTAATATGAAACGAGAAGTCGTAGAATTTGTTTCGAGATGCTTAACCTGTCAACAAGTTAAGATTGAACATCAGCGACCGGCGGGTATGCTGAAACCTCTTCCTATTCCCAAATGGAAGTGGGAAGACATTTCTATAGATTTCATCACGAGTTTGCCGACGAGTCGTCGTGGCATGAATACAATCTTGGTGATCATGGACCGCTTAACCAAATCAGCTCATTTCCTTGAGATCAAGGATACGTGGGGTCCCGAGAGACTTGCCCAGCTGTTCATCAAAGAGATAGTGAGACTACACGGTACTCCTAAAAGTATCGTTTCCGATCGTGACGGACGGTTTGTGTCTCATTTTTGGAAATCGGTTCATCGTGCTATGGGAACTCAGCTTAATCTCAGTACCGCCTTTCATCCTCAGTCCGACGGGCAATCTGAGAGGACTATTCAAACATTAGAGGACATGTTGAGGGCATGCGTCCTCGATTGGAAAGACGATTGGGATGCCCAACTACCATTGATCGAGTTCACGTATAATAATAGTTGGCATGCTTCGATTAAGATGGCACCTTACGAGGCCTTGTACAGTCGTCGTTGTCGATCTCCTTTGTGTTGGGATGACCTATCAGAATCAATCGGCTTCGAGCCCGATATGCTTATAGCCGCCCGTGAGAAGGTAACTTTGATCAGGAGTCGTTTGTTGACAGCTCAGAGTCGACAGAAATCATATGCAGATAACCGGCATCGACCTTTAGAGTTCGAATCAGGTGACCATGTTTTGGTCAAGGTATCCCTGAGTCGTGGTATCTTCCGTTTCGGGAAGAGGGGGAAGTTGAGTCCGAGATTCATTGGACCGTTTGAGATTTTGGATCGAGTAGGCGAGTTAGCTTATCGACTGGCTTTACCTCCGGTGTTGAGCCAAATTCATAATGTGTTTCATGTCTCTCAGTTGAAGAAGCATGTTGCCGACCCGAGTCACATACTTCAGTTCGATGAAATCGAGATCGCCGATGATCATTCATATGAGGAGTGTCCTATGCGAGTTTTAGAGCAGCGAATCAAACAGTTGAGGAATAAGACGATTCCTTTGGTTAAGATTCAGTGGTCTAGGCACGGAGTCGAAGAGGCTACTTGGGAAACCGAGGATAGTATGCGGGAGATTTATCCCGAGTTGTTTGACCCTTAGTTTCGGGGACAAAACTCTTTTAAGGGGGGTGTATATAATACCCGGTTGTAATTCAGTAATTATCATTCAGTATTTATCATTCAGTAATTTCACTCATTAATGATCATTGGTCACTCATATTCAATCATGGTTTTCACCGTTCAGAGTAATTGTATCGTGTATCAATCGTCGTTCATCACTAATCTAATTGGAGTTCCGTGCCGTGTTTATCATCATTGTCTTTTTCATTGTGGGCTGTGCGTGAGGAGTAGCGCACGCTACGTACTCTTTCTAGCGCGCGATAATTGAGTACAAGTAGCGCATGCTACCACTCAGCATTAGCGCACACTAATGTTACCCTGGCTGCAGTCCAGAAGGTACTGAACTGCAGGTGAGTTATAAGTAGCGCACGCTACGAGTGGTAAGTAGCGCGCGCTAGTGGGTTGTAGTAGCGCACGCTAATAATTGTTGTAGCGCGCGCTAAGGACGGATCAGGTTGAGTCCAGTGGCTACTGGACTGCACTGGATTAATTCATAGCGCACGTTATGAGTTGTTTTTAGCGTACGCAATCGATATTATAGCGCACGCTAAATATTGGTTGTAGCGCACGCTACGAGTGGTAAGTAGCGCACGCTAATGTTACCCTGGCTGCAGTCCAGAAGGTACTGGACTGCAGGTGAGTTATAAGTAGCGCACGCTACGAGTGGTAAGTAGCGCGCGCTAGTGGGTTGTAGTAGCGCACGCTAATAATTGTTGTAGCGCGCGTTAAGGACGGATCAGGTTGAGTCCAGTGGCTACTGGACTGCACTGGATTAATTCATAGCGCACGCTATGAGTTGTTTTTAGCGTACGCAATCGATATTATAGCGCACGCTAAATATTGGTTGTAGCGCACGCTACCGAGGTCAGATCAGAGGACAGACGGTTTCTGGATTCCAGTACTGGGCATCAAATAATTCGTTAGCGCACGCTAACCATGGGTATTAACGCACGCTATTGGTATGGTTGTAGCGCACGCTACAAAAGGTATGTAGCGCACGCTACCGTGTTCGGACAGTGGGTACTGGACTACCCAAAATACCCGTTAGCGCACGCTAAGAGCTGGGGCTAGCGCGCGCTAAACTGGGATTGCTATAAATAGGACAGTTCAGCCCTTACTCCGTCATTTATCATTTCTCTTCGTTTCTTCGGCGGTTTTGGGTGATTACGGGCGATTTGGAGAGTGTTCTTCGAGGAGTAATCATCAATCATCATCTTCAAGCTTATCTTTTGGATTAATCATCATTTCAGCATCCTCATCACATCTAATCTAAGGTATTAATCTCTTGGATCTAGAATTTCGGATTTTTGGGTTTTTCCTTCCGATTTCTTCGTGTAAGCTTGGATTATCTTTGCAATATGTTAGATATGGATTATCTACCTTGGATAAATATATTCCTATGGATTTAATGGCTATTTACGGAATTATTTCAAGAACCCTTGGGGTTGACTTCGGTTAATTGGGGATTTTCCGATTGATGTTGTTGTAATCTTGAATTGTGGATTCCTATTGGATTATTGATATCCTTGAAGTGTTTTTGATAGTTCGAAATACTCATTTTGGTGTTGGTTTCGATATATTCGGGATTGGATATTTTCGAAGTTGTGTGGTTTGTTTCGTATTCGTTAGAATGCCCCAATGAGTTTGATTATTGTTGTATCGACTTTTGGGTTAGTCGTGTTTCGTTGCTTGATACGTGTATTGATCGGTTGTTGGTATTATTGTTATTCAAGGTTGTTCGAGCGACCGGTATCTTGATTAGGACGTTGTTCGTGGAAGGACATTGTCATCGGTATTGTGTAAGTTAATTCTTACTCGGTTAAAAAGGATACTCATTCCTTTTGTTGTTGATTACTCATAATCATAACTCATTCATCATGGTATTAATCATATTGAGACTTGTAATTGTCGAATAATCATTTCATTCACGAGGAACGACGGTTCCAAATCATTTCATTGGGTTATCAATCATGTCACTATTATTTTCATCTCGGTGAGTCATCTTGGCCTTGTCGAATTATTATTCATTGATATTCATTGTGGTCATTCTCGTTCATATGACCTTCTGGGTTCATATTGCGTGTCCGGGTGTGGCTGTGTGGAATTTTTAGTCGGGCACACGATGGTCATGTATTGGGTTCACCGATACATTGGACCGTGCACATGGTAACGCTTACCTCCGTGAGACTAATTAGGTACAAGGACGGGTGTGTCCGGTCATTCATCTTGTACACTTGCACAGGACATTACGGGCGTACTATGATACTCCTCTTCAGCGTAATTCATAACTAAGGATATTTCCTAACTTCAGATAATTCATGATTGTGTATTTTCAACCCTTGAGGATTGTTGTTCTGTGTAACTGACCCCGTTGGGGGATTTTGTTTTTAGGTCACGGCAAGGCAAAGGCACGGGAAGAGCATGTTGACGGCGAGGAGTCCAGTGATACTAGTAGGGGGGCCAGTCATTCCGTTTGTTTCAGTCATTTCAGTCATTTCCGTCATTTGTATTTTCCACTGCAAATTCCGTTTGAGATGTTTAATTGTTCAGGGTGGTGTATTTTATCTCCATATAAAATATACTAGTATTCGGTTTGTCCTGGTGTGTTGTACTTAAACTCCTCATCGGAGTACTTGGTAATATAATGTGGTTCGGTACTACAATTATATTATTTAATTCATTATTTTCATTTGCCTGGTGGGTCCCGATCGGGATTCACTGATCGTAATATCCGCCTAGTTTGGGGTGTTACACTCGAATCCCTCGCCTGTGCCCGATAGCGTAGCCGGGCCGACTTCGGCACGTGCGCTACCTGCCGAGCTAGCGCAGCGTCCCGGCCAGAAGCGTGCGCTCGCGATTCTGCCGTTCTGCTCGGCGGTGCCCGGCCGCCGGCGATTGCCGCACCGGTCCGGCCAGCTGCTCAGCCACCACGACCCGACGCCTCGATTCCCGAAAACGCACGGAACAAACACGACGAAAAGTTCGCGGACGACATCAACGACTCGAAATGAAAACGTAATGCAATAATTAATCATACGTGGCCAAGAAACGGGTCGAGACAGCAATTACAGATACGGATACCCGTAACTTTCAAGAAATTACAAAATGGCCCAAAATGCCTGGAAATCACAATACGTAATCGAATAACCAAACCGAAGTTCACAACACGTCTAACAAAGTTCAACAGACTTACGGGAAACTCGAAACAGCAGTTTCGGACGAGATTCGCAAGAATCGAACTCAAGTGCGGAAAAGTCGCTAAAAAGCACGGAACTCAACAAAACAACACCGAAACGAACTCGGATAGTAAAAAGTGTAGAATTAATCATTCTCAGAATGACGAAATGGTCATGAGCGAGTCGTCAAAACGGACTTATGCCGAAAAAAAGAAATTACCGGAAATTGAAAATTACGGGTATTACATTCTACCCTCCTTAAAAGAAGTTTCGTCCCGAAACTTAAAACAAGTAGGGAGAAGCAATATCCCGCCAGGAAAACTCAACGAGATACGCAAGAAACGCTTAACTAACGCCCAAAGACGAAACGTTACAAACGACGCAACGGAATATACGGTGTGAAAACACTCTCCACGACGACCAACACAACGTCGCCGTTAGGGATATAATAAAACCAACAAATGACAAGCATCATCGAATAGACAATACAATCGAGTCGATTATCCGAACAATCACAAAACTCAACGAACGAAAATCAATACGATTGACCAACCCAACGGTTCATCAACCAAAACGCGAGCCAAATGCTGAACAAATACGGAATTCCACCGCCCAAGGGTTGGAAAATCGAAAACGAGACTAATTTCCCGAACTTAAGGGATTTACGAAGGAGCCTGAATGCTCAACAATCACGAAACGAGAACAAAAACCGAACAAACAAAGGATTGAGACAACAAAAATCGAACAATCATGTCCGAAACACGTAGGATAATAAAATTCAAACAACAACTCCCAGGATGATCTAGTGAGAACTACCAGACATGCATTCCCATAAGATCCACAGGAAAGAGAATAGCGATTGAAGAGTCACAACGACAAACGAGTTATTCCGAAACAATACCACCCTCGTTCGATCAACAAAAATAAGGGATAGGGAAAGTTCAGAAATGTTAACGAGCATAAACGAGTCGATAGAGCCGAAAATACAGAAGTTCAAAATCTGATCCACTTCGAATAAAAGAACTATTAGAACCAAAAGATGTTACTTCCGAAAAAGGTTCACAAGAATCGAACCGAATTCGGAAAAGTCACAGCGATAACCAGATCGACTCAAAATCGACATGTACTGCTCGAACGATGAAACCAAGGTACAGAACAAGTTCAGAAGGTATCAATGAACACGAGCGAATTGATATACTGGAGAAAGAGAAAATATAGAAGTCAAAATAGTACGGGTATTACCTTCGACCTCGCCCCCGAAACTCACAACAACGGAACCAAGGTAACAATACAACAAGCAATCGACACAAGGCGGAACAATCACCGATGCACACAATCATACCAAACCGAGCTTTAAAAACTCGCATATATGTGATAACGCATAAACCGCTACGAGGCGACAACATCCAATACCAACATCACACCCCTCACAGAGGCTACCACGACAACTGTGTGGCGAACGACTCAACGCTCACACCACCAATTCAACCACAACTCGGGGGTTAACACCCTAACGAGAGTACGAACATCACACATATATTCCCGGACCGCAAATAGGAATGATAAGTTTTGAAAACGAAAGCCACCTTTTGAAAATAATTTGCAAGCACCAGTTGATCTTGAGTATCATATATCAAAAAGTAGTACAAACATCGTCATCGAGACTTTGAAAAAAATCATCTTGCATTTGATAAATAAAAAAAATGAAGACACCTTTCTTTAAATTAAAACTTTTCAGCATTATTCGACCTTCGGGTCTAAGCGAATGCGTTTCTAAATCATTAGAAATATCTCAAAATATTTTGATCCTCAAAGTAGAATAATTTTGAAACATAGCGTGGCGCTAGTAGGCATCTTGAGAACACTGTGAGAAAATAATTCATTTTAAAAGTACGTCTCGAGGTTTATTTTCTAAGATACCCAAGGTTTTTCAGAAGTACAATAGGCCAAAATGCCCAAAATTCGTACGTATCAACATTCACTTAAACACATCATATCACACGCATCAAATCGTTCAAAATTACGACAGTGATATACAATCCTTAGGATATATTTAACAACATCGTTAAAACAACAATCGGTTTATCAAAATTGGATGGAAAAAAACGACATCAAGTACAAAACTCCAAAAAGTCAACTCTAGGGATTCAAGAAAATACCTAGATTCGGCAAAGAACAGTGGATTAGATGATGTTAAAAATCATCTAGGATACTCCAAAACACCTTTGGATGGAAGAAAAATCAGCCCAAATGCGAACCGTAGTCGCTACGTCTCAAACTCATGGAGGAAGAAGAAGAAATGAAGAAAAATGCAACTTTTAGACTGGTGTCCAGTATTTATACTGGACACAATTAGCGTGCGCTAATCATTAAGGTTAGCGTGCGCTATCACGGCACCAAACAAAACTCCTGACCAAAAATACACTGTTAGCGTGCGCTAACCCCAAGTGTTAGCGTGCGCTAACGAGAACTTCAGACCCAATCCAGTAGCTCCTGGACTGCCCTGAACTACCAAGTAGCGTGTGCTATCCTCCCATTAGCGTGCTACCAACGCACTCTCGCGCGCGCTAGCCGCAAAGCGTAGCGTGCGCTAACGACCCACAGAGACAACAACAGAACATATCAGAAAAATTACATGCCGTAAACCTTTCTCACACGGGTTTACCAGGCTAAGCACAATTTCCCATGTCATTTCCAAATGCTAAAAAGACCAATGACGGTAATATTTTCCAAAGCTCACAAAATCATTTGTCAAACCATCATGAAATGTTCAAGGCCAAAATGCCAAAACTTGATTCAGGGAATCGGTTTTACGAAATAAAACTCAGTTTGCAAAATGCCGAAAGCCGTTTTGAAAGAACTCACGCAATGGATAAAATGCGGTTCGAAAATACATCAGAAGGATTTACACTCCTCGTATAAACCAAATACGAGAGTCTAATAAACACATATCGTGAAATCAAAATCTACAGAAGGATTCCATCATTTAACGACTAATCATACAAATAACTCGTGTCACACGAGGCACAACACAAGGAAGGGAGTTTTACATCCATAGGTCGCACGTAAGTGACGACCGCCCCTCGATACTAATCATGACCAATGATCTCAAACGATGTGTCGCGATGAGACTAAGTCAGACAAAATCCGACGAGACAAAACTCAACAAACACAACTTGACTCAACAGCCTAGGTTTCCCCAGGCTAATCTGATTTTAAAATCGTATACTCCAGTTATTCGAAAATAAAACCGATAAGTTAAAAATTGTGTTCAAGACCCTTTCAAACACGACAAGGGCTTAACATCGGTAGCATTTTATAAAATGTCCTAAACACTTTTATACACGACCTTTAAATACCGACACAAGGTTTTATTTGAAAATACAAGGCTGGCTCGCCCAAATTCATGTCACTTTTCAAAAACCCACAATACGATCAAGTCTAAGAAATTTTCAAGCTTGCATATATTATTATTAATAGAAACACATTGGTTGTAAATATTAATAATTAGCCAAGTACCATCAATTCCCGAACACACGCATATACGGCATTCAAAAATCACCAGTTCAACAAGCGCAACTCGGAAATACTAATTCCAAGCATATGTCAAACCATCTCTTCAAGTTTAATAGTATAACTAATGAACACCGATTCGAACACACGTCAAAACCATCTATGTGAGTTTCTCAACAAACTCTGCCATCGATACCTTTCCCAGAACATATCAATGTTCAAAACATTCACATCACACTGCACCCCTCGGTGTCCAAACCATCAGTACGTTCGGCTCAACATACATTTAGTATATCGCAATTACCAAACACAGATTCCATCATACAACAAAAGACTAGAGAGTCAAGCCCTCTCACAATATACCACGGAGCAAATCTCGGATCTTTCGATCACCAACGATCCCACCAACGCTAGGAAGTTTAGCGATGGAAGGCTCGCAAGACAACAAACAGTCAAGCCCAAAACGGCGCACATACTCCAGAGAGATAAAGGACTGTGCAATACTAGAATCAAAAGTACACGAACCGGATGGATCGAAAAACAACTCGATGATAAGTACGAGAGAGGCAATCACAGTTAAAGAAGTGGAATTTCAATACGAGAAAACAAGAGAATCGAGTAAGGAAAACTTACGAGCACTGGATGTACTGAGATGCCGGCAGCGGTGTGACAATGTCCAAAACAAAACACAACTAGACCCAAATAACCAACAAGCCTAGGTATCCATAAACCTAGAGCTCCGATACCATTTTCTGTAACACCCCCAAGATATTCGAGGTGTATTACAGCGCCGTGGACCCCTACATGGGACCCACCAGGCTAACACAAGAAAACACCACTCGACTAACCGCCTCGGTTAGGAAGGAAACAATTGTTAACAACAATAACATAAAACAACACGTCCGGTACAACCGGCATAATAAACATCAACCGACAAATACAGTAACTCCAACGAAGACTAATCACAATCCGAAAGGAAAAGCCTAAGTACTCGCGAGTACAATCTATAAGTTTACAATTTGGAAAACGTCCACATCAAAAGAGACAGTAGGAAATAACAAGACTCAATTGCACATGTCAACAACCTTGGCCGACATTCTCGTACCATCCCAGCGCCCGCTCGCCTGGCTGAACATAACCTGAAATCCATGGCAAGAATTTCCCCGACAACGGGTCCCCAAAGGGGTTAGCAATTACGCTAGTACAAGTATTCAAGGCAAACCAATCGCTTACACATTTCATAGTACATGCACCAATATCATTTCAAAAACCAAAACCAGACATGTATTTTCCAGAAACAAACAGTCAAACAATTTGCCTTGGGAACAAAGTAATATCATAGATTCCCACTCGAGGCCTCTAAGGACCCTCCTGCGCTGGCTATATTATAAAACAAAACACGCACATGCATCGCCTTGGGAACAGAGTAATATCATAGATTCCCGCCCGAGGCCTCTAAGGACCCTCCCGCGCTGGCTAGCTAAACAAACTCATGAATCCAGGACTAAACCCTTTGGATTCCCTCTTTGATCCTGTAGGACCAACACGAGGTGAGCAAATCACACACAAAATACATTACCATTCCACGTTAAGCATAAAGGTTTCCAAAAATACTTGCCTTGAATTATTGACGACGCAACGAACGGAAAGGAAAGTCACCGACGAACGCAACGAACCAACGAAACCGAACCTAACGATTCGAAGAATACAATCACAACCATTTATAAATGAATACGGAATTGGAATACACCCGAAAACCCACCTACGTTTCATGTATATTCGTATATAAACAACAACGAGGGCGGACCACAACCAAACCCTCTCGATTCCGTAAAAACCACGAAATATACCATGAATCCGTAGGGAAACTAAGAATACCAACAAGATTAATCATATTCATCATGAATTGATCAACAAAATGGAATGAATCGGACAAAAACGCGAAAACCCCCAAATCTCCCCAAAAGTAGGGTTCTAAAGATCTAACCTTGATTCGCTGGATCGAAGGATGTTATAGGATGATTGATCGGTGATATAAACTCAGAAACTTCATGGATTTGTTGTTTAACAACATGGCTTCATCTCCTCCAAAGCTCCAGCCACGGACCGAAGAGAAAGGAAATGAAAAATGAATGAAAAAGTGGCTGGTCTGTCATATATATACTGGGTCGGAACTAGCGTGCGCTAGCCTTCCCGGACTAGCGTGCGCTATCGGCCAGTATCGGCCCAGCACTCTCGGCCATGGCCCGCATGACCCGGCACCACCGACCAATTCTGCCGACCATGACCTGTCCGCCCGACTCCTTCTAGCGTGCGCTACGGCCGGAAGCCTGCGCGCGCTAGCCGACCTGTCCAGTAGCCTCTGGACTAACAAACTCATCCCGGTAACGTACGCTAGTCGGCCGACAGCGTGCGCTACCCCTACCGGTTAGCGTGCGCCACGACCGACAGTAGCGTGCGCTACCTGCCGATCCTACCCGAGTCCAGAACCTCAGAATCCCTCTGCCTGTGCCCGATGGCGTCTGGCGACTGACAACAGGCGCTACATTGCCGAGCTAGCGCGCAGCTCCCCTGCCGCGTGCGCTTACGCCGGTTCCTACCGTGCTCGCCGGCCGCTGCCCAAGACTTCCGATAAGCCGCACCGGTCCGGCCAGCTGCTCAGCCGCCACGACCCGATGCCTCGATTCCCGAAAACGCACGGAACGAACACGACGAAAAGTTCGCGGACGACATCAATGACTCGAAATGAAAACATAATGCAATAATTAATCATACGTGGCCAAGAAACGGGTCGAGACAGCAATTACAGATACGGATACCCGTAACTTTCAATAAATTACAAAATGGCCCAAAACGCCCGGAAATCACGATACGTGATCGAATAACAAAACCGAAGTTCACAACACGTCTAACAAAGTTAAACGGACTTACGGGAAACTCGAAACAGCAGTTTCGGACGAGATTCACAAGAATCGAACTCAAGTGCGGAAAAGTCGCTAAAAAGCAGGGAACTCAACAAAACAACACCGAAACGAACTCGGATAGCAAAAAGTGTAGAATTAATCATTCTCAGAATGACGAAACGGTCATGATAGAGTCGTCAAAACGGATTTATGCCGAAAAAAAGAAATTACCGGAAATTAAAAATTACGGGTATTACAGGTAGTACTGTTCCATCACTATTTCCTTGAATCGATCCCAAGTCAATGTAGCACACTCGGCCGCCGGCCTCAAACGCCAATATCTTATCCACCAGTTGTAACACCCCCAGGATATCCGAGGTATATTACAGCGCCGTGAATCCCTACATGGGACCCACCAGGCTGAACAAGCATCATACTCATCGACTCACAGAAACAACAGAAAAATACCTCGTCATAAAGACGCCCAACAAAATAATTCACCCGGTTTAACCGGTCAAACATGACACCATAATCCATCACAACATAATAAACAATAATACAATCCCGACAAGTAAAAGTTCTTAAGTACTCGAGTACTTCTATTAGTTTAAAGACCACAAAGGTAAAAGATAGAAAGCAACAAGACGCCACTCGTGCACAATCATCACGCACGGCCATCATCCGCATACTGGTCCAGCGCTCGCTCGTCTCGATGAACCTGACCTGAAATTCATAAAACGAATTTCCTCAAAACGGGTCCCCAGAGGGGTTAGCAATTACGCTAGTACAAGTAACCAAATGAACAATTTACATCTTACACATATAGCAGTGCATGCAATCAAGAAATCATAGTTCCAAAACACTCATTTCCGGAAATGCCAATAATCAAAACCACATTTGTAAAATGCACCACAATTAACCACGGACCCACAGCTTCGTGGATCCCTACCGAGACTCCGTCGGATCTAACCCGTAGTGGTTAAAAGCAACTCGCGGTTCCACAGCTTCGTGGAGCCCTACCGAGACCCCGTCGGATCTAACCCGTAGTGAGTATACACACACACACAATTCCTCATACAAAACTACTATGTCAAGATTGTAAGTTCATAAGGGTACTTGCCTCGGTTAATAGACGGTGAGACGAACGGAAAGGAAGAGTTGAACACGACCGCAAGGAACCGGCGGAAATGAACCTAACGATTCGAATAACACAATCACACCAACTCTTGACGATTACGGAAATGGAATACACCCGGAACCCGCCTACGATTCATGTATATTCGTACCAAAAATAACAACGAGGGCGGACCACAACCAAACCCTCTCGATTCCGTAAAAATCCGCAAAATATCCATGAATCCGTAGGAAAGCTAAAGATACTAACAATATTAATCGTATTCATCATTAATCCATCAACAAAATGGAACGAATCGGAAGAAAAACCCAAAACCCCCAAATTAATCGAAAATAGGGTTCTAGAAATATTACCTTTAAAATTCAAGTACTAAGATCCGTAGAACACGCGTTAGATTTATTTTCCGAGCCTCACAACCGAAGGAAGATGATGAAAATCGACCCCCGAATGAAGAATGCTTGAGAAGTTCTCCCCCCTTAGACCTCACTCTCTCGCGCAGGTGAAATGAAGGAGAAAAATGGCCGATCTCGTCTAATAAGGACGAGATTGCACAGTTGACCGCTTTGTGTGCCGCAGCACAGCCGAAGTGTGCCGCGGCACAGGCCAAAAAATTACTCCTGTGTTTCGGCAAGAAGCCGCGGCACCGATCAGTCGGGTTTTGGTCGCAGATGTCACACGGGTGTGCCGCGGCACCGGACGGGTGTGCCGCGGCACTGACTCGGCACTGTGCCGCGGCACCGGATGGGTGTGCCGCGGCACACAGTACAGATCGCTCGACCAACAATTGGAGAAATTTGTGTGCCGCGGCGCACACACCTTATGCCGCGGCCCACACCCCTTTTGGGTCCCAAAATGATAAAAATGATCCGGAAAGAGAATAAAAACGATAGGAATCAATATTTGGGAACTAATAACACGAAACGGATCCACGGCAACCCCGAAACGGCGGTTCCGCACAACAATAACGAGAAAACAGTTCAACAGTTGACAGGAAGGACACACTGAAAGGTACACGAGGGGCACTACGATCGAGAAATACACCAAAGATGAAAATACAAGGGAAAGAAAAATGCGGATATTACATTCTACCCCTCTAAAAATAAGTTTCGTCCCGAAACTTAAGAAACAAACAACTCAGGGTACCTAGCACGCATGCTATCCTCGGTTTCCCAAGTTGCCTCCACGACACCGTGTCTCGACCACTGCACTTTGACCAAAGGGATGGTCTTATGCCTCAGTCGCTTCTCACGATGCTCCAAAATCTTCAAAGGACGCTCCTCAAAAGTAATATCTTCAGCGATATCAATCTCGCCATAATCGATGACGTGACTAGGATCCGGGACATATTTCCTCACCTGGGAAACATAAAAAACGCTATGGACATGACTCAAGGCCGGAGGTAATGCCAAACGGTATGCCAACCCACCGACTCGCTCGAGGATCTCAAAGGGGCCGATAAATCTCGGACTCAACTTCCCTTTCTTCCCGAAACGAAAAACTCCCTTCGTCGGCGACACCTTTAGCAAAACGTGGTCTCCCACCTCGAATTCCAAAGGTCGAAGACGGACGTCGGCATACGACTTCTGTCGACTCTGGGCAATCAACATCCGTTCCCGAATTAATTCTATCTTCCGCCTCGTCTCTAAAATGACATTCGGCTCGGTCCCGACCAAATCGGACGCCTCATTCCAACAAATCGGTGATCGACATCGCCGCCCATAAAGTGCCTCGTACGGTGCCATCCGAATCGACGCGTGCCAACTATTGTTATACGTGAATTCGATTAATGGAAAATGTTCCTCCCAGTCGCTACTCCAATCGAGAGCACAGGCACGCAACAAGTCCTCGAACGTCTAGATAGTACGTTCCGACTGTCCATCTGACTGCGGATGAAAAGAGGTACTCAAACGCAACCGGGTACCCAACGCCTTATGCACCGCCTGCCAGAAGTGCGATACAAAACGGCCATCACGATCCGAAACAATAGACTTCGGGGTACCATGAAGTCTCACGATTTGCGCGATAAACACACGAGCTAACTTCTCCGGGCCCCAAGTGTCCTTGATGCCCAGAAAATGTGCCGACTTGGTCAGACGATCGACAATCACCCATACCATATTCATGCCCGACCTCGATCTCGGCAGACTCGTAATGAAATCCATCGATATATCTTCCCATTTCCATTCCGGAATGGGAAGTGACTGCAAAAGCCCAGCTGGTCGCTGATGCTCGATTTTGACTTGCTGGCAAGTCAAACACCTTGCTACAAACTGCGCGACCTCCTCCTTCATGTCATTCCACCAGAAGTTCCTTCTCAAGTCCTTGTACATCTTACTCGAACCAGGATGAACGAAGTAAGGTGTAGCATGGGCCTCCCGCAAAATACTCTGTCTCAACTCTGAGTCGTTCGGCACACAAAGCCGACCCCGAAACCTCAAAACACCATCTTCGTGAATCACAAATCCAGGAGACCTTCCTTTAAGAACGTTCTCTCGGATTTGAGTAATCATCGGGTCCTCTGACTGCTTCAGCTTAATCTCATCGATCAAAGGCGACGAAATTTCTAAAGCACGAAATTGCCCGACAGTTCCCGGCAACAGAACCTCAACATCTAACTCGATTAAAGCTCGCCAAAGCTCGGACTAAGACGTAAGGATCTCAAGCGATCGCAATGCAATCGGTTTCCGACTCAAGGCATCGGCCACGACGTTCGCCTTGCCCGGATGATAAAGGATTTCAAGGTCATAATCCTTAATCAGTTCTAACCACCTCCTCTGCCTCATATTCAACTCCCGCTGAGTAAATATGTATTTCAGACTTTTATGATCGGTAAAAATCTGACATGCAGAGCCGAAAAGATAGTGACGCAAAATCTTGAGCGCGAATACGACTGCCGCTAACTCCAAATCATGAGTAGGGTAGTTAAGCTCATACGACCTCAACTGTCTCGATGCAAAGGCAATGGTCTTGCCGTGCTGCATTAATACGCACCCAAGACCCTGACCCGAAGCATCGCTATAAACGGCGAATCCCTCGTTGCCACATGGCAATGCCAAAACCGGAGCTGAAGTCAAACGCTTCTTCAGTTCCTCAAAATCAATCGCCTCGTCATTCCGCATTTAACTTCTGATTTCTCGAGCAATCTGTGTAAGTGGTCGAGCCGCCGAGAAACCTCGACGAACCTACGGTAGTAGCCACCAAACCCAAGAAACTTGGAGCTCTCTCACGTTTCGGGCGGTGCCCAATCCAATACCGCCTCGATCTTCTCGCGGATCTACACGAACCCCTACCGAAATCACGTGGCCCAAAAACATCACTTCCTTCAGCCAGAACTCACATTTCGAGAACTTCGCATAGAGTTGCTCGGTCCTCAAAATGTCTAACACTATCCGCAAATGATGGGCATGCTCTTCCTCGTTCCTCGAATAAATAAGAATATCGTCAATGAAGACGACGACACACTTATCCAAATACTCGATTAAGACTTTGTTCATCAACTGCATGAACACCGCCGGTGCATTAGTTAACCCGAAAGGCATAACTACAAACTCATAATGTCCGTATCTCGTCCGAAAAGCTGTCTTCGGCACATCGGACTCTCTCACCCGGAGCTGATAGTACCCCGATTTCAAATCAATCTTCGAGAATACCGCAGCTCCCTGCAACTGGTCGAATAAGTCGTCAATTCTCGGCAAAGGATACTTGTTTTTGATGGTCACCTTGTTTAGTTCGCGATAGTCGATACACAAACGTAGTGAACCATCCTTCTTCCGCACAAACAGGACCGGTGCGCCCCTGTAATATCCGGATTTATTACGGTGTATTTCATATGTATTCAAATCATGTATTATTCGGATTGATGGTTTTGATTATCGGAGTATGATATTTCGTGCATTGACATCATTGTACATAAGTATAGAAACTTGCAAAATTGTTCAAGCAACCTCGTGATAGCGCACGCTAAGAATGTATCTTAATGCGCGCTATCGGGCCATTATTAGCGCACGCTATGCAGATATGAGTAACGTGCGCTAAGGACTCAATTATTGAGCGAGACAGCTAGCTCATGCGCCAGCGGGACATGGGTCCGGATAAGATTCCCGCTGACGCACCCGGACAAATTCTGAAGTCAACCATTATTAGCGCACGCTAAGGGATGCTTATTAGCGTTCGCTAACTTGTCAATAATGCAGAATATTATAAATGGGACAACAACCGCTTGGGCTTTCATTTCCTTCGTCTATACTTCATCTTTGAGAGTCCAGAGAGCAAGAATCTCCTTTCTAAACACTTAGAACATTTATGAGTGATCATTGAATGATTGAGTATCACTTGTGAGTGATCATTGAAGAGAAGTAACACCTTGGAGGGGCACATAACCAACCGGAGTCGGATTACACCTTGTGGTTCAGTGATTTCGGCATATTAAGGTATGTTCAACCTATCACCAGTCTTAGATTTGGATTTCCAATGGATATGATGATCATGTTAACGAGATATTGAATTTCATTAGTGAATTATTTCAACAACATCATGTTTAGAAGATTGGGATGTCTACAATTACGTTATTATTGTTGGAACCTTGAAGTTGGAATCCTAGTACTTCAAATGATGAGAGAAATATTCGGAAGTTAACAATCCATGTGATTTATGTTATCTTTGTGATCATGATTTGGAAAAGATGTTATAAGAACTTAAAGGAAGAATCATCTTAGGAAATATTCTTTCGTATAAGTCGGAATTGTTAGTTCACCTCAAGATGAAGTCTGAATATGTATAATGATAGTAGCATTAATACATCAACCGGAGATCACCAACTTTGCATGAGAATTGTAATTATTGTGTCATGATGATTATACGTATATTTGCATCTTGAAGTTGATATCATCCTGGAGATCATTCATAAGAGTAAGAACTTGGTATTCATGGAAGTAACATGAATTATCACGAAGGATTTCATTGTTTCGAACATGGCAAGAACAGCCATCGCTCGTCAAAGAAGAATCGCCATGTAGATAGCGCACGCTATGATATGCATTTTAACGTGCGCTATCGAGTACTAGTTAGCGTGCGCTACGTTTGGTACGTAACGTACGCTATACCATCAGTTGAGTCAGTTGGCTGATCAGTGAAGTACTGACCATGCATAGTTAGCGTGCGCTAGTCTTTGTTGTTTGCGTGCGCTATCGGGCAGACGTAACGCACGCTACATAGAATACTTAGCGTGCGCTAAGCTATTCGGGCAGATTGCAGTTTATGAACTTTTGACCGTTAATCGAATTGTTAAATAATTGTACGACGTGAGATAAATCCTACATTATTTCTTTTGTTAAGGTTTGGTCTAGTTACGTGATTGATTGAGGAGGACGATCGTCGAGTGTTCATTTCTGTGGAAGTGTTATTATTGTCTTCAAATCGAGACAAGTACCTTAATTGTTTTACGTATTGTTGTTATACATATTGTCGTGCATGTATGTCGTTATTGTATGTCCACCTCGTGTTGGTCCGACGGGATCATCGGGGGATCTATGCTAGCGCATACCGGATCATCGGACGGGTTTTTCCACCACGGATTGGTCTGACGGGATCATCGTGGGTTCTAGGCAGTGAACGCTGGATCGATGGAATTACCATGTGTATGTATTGATATCATGTTGTGATTATCAGTTGTGTATGTTATGTTTGAGTTTCTCGTAGGAGAAGACTCGATGGTATTTTGTCGTTTACGTTATTACTATTATTCACCGTGAGATATGAATAATATGTTGTGGTACTTGTACTAGCATCGTTGTGCTAACCCCTTCGGGGGTGAACATTTTGTTTGTGTTCAGGATCCAGGAGAGCGGGGAAACAACCACTGGAACAGTATGAAGACGAGGGTGCAGAGTGATGTCCTGACCGGGTTTATTTATCTGTTGTTTATTCGTTATTTCAATAAGTACTCGAGTACAAAGTCATTTGTGATGATTTGGATTTGTTGATGTATTATTGAGTTCTGTTGAACAATTGTACTGTTTCTGTATTTGGTCAGAACTGATGTACTGTAACTCCGTTATTTTCATTCGTTAGTACCTTTTTATGCTTGTTCAATTCTTCAGCCTTGTAAATCCTTATGTAAAGGATTTACGGCGCTGTAATATTCCCGAATATATTGGGGGTGTTACAGAATATGGTATCAGAGCTAAGATTATGGATATCTTGGCCGTTGGGTTAAAATAGGGGTCATTTATGTCTTTTGGGGTAACCGGCCGTGAATGACATCACTGCACTGCCTACGTCTTCATGCGAACAGTGGTTGTAAGTTCCTAAACTCTATCTCGTTCTTTACATATCGTATCTCTTTATACTCGAATATTAGAACGATGTTGTTTCCTGTATATTGAGTATTTATGCTTACAGCATGTTGAGAGGCGGACGTGGACGTGGTCGCGGTCGTGGACGCGGACGAAGAAATGCCGAAAGGGAGGCGCCTTCTAACTAAAGTTACCATAGCTCGCGAGCCGCAGAATCTATTAATAATGATCCAGATCCTGTACAGAGAGATCCTTCGTCAAGTGGTGAACCGATGACTCGGGCCGCTGTGTCGTGGACCGAATGCAAGTGGCGGTGGGACTACAACAGGGAGAGAGACAGTAAGGGATCCCAGATATGGGAAATCGAGGTGACCGGTGGCTGCAAGAAGTGGCGAAGATGCAACCACCCAAATTCGACGGTATTTCTGAGACTCCCACCTGGGATAATTGGTTAAAGGAGATGGAGAAAATCTTTGCCGGAATCAACTGCCCAGACGACCGGAGAGCCTCTATCGCTCAATATTTTCTGATAGGGGAAGCGTCTGAATGGTGGGAAGCCATCCGGCCTGTAGACCATGATGCCGATTGGACAGAGTTTAGATTGATGATGGAAGCTCAGTATTGCCCTCGTCCTGTGAGGGAAGCCAAAGTTCGGGAGTTTTTCTCCGCTCAGCCTTCTGATGTGCCAGTATCCTGTGCGATCAAGACGTTTAACCAGCAGCTGGCATTTGTTCGACATCTGGTCAGAACAGATGCAGAAATGATGATTCATTTCGATATGAGAATGAAACCAGAAGTCCAAAGGTACATGTCCGGATTCGAATGTACCACACTCCGCCAATACCAGGATAAGGCGTTGGCATATGAGATCAAGGAAGCAGCTATGGAGAAATTTGCGGAAACCAAGAAACATAAAGTCTTTGGTACTTTTACAGAGCACAGGAACAGTGGGGCCCGTAAGGCCCAGTCATCCTTTCACTCTTTCAGGAAACCTCCGCACCCAGCTAGGAGCGGAAAGAACTTCGGGGCGACATCAACTCTTACTGATGTTACCAGGAAATGCTTTAATCTGCGCCAGACGGCACTATCGACTAATTGCCCCCTTCCTGCCGTGACTTGTTTTGACTGTGGACGAGAGGGACATCGGGCGGTGTTTTGTGAAGAGGCTACAAAGTCTTTTAGAGCCCGTACACCACAGCCAGTCCAGAAGGAGGCCAGTATTCCACAGACGCAGCAAAGTGTTCAGATGCCTCAGAATTTTGGCCGCGGGCGAGGCAGAGGACAATGGGACCGAAAGGGGACATCGAGTGCCGGATCTGCTCCCCCACGTATGTACGAGATGAGGAGGACAGACGATCAGGATGCTGCAGTCGCATCAGGTACTGTCCAGATCCTTTCCCAGCCAGTTAGCGTTTTATTTGATACAGGAGCTACACATTCTTTCATATCCTTGTCTTGTGTAAATCGTTTGAATATTTCCGGTTTTCATGCTTGTGAACCTTATGTGGTTGGGTTACCGAGTGGAGAAAGGATTGTCGGAAATTTAGAAACTAGAAATTTCCCTGTATCATTTGGAGGCAGAGAGTGGCTCTCAAACCTGATCGTGATAGAAATGCAAGGAGATGACCTGATACTCGGAGACGATTGGCTTAATCGGTACGGATCAATTGTAAACTACCGAAGGAGGAATATCTCGCTAGTCGCTGACGATGGTTCCGAGATTCTGTTTGAGGGATGGAAACCGGGAAGCTCAGGAAAGTTGATCAAGGCGATGAAAGCTGTCAAATTGTTGAAACAAGGCTGTATCGGGTACTGGTGTTACGCAATGAAGAAAGAAGACGAAATTGTGGAACTTTCGTCCATTCCTGTTGTGAACGAATTTCCAGATGTGTTTCCTGACGAGTTACCTGGACTACCTCCACGAAGGGATGTGGAATTTACTATTGAGCTGGAACCTGTAGAGACACCAATTTCTAATGCGCCTTATAGTATGGCACCTACTGAGATGTACGAATTGAAGAAGCGGTGGAGGAGTTCTTGGACAAGGGCTATATTCACCAAGCGTTTCACCCCGGGAGCGCCGCTTCTTTTGTCCGAAAGAAGGATGGATCGCTCACTGTATTGACTATCGAGCCGAACAAGATGACGATTAAGAACAATTATACTTTGCCAAGGATTGATGATTTCTTTGACCAGTTGCAAGGAGCAACAGTATTTTCTAAGATCGATCTGAGATCGTGATACCATCAATCGAGGATTAAGGAGTCTCGATGTTCAAATCGCTCGTAACTCGCTACGGGCATTATGAGTTTGTAGTGATGCCGTTTGGTCTCACTAACGCACTCCGTATTTATGCAATTGATGAACCGTGTGTTCATTGAATTTTTGGATAAATTTGTGGTCGTGTTTATTGATGACATTCTGGTGTATTCTAAGAGTCCGGAAGAACATGCGCAGCATTTGCGGATTGTATTGGAACTCTTGAGAAACGAGCAATTGTACGCCAAACTTTCTAAATGTGAATTCTGGCTAAAGGAAGTAATGTTCCTCGGCCATGTGGTGTCAGCTAAAGGAGTCCGAGTAGATCCTCAGAAGATCGAAGCAATATTGGATTGGAAGCCTCCAAAGAATGTGAAAGAGGTCCGAAGCTTCTTAGGACTTGCTGGATATTATCGTCGATTCGTGGAAGGGTTTTCTAAAATTTCCTGCCCACTTACTCGACTTCTGCAGAAAACTCAAAAGTTTGAGTGGAACGAGTCGTGTCAGATTAGTTTTGATGAGTTAAAGAAGAGATTGACGACGGCACCGATTCTATCACTTCCGCAGGGAACTGAAGGATTCATAGTTTACTGATGATGCTTCAATCAAGGACTTGGGTGCGTGTTGATGCGTAATGATAAGGTGATCGCTTATGCGTCGCGACAATCAAACCTTATGAAGTGAATTACCCGACACATGATTTGGAACTAGCAGGTGGTTTTTGCCTTGAAGATTTGGAGGCATTATCTCAGACGGACTCACCGGATCTTTACGGATCATAAGAGTCTCAAGTACATATTCAATGTAAAGAGTTGAACATGCGGCAAAGAAGATGGTTGGAACTGATTAAGTACTATGACTTGGAGATTTTATATCATCCAGGCAAAGCAAATGTAGTGGCCGATGCACTTAGCCGCAAACCTGTCTCTATTCAGATGCTGGAGACGCTGACATCCCAACTTAGCCTTCAATGAGAGATGATTCGTGAAGGAATTGAGGTATGGTTACAAAGAGTCCAAGGACAACTGTGCGTGATGGAGATAACTTCATCTTTAACCGAAGAAATCAAATCTAGACAGGCAGATAATCCTCCGATGATTCGGTTGCATGATGAAGTGATCAAAGGAAAGGCCCCCGGATTCATAATTCATGACGATGGAGTTTTGAGATTTCAGAACCGACTGCTCCCGATGTTGATGTTCAAATGACGATTATGAAGGAAGCTCATAGTTCGCCCTATTCTATCCACCCGGCACCAAGAAATGTATAAGGACTTGAAGCGAGAATTTCGGTGGGGCAACATGAAGCAAGACGTAGCGGACTATGTTTCAAATGCTTGACTTGTCGCAGGTTAAGATCGAGCATCAACGGCTCTTTGGAATGTTGAAGCCGCTCCCGATTCCTGAATGGAAGTGGGAGGACATATCAATGGACTTTATCACTAATATGCCGAAAACCAGACAGAATGAACATGATTTGGGTGATAGTTGATCGTTTAACCAAATCGGCTCATTTTCTAGGCATTAAGGATACGTGGGGACCAGAGAGGTTGGCACGAGTCTTTATTTCAGAGATAGTTCGATTGCATGGTACGCCGAAGACCATTGTTTCTGATCGAGACGGCCGTTTTGTGTCTCACTTTTGGAAGGCAGTTCATAAGGCCTTGGGGACCGAATTGAACTTCAGTACAGCTTATCACCCGCAGTCTGACGGACAATCTGAGAGAACTATACAAACGGTGGAAGATATGCTAAGGGCCTGTGCCTTAGATTGGTCAAACGATTGGGAAGTTCATCTACCGTTGATTGAATTTACTTACAACAATAGTTGGCATGCTTCCATTAAGATGGCACCGTTTGAGGCATTATACGGAAGGAGATGCAGATCGCCCTTATGTTGGGACGATTCATCGGACTTGATCGGAACAGAACCAGAGTTGATCGAGCAGACTCGAGAGAAGATAGCCTTGATTCGTGAAAGGCTGTTGACTGCCCAGAGTCGCCAGAAATCCTATGCGGACGTACGCCGCCGCCCATTGGAGTTCAGTACTGGAAATCACGTACTTTTGAAGGTTTCTCCTACCCGGGGAATCTTTCGTTTCGGTAGGAAAGGAAAGCTGAGTCCGAGATATATCGGACCATTTGAGATCCTCGAGAGAGTTGGGGAGTTGGCGTACAGATTAGCATTACCGTCGTCATTGTGCCATGTTCATAACGTGTTCCACGTATCCCAGTTGCGGAGATATATACCAGATCCCAGTCATATCATCGATTGCGGCGAGATCGAAGTCGAACAGGATGGGACGTTTGAAGAAAGACCAGTCAAGATACTCGAGAGTCGAGTTAAGCAACTGAGGAACAAGTAAATCGTTTTGGTCAAAGTTCAGTGGTCACGTCATGGAACGGAAGAAGCCACCTGGGAAACGGAAGCTGATATGAAGTCCAGATATCCCGAGTTATTTTCGTCTTGAGTTTCGGGACGAAACTCCTTTTTAGTAGGAGAGTATGTAATATCCGGATTTATTACGGTGTATTTCATATGTATTCAAATCATGTATTATTCGGATTGATGGTTTTGATTATCGGAGTATGATATTTCGTGCATTGACATCATTGTACATAAGTATAGAAACTTGCAAAATTGTTCAAGCAACCTCGTGATAGCGCACGCTAAGAATGTATCTTAACGCGCGCTATCGGGCCATTATTAGCGCACGCTATGCAGATATGAGTAACGTGCGCTAAGGACTCAATTATTGAGCGAGACAGCTAGCTCATGCGCCAGCGGGACATGGGTCCGGATAAGATTCCCGCTGACGCACCCGGACAAATTCTGAAGTCAACCATTATTAGCGCACGCTAAGGGATGCTTATTAGCGTGCGCTAACTTGTCAATAATGCAGAATATTATAAATGGGACAACAACCGCTTGGGCTTTCATTTCCTTCGTCTATACTTCATCTTTGAGAGTCCAGAGAGCAAGAATCTCCTTTCTAAACACTTAGAACATTTATGAGTGATCATTGAATGATTGAGTATCACTTGTGAGTGATCATTGAAGAGAAGTAACACCTTGGAGGGGCACATAACCAACCGGAGTCGGATTACACCTTGTGGTTCAGTGATTTCGGCATATTAAGGTATGTTCAACCTATCACCAGTCTTAGATTTGGATTTTCAATGGATATGATGATCATGTTAACGAGATATTGAATTTCATTAGTGAATTATTTCAACAACATCATGTTTAGAAGATTGGGATGTCTACAATTACGTTATTATTGTTGGAACCTTGAAGTTGGAATCCTAGTACTTCAAATGATGAGAGAAATATTCGGAAGTTAACAATCCATATGATTTATGTTATCTTTGTGATCATGATTTGGAAAAGATGTTATAAGAACTTAAAGGAAGAATCATCTTAAGAAATATTCTTTCGTTTAAGTCGGAATTGTTAGTTCACTTCAAGATGAAGTCTGAATATGTATAATGATAGTAGCATCTAATACATCAACCGGAGATCACCAACTTTGCATGAGAATTGTAATCAAGATGGATTATGGTGTCATGATGATTATACGTATATTTGCATCTTGAAGTTGATATCATCCTGGAGATCATTCATAAGAGTAAGAACTTGGTATTCATGGAAGTAACATGAATTATCACGAAGGATTTCATTGTTTCGAACATGGCAAGAACAGTTCTTGCTCGGCGAAAGCGCCATGCGAGATAGCGCACGCTATGATATGCAGTTTAACGTGCGCTATCGAGTACTAGTTAGCGTGCGCTACGTTTGGTACGTAACGTACGCTAGACCATCAGTTGAGTCAGTTGGCTGATCAGTGAAGTACTGACCATGCATAGTTAGCGTGCGCTAGTCTTTGTTGTTTGCGTGCGCTATCGGGCAGACGTAACGCACGCTACACAGAATACTTAGCGTGCGCTAAGCTATTCGGGCAGATTGCAGTTTATGAACTTTTGACCGTTAATCGAATTGTTAAACAATTGTACGACATGAGATAAATCCTACATTATTTCTTTTGTTAAGGTTTGGTCTAGTTACGTGATTGATTGAGGAGGACGATCGTCGAGTGTTCATTTCCGTGGAAGTGTTATTATTGTCTTCAAATCGAGGCAAGTACCTTAATTGTTTTACGTATTGTTGTTATACATATTGTCGTGCATGTATGTCGTTATTGTATGTCCACCTCGTGTTGGTCCGACGGGATCATCGGGGGATCTATGCTAGCGTGCGCTGGATCATCGGACGGGTTTTTCCACCACGGGTTGGTCTGACGGGATCATCGTGGGTTCTAGGCAGTGAACGCTGGATCGATGGAATTACCATGTGTATGTATTGATATCATGTTGTGATTATCAGTTGTGTATGTTATGTTTGAGTTTCTCGTAGGAGAAGACTCGATGGTATTTTGTCGTTTACGTTATTACTATTATTCACCGTGAGATATGAATAATATGTTGTGGTACTTGTACTAGCATCGTTGTGCTAACCCCTTCGGGGGTGAACATTTTGTTTGTGTTCAGGATCCAGGAGAGCGGGGAAACAACCACTGGAACAGTATGATGACGAGGGTGCAGAGTGATGTCCCGACCGGGTTTATTTATCTGTTGTTTATTCGTTATTTCAATAAGTACTCGAGTACAAAGTCATTTGTGATGATTTGGATTTGTTGATGTATTATTGAGTTCTGTTGAACAATTGTCTTTGTTCTGTATTTGGTCGAATCGATGTCTTTGTAACTCCGTTATTTTCATTCGTTAGTACTTTTTTATGCTTGTTCAATTCTTCAGCCTTATAAATCCTTATGTAAAGGATTTACGGCGCTGTAATATTCCCGAATATATTGGGGGTGTTACAGCCCCAAGGCGAGGCGCTCGGTCGAACATACCCCGACTCAAGAAGCTCACTCAACTGCTTCTTCAACTCGGACATCTCTGAAGGTGCCATGCGATAGGGCGCCTTCGAAATAGGAGCCGCACCCGGCTCTAACTCTATAGCGAACTCGACCTCGCGATCCGGTGGCAATCCCGGTAACTCGCCATGAAAAACATCAGAAAACTCATTAACGATTGGAATCGACGAAAGCTAGACTCCACCACTCTCCGCCTGCAAGGCGTAGCACCAATAGCCGGTACACCCCTTTCGTAGGAGTCTCATCGCCTTCAAGGCGTTAATAACGAATTTCTGGTTCCCCCTCTTTCGCCCGGCGAAGGAGTGCTCGGTGCCATCATCGGCTAACATGGTGATGATTCTCGTGCGGTAGTTCATGATTGCACCATGCCGCTGAGCCAATCATCCCCGAGAATTAAGTCCTCACCCTCAATACCCACAACAATAAGATTAGAAGGCCAAGCCCTCTCACAAATAAACACAGAACAGTCTCGAACCTCCTGATCACCAACGATCCTATCACCGCTAAGAAGCTTAACGATGAAGGGCTCACAAGGCGTCAAACGGTCGAGACGCAAACGGCGCACACAATCCAGAGATATGAACGAATGCGTATCACCAGAATCGAAAAGCACACTGACAGGATGAGAAAGAATATAAACGGTACCTGTCTCCACGGTAGCTGCTGGGTCATCGGCTCTCCGCATCTCATAGACACGCGGGTGGGCTGAGCCGACACTGGAAGCTCCCCCCTTAGAGGGCTGACCCCGACCTCTCCCGCGACTAGCACTCGGCGGAGATTGAGGAGCAAACGATCCCTGATTCACACTTGGTTCCCTAGGTGGTGGAATGGAAACCCGGGCACCAAGGATTTTCTCCCTCTCAGCGCAGAAAGCAGCCTTGTGACCCGACTGGCCACACTGATTACACGTCAGCAAAGGGTTCGGACAAATACGACTGATGTGGCCCTGCTGGCCACAGTTAAAGCATTTCACCTCTCGAGAAGGGGCACTGGCAGCCCTACGGGGAAACCCAATAGATCGAGCTGGGCCACCACCAGCGTAAAAGTTAGCAGACAGAAATTTCTGCTGACCCCCACCTTTGTGGCCCGAAAAATTCCCGGCGGACTTCTGTTTCTTACTCTCGCGGGCCGCCTCACTCGCCGTCACAGACATATCGTAAGCAAGGGCCCTACTCTGGTAATCCTTCAAGGTAGTACAGACGAGCCCCGACATATAGTCCCGAATCGACAATTTCATCCGTCTGGAAAAATGGAAAATTTTGTCGCTCTCCTCGACAACTTGGGTCTTCACATAACCCAACTCCTTATTAAAATCGGCAATAGCCTGAGATACGGGAATATCCCGTGGTTGAGCATCATAGAAGGCATGTACTCGGGCCTGTCTGACCGGCCACGGGCAATATTCGGTCTCCATCAATTCCTGAAATTCGGCCCATGAAGCCACATGGTCTTTGGGCCCAACGGCCTCCCACCAATCCGTAGCGTCCCCTGTGAGGAAGTACTGGGCAATGGGGACCTTACGGTCCTCGGGACAGTTAGTGGCAACGAAGACCTTAGATATCTCCTTGATCCACCCTTCCCAGCCGATCGGGTCTGAAGCTCCCGAAAACTGAGGAGGATGCATCTTGATGACATCCTGAAGCCAACGATCCGCTCCGCCCCGATTAGCATGGGCCGGATCCGGTTACGAACCGCTGAGCTATCACCGCCATTTGATTCACCATTTCTTTGCCGTGCGGCCGCAATACCAAGGTCGGCGCGCTCCCGAGAGGAAGCATGATCGTGACGGTCGCCGTCTTGCCGGCTCGAAGATCGTGATGTGGCGCCGCCCCGGCCCCACGTCCCGGCGCGTCCACGACCGCGACCACGACCACGACCACGACCTCTTCCAGCATCCATACTGGAGTTAAATAAGTACCAAAAGCCATACGATGGTAAGTACAAGAAAAGAACGATCGCAAATCGAGAACTAGAGGTACGATACAAGAGTATAAGGAACAGAGGAAAGAAAACTTACGGGCACTGGTAGTACCGGAATCATGGCAGCGTGATGATGATGTGCAAAACAAAATACAACAAGACCCAATAAACCGACAAGCCTAGGTATCCATAAACCTTTGCGCTCTAATACCATTTTCTGTAACACCCCCAGGTTATCCGAGGTATATTACAGCGCCGTGAATCCCTACATGGGACCCACCAGGCTGAACAAGCATCATACTCATCGACTCACAGAAACAACAGAAAAATACCTCGTCATAAAGACGCCCAACAAAATAATTCACCCGGTTTAACCGGTCAAACATGACACCATAATCCATCACAACATAATAAACAACAATACAATCCCGACAAGTAAAAGTTCTTAAGTACTCGAGTACTTCTATTAGTTTAAAGACCACAAAGGTAAAAGATAGAAAGCAACAAGACACCACTCGTGCACAATCATCACGCACGGCCATCATCCATATCTTGGTCCAGTAGCAGCTCGTCTCGATGAACCTGACCTGAAATTCATAAAACGAATTTCCCCAAAACGGGTCCCTAGAGGGGTTAGCAATTACGCTAGTACAAGTAACCAAATGAACAATTTACATCTTACACATATAGCAGTGCATGCAATCAAGAAATCATAGTTCCAAAACACTCATTTCCGGAAATGCCAATAATCAAAACCACATTTGTAAAATGCACCACAATTAACCGCGAACCCACAGCTTCGTGGATCCCTACCGAGACCCCGTCGGATCTAACCTGTAGTGGTTAAAAGCAACTTGCGGTTCCACAGCTTCGTGGAGCCCTACCGAGACCCCGTCGGATCTAACCCGTAGTGAGTATACACACACACACACAATTCCTCATACAAAACTACTATGTCAAGATTGTAAGTTCATAAGGGTACTTGCCTCGGTTAATAGACGGTGAGACGAACGGAAAGGAAGAGTTGAACACGACCGCAAGGAACCGGCGGAAATGAACCTAACGATTCGAATAACACAATCACAACCATCTCTAGACGATTACGGAAATGGAATACACCCGGAACCCGCCTACAATTCATGTATATTCGTACCAAAAATAACAACGAGGGCGGACCACAACCAAACCCTCTTGATTCCGTAAAAATCCGCAAAATATCCATGAATCCGTAGGAAAGCTAAAGATACTAACAATATTAATCGTATTCATCATGAATCCACCAACAAAACGGAATGAATCGGATGAAAAACCCAAAACCCCCAAATTAATCGAAAATAGGGTTCTAGAAATATTACCTTTGAAGATTCAAGTACTAAGATCCGTAGAACACGCGTTAGATTGATTTTCCGGGCCTCACAACCCAAGGAAGATGATGAAAATCGACCCCCGAATGAAGAATGCTTGAGAAGTTCTCCCCCCTTAGACCTCTCTCTCTCGCGCAGGTGAAATGAAAGAGAAAAATGGCCGATCTCGTCTAATAAGGACGAGATTGCACAGTTGACCGCTTTGTGTGCCGCGGCACAGGCCAAAAAATTACTCCCAGGTTTCGGCAGTGTGCCGCGGCACAGCCTGCGTGTGCCGCGGCACCGTCTGATCGGGTTTTGGTCGCAGATGTCACACGGGTGTGCCGCGGCACCGGACGTGTGTGCCGCGGCTGACGGCTTGTGCGCGGCATCGGATGGGTGTGCCGCGGCACACATGCATCGCTCGACCAACAATTGGAGAAATTTGTGTGCCGCGGCGCACACACCTTGTGCCGCGGCCCACACCCCTTTTGGGTCCCAAAATGATAAAAATGATCCGGAAAGAAAATAAAAACGATAGGAATCAATATTTGGGAACTAATAATACGAAATGGATCCACGGCAACCCCGAAACGGAGGTTCCGCACAACAATAACGAGAAAACAGTTCAACAGTTGACAGGAAGGACACACTGAAAGGTACACGAGGGGAACTACGATCGAGAAATACACCAAAGATGAAAATACAAGGGAAAGAAAAATGCGGATATTACACCAGAGTCCAGCATCCTCCACCATTTGGTATTGGCCGCAAAGAATTCTTTGCGCATCAGTGCACCCAATGAGCTCAAAGGTGCGCTCGAGTGACATGAACCATTCGTCAACGAAAGCTGGTCCTTCTCGACCGTTGAATGTTGGTGGGGTGAAACGTCGGAACTGTTGCACGAATTGTGCCTGAGTAGGAGCTGGCACGTTATTGTTGTGGTTATCCTGACCTCCGTCACCACCACCAAAGTTGGCATTCTGACCACCGAGATTATCTGCACCTCGGTTAGCTGGGCGTCCACGTCCACGAGTTGCCATTATCCTAAGGCACACCACACGCAACGATCCTTCAGCACTTACCCAACGAGAGGGAGAAAAAGGGGGAGTTACATTGCATCTATAGGTTGAGAACCAGAGATTTCTAGCAATGATGATTTACGCATGTCACACATATACTTATGAATTTATAAGAAAACAATTTCATGCCCAAATACTTTATCATAAAATTCTTATGCACAAAATAAACTGAAAATGCATCTGTAATACATGAATCATGGTTGATCTGGGAAACTGCATTTATCGCATAATGAATAATCATAACTTAATGTACCTTGGAGTCAACGTGGAGCGGCAGAGGTGGATGATCATAATTGCTAAAAATATTTGACTACTTGTGAAAATGAAATTTCAGTTTTGAAAAAGAAACCATTTTAACGAGTCTACAGAATCGTAGACCCGCTCTGATACCACTTATGTAGCGACCACTTTTCTAAAATACAATTCTTCTAATTTTAAGAAGAATAAATAGGAATTTTGCAGCGGAAATACATTTTTAAGAAAAATAAACTTAATAATCGCAAGTAATAATCCCAAGTCACCATTTAATAAAAACATAATTTGACGTTAAAATAAAACAAATGGAACAATTTTTCATAAATATAATCTTAGAGAAATAACATTTAACAAATAAATATTTGATCATCAGCTTGATCATCCCACACTCAAGCGCCTGCCACATCGAGCTCCTCAACCTGAAAGGGGGTAAATAGTGGGGTGAGCTTCCAAGTCGCTCAGTGTGGAGAGTACGCAATATGTATACGTTAATTACTAAATATATTAGCAAGTATAAACAACATGACTGATAAATTCTGAAGCCCGTCGGCTAGCCCGAAGGCTTTATGCACAATTAAGTGCTTCTGACTGATTTGCACATTTAAGTGCTTCTGACTGATTGCACATTTAAGTGCTTCTGACTGGTTGCACATTTAAGTGCTTCTGACTGATTGCACATTTAAGTGCTTCTGACTGATTTCACGTGCACATACGAGACAATATATAAAGCAATTAAAATAAACAAAAGCATAAATCCCCACACCTGGATAAAATTGTGGTTCTCAACTTGAATGTGATGAAGATGCTTGACTCGACAATTCTAGGCTCGTAAATTCTTGTTATTATCTACAATTAATAATAATGGAAAATTATTATTATTATATGACTGAGAATTAAATTATGAGTGGATAATAATATTAATTTAAAAGGTCAACATGTTAAAAGTTTGGCCGAAAGGGACTGATTTTTAAAATATTGAATCTAGCTGGTGGGAATTAAAAGGATTGGGAAATTTAGGGACTCAAATTGAATACACTGAAAAGCGGATTTGGGTTAAAATTAAGAAGTCTTGAATTCTAGGGGCTCAATTGAATAACCCTACAAAGAAGCCGGGTATAAAACCTACTCCTCACAAGAATTCGGCCGACATAATTCTCACTCTCATCTCCTCCCGATCTTTCTCTCCCTCTCTCTCTCTACTATCAAAAGAAAAACACACACACGCACATAAATACACACACACACACACATATCTCCTACAAACCACTGTCAACATGAATCGACTTCCCAGGGCAGCCACGCGCGGAAGGGCTTCTGTCCTCCAGTAACCGGCGACGGCGAAGGCAAGGGCGGCGCATAGCAGAACAGGACTGGGTTCGTACGGGCCTGGTTTTGGTTTTTCTGAGGTGGGGGTTCGCCCGACTCGTCGGGAACTATGAGGCGGCGGCGCGACTTGGAAGGGAGGAAATTGGGCGGCGGTGCAAGGCGGAGGTCCAAGTGAGGTGGCGATGGTGAAAGGCTATGGCCTTGGACTGATGAAGGGATTTGAGTGTTACTGATTTTGATAATCAAATCGGATTTTCCCCCTTTTTTTTATATCCTTTGGAATCGGCTAAAGATACAGGAGTTCAATTTTGTAGATTGGTATGGGTTGTAACTATGTTTGGCCAGGGAAGGGAGAAACAGACTTCGGCCGATTCATGTGGCTAATTTGTATTTGAGATTTGCAGAAAAAAAACGAGAAAGAAAGAAGGCTTAAAGTTTTACCTCTGATCTGCAAAAAAAAAATGGACGAGGGGCAGGAAGGAGGAAAAAGGTGTATTCTGTATCGTAATAGCTTTTGTGCTGTATACAATAGGGTATTTATACCGTAGAGTCTATGTTTAATATTAGCAGTAGAATTCTGATTTGTGTAGAGTTCTTGTAGGATGAATCATTGAGGAGTTTTGATAAGATTAGAGGACTGGTGAGGAAACGTGGGAAAAGTAAGAGTTCTTAATCATGGTTAATTAAGTTTAATCTTAGTTAGTTAAATTAAAACACATGATTAAATATAATTGATATAATAATGATAGTAGTGGAGTAATACGTATAAAAATAATAATTTTGGTAATAATGATAATAATAATAGTAATAATAATTAATATTATTATTTATCTTGTAAAATATTTTGACAACAATTAATATTGTTTAAAATTTGACTCGGGCCTAGAAATGGCGAGATGAAACACAACGAAATAAAGTGACGAGAGTTAATATGACATGAAATGAGATAGTGAATTAATTAATTTGACATGCGTCAAAATAAAATGAAATGAAATGAATTTGCATGAGAATGAGATGAATTAAATGACAAAATTATTCGGGCCTTGATTTAATAAAATTGAACATGTTTTCTATAATTCACAATAAATGTATATGCGAAATCGGGGCGTTACAGATATGATATTAGGAACTCCTTTTCTTACTTCAATATACCCTTATGTTACTAATCACAAAGGAATAACTACCAAAATAATGGGTCATCCCATATTATTTGAATTCATAGATCAAATAAAAATCAAAGATATATCGTTATTACAAGAATCATCTGTTTTCAAAAACGTTAATTCAATTAAAAATAAGAAAGCCCAGATTAATCATCTTAAGCAAGAAATACCTTATCTCATAATTGAAGAACAGGTGAAAACTAAAGATATTATTCAAAAAATTGAAATTATTAGAAAAGAAATAATATCAAAAATATGTTCAGAAGTTCCTAATGCTTTTTGGGAAAGAAAACAACATACTGTTGAACTCCCCTATGAAAAGGATTTTAAAGAAATTAATATTCCTACTAAAGCCAGACTCATTCAAATGAACAGAAAATTATTAGAAACTTGCAAAGTCGAAATTCAAAGTTTACTTGACAAAAAATTAATAAGGCCTAGCAAATCTCCTTGGAGCAGTCCAACTTTTTATGTTAATAAAAGTGCTGAGAAAGAACGAGGAATACCTAGACTCGTTATTAATTACAAAGCATTAAATAACGTACTTCAATGGATTAGGTATCCTATTCCAATCAAAAGAGATCTGATTAATAGAATTTTTAGAGCTACTATATTTTCAAAATTTGATTTGAAATCAGGATTTTGGCAAATTCAAATAGCAGAAAAAGATAAATACAAAACTGCTTTTACTGTCCCTTTTGGACATTATGAATGGAATGTTATCCCATTCGGACTCAAAAATGCTCCTTCTGAATTTCAAAATATTATGAATATTATATTTACCCCTATACTAATTTCATAATTGTTTATATAGATGATGTACTCATATTTTCTGAATCAATAGATCAACATATAAAACATGTTAAAACATTCATACAAGTTGTATTTAAAAATGGATTAGCCATTTCAGAATCCAAACTAAATTTATTTCAAACCAAAATTAGATTTCTAGGTCATGATATATTCCAAGGAACCATTAAACCTATTTCCAGAGCCATTGAATTTACTTCAAAATTTCCTAATGAAATTACTAATAAGACACAGTTACAAAGATTTTTAGGATGTCTGAATTACATCTCAGATTTCTTTCCAAATCTCAGAATTATCTGCAAACTTTTATATCAAAGATTGACTAAAAATCCTGAACCATGGACATTAGAACATACTAAAATTGTTCAACTTATTAAGAAACAGATTCAAACCCTTCTTTGTTTAGGGATACCTAACCCAGATGCATTTATTATTATTGAAACCGATGCATCTGAGTCCGGGTATGGGGGAATACTCAAACAAAAACTTTTACAAAACAATTCATCTAGTAAAGAGCAGGTTGTTAGATTTCATTCAGGGATTTGGCTTGGATCTCAAAAGAATTATTCAACGGTTAAAAAAGAAATCTTATCCATAGTTTTATGTATTTCAAAATTCCAAGACGACCTTTATAACAAAACTTTTCTACTTAGAATAGATTGTAAATCTGCTAAGGAGATTTTACAAAAAGATGTTAAAAATATAGTTTCAAAATAAATATTTGCTAGATGGCAAGCCATCTTAAGTGTTTTTGATTTTGAAATAGAATATATAAAAGGATCTTCAAATTCACTTCCAAATTTTTTAACAAGAGAATTTTTACAGGGAAAAACTCCAGATGAATAATTATCAGTCCCTTCGTAATCAAGTTCTTTTTAATCCTCCTTCAAATGGTCTTAAAACCCTCAAATTACACATTGCCCTTGCCAAATATCATGTCAAATACTGGTCTTCGCTTGCTGACAGTTTCTCTTCTGATCCAACTTTTCACCCAATTTTTATTAATAATCTATTTACTACTATTCATAGACTCAAGTATCTCGAGAAACAAGCTAGTCTTTATTTAGCTTGAAATTTTCAGATGAACAACAAAGCAAGGATGCAAACTACTGAAGATTATACTTCAAAACCTATTTCCCATAGCCAGTTTCAAGTATTAGGTAATATTCCTCAAATTTCAAACAACTATTGTTGGGAATACAAGAACCCTGTATCGAAACAGCCGAGATATTCAATCCCTGTATCGAATGATATTTGATAAAGAGGTTTTGACATATATGCCAATCCGCATACAGTAAAGGAAACTATATCGAAGTATTGAGGCATCATCCTGTATCGAAGATGTAATACCCGAGATTTCTAATATGTATTTGGAACTTGTGATGTTGTAATTGTTGCACTTTGATCTGAGTATTATTCTCCGTATTTCATAGTCCGGTGTAGTTGAGCGTTTGATTTCATGAATGTGATTTATAAATTGTGTTTCTGCGCTTGTAGCGCACACTATCGTCTAAGTGTAGCGTACGCTAACTTGGATCCATAGCGCACGCTACGAATTAACCTTAGCGCACGATACACGTGGTCAATATGATTGAGACGTGTGGTAGGTGAGATCAGGCTGGGGATCTTGGTCGGATTGTGTCGGGATTGTAACACCCCCCGAGATATTCGGAGAATATCACAGCGCCGTAAATCCCGACCTGGGATTCACTAGGCTTATCTCACTTACAACATATTGAATTTAATAAAATCCACTTGGGAAACAATAAACTCGATACAACCAAGGAAGTTCAACCACGGACAAACAATACCATGAAGAAATACAAGAAGTTGTACGACAATGGAAAAGGACTTTCCTAAAGTACTCGAGTACCACCTATTATTACAAGGATAAAATGGACCAAAGAGAACAACGACCAAACAAAGTAGAACACAACTAGCCACAGTATCACGCCTCGCCATCCTCATCGTATCGTCCCGGCGCTCGCTCGTAAGGTTCCTTAGGACCTGAAAAACACAAAAGTAATTTTCCCCAAACGAGAGGGGTTAGGGCAAGTATTACAAGTGAAATGTCAAGTCTTATACATAAAAGCATATGCACCAATTCAGAGTCATGATAATGATTTTCCGGAAAATACAATTATCCAAACATATTTAGAAATGATGATATCTCTTGATTAACCGTGGACTCGACAATGCGCGAATCCCTCCTCGACCCCGTCGGATCATCTCGGAATGGCTAACCCAAATGTTCACGGAACCGACATAAGCGGAACCCTCCTCGACCCCGTCGGGTCCTCTCGGAGTGAACGAAAGCAACTCTCACAATCATATGCATTACTTTTCACATTTAAGAATATAACTTTCACAAGAATCACTTGCCTGGAAACGAGAGGAGAGGGTACAAACGACAAGGTACCAAGATCGAAGGATTCAACAACTCCGAACCTAGACAAGTTCGTAATTCAATTATCAAAACCCCATCGGTATGAAAATAAGTTGGAAACACCCAAATTTACTACCCCGATACATGTGTTCCGGGAATAATTCTCTTGGATAGTGAATCGCAAGTCAAATATCCCAAACACTCAAGAACTCCCGAAATACACCATTAAATCCATTGGAAAACATGTATCCAAGGTAGATGACTCGTAATCGATATATTCTAACATAACAACAAGCTGGATCGAAGAGATCGGATGGAAAATCCCCAAATCCCGAAAATCTAGGGTTGTTAGAATTTTACCTTGATTTGGAGCGGTGGAGAGGATTAAACGTTGATAAATCCGAACTAGAAACTCAAAGATGTTGCTAGATAATTGCAGCTCGAAGAACTCCTCACAAATCTCCCGGAATCGCCTAGAATCGCCCAAGGAGGTGAAGGTAGGTAGAAATGACGATTTGGGAACGGAAATGTCCTATTTATACTAAATAGGGACTAGCGTGCGCTAGTCATGAAGAATAGCGCGCGCTATCGGACTCACCAGGCAATCCAGTAGCCTCTGCCAGTTCCGTTAGCGTACGCTAACACCTGCTCATAGCGTGCGCTAGTGACTTCAATTAGCGTGGGCTAATTATTTCTAATAGCGTGCGCTACCTGGTAGTCAGTGCCCAGTCCAGAACCTACTGTCCCCAGCTCTGCTCTCTTTAGCGCACGTTACTCTAGCAACGTAGCGTGCGCTACCACCAAAATCTAGCGTACGCTACCAGTCACACCTAACGTACGCTAGGAATTCCCTGTTCGATCCGGTAGCCACCGGGTATCCGCCTCAATACGTTAGTAGCGTGCGCTAATGATAATGGATAGCGTGCGCTACCCTCACTAAATTAGCGTGCGCTACAAGGTGTGCGTAGCGTGCGCTACCCATTACGAAGGTAGTATAATCGCATCAAGGATCCGAAAACAGCGACGATCCGAACAAGAAAAAGGGTAAATCAATTGATAAGAGTTTCAAGATCCATATAAGCTTACCAAACACTTATACGGCGTAAAAATTACAAAGTACAAGAGTAGAAGATTTACAAAAATACGGGTATTACATCCTCCCCTCTAAAATGAAGTTTCGTCCCGAAACTTAAGAAATGAATAACTCGGGGTATCTAGTGCGCATGCTCTCTTGGTTTCCCACGTCGCTTCCTCAACTCCGTGTCGTGACCACCGAACTTTAACCAACGGTATGGTTTTGTCGGAGTTGTTTTACTCGATGCTCTAATACTTTCACGGCTTCTCTTCAAATGTGACATCCTCCGCGATCTCGATGTCCCGTAATCAATGATATGACTCGGGTCGAGGACGTACCTCCTCGGTTGGGAAACATGGAACACCATGTGAACATGGCTAAGGGTGGAGGTAAAGCCAATCGATAGGCAGTTCCCAGTCGTCAAGAATCTCAAAAGGTCCAATATATCTCGGACTAAGTTTGCCCCTTTTTCCGAACCTGAAGACTCCTCTAATCGGTGATACTTTGAGTAGGACATGATCACCCACATCAAATTCCAGGGGCCGACGACGATTGTCAGCGTAGGATTTTTGTCGACTACGAGCGGTTATGATCGGTCTCGGATGATGGAAATCTTCTCTTTAGTTTCCATCAACATATCGGGTTCCGTCCCGACTAAATCTGAAGCTTCATCCCAACAAAGTGGAGATCTACACCGCCTACCATACAATGCCTCAAAAGGTGCCATTTTGATCGATGCATGCCAGCTATTATTGTAAGTGAACTCAATCAACGGTAGGTGTATTTCCCAATCGGTACTCGATCTAGGGCACACGCCCTCGGCCATATCTTCCAATGTCCGGATCGTCCGCTCGGTCGGCCGTCGGGCCGAGGTGGAAGGAAGTACTCAACCTCAATTGGTGCCCAAGGCTTGATGGACCGCCTTCCAAAATGCGACACGAAACGGCCATCACGATCGGAAACAATAGACTTTGGCGTACCGTGTAATCTTACAATCTCCGATATAAAAATCCGGGACAATCGCTCCGGTCCCCACGTGTCCTTAATGCCAAGAAAATGTGCCGACTTAGTCAATCGGTCAACAACAACCCATATCATATTCATCCCCGACTTAGTCCTCGGCATCCCGGTGATGAAATCCATGGTAATATCCTCCCATTTCCATTCGGGAATAGGGAGAGGTTTCAACAGCCCGGCCGGCCGTTGATGCTCAATTTTGACCTGTTGACATGTCAAACACCTTGCCACGAACTCGGTGACATCTCTCTTCATATTATTCCACCAAAAACTCCTTTTAAGATCCTTGTACATCTTACTCGTCCCCGTATGGATCGAGTAAGGTGTAGCATGAGCTTCTCGGTGTATTCTGTCTCGGCTCGAGTCATTCGAACACAAATCCTACCTTGAAATTTCAAAATGCCATCCTCATGGATCATAAAACCGAGGGCTTTCCCTTTTTCCACGTCCCTTGATTGAACAAGCATTGGGTCATTCTCTGTTTTCCCGACGTCAATCAAGGACGGAATAGCCTCAAGAGTACACATCTGACCCTTAACCCGTTGGATCCGTACTTCGACTCCCTGCTCAATTAACTCCCGTCTGATCTTAACTTGAGGCGTAAGGGCCTCAAGCATATGAAGAGATATCGACTTCCGGCTCAACGCATCAGCTACAACATTAGCCTTTCCTGGATGGTAAAGGATTTCCAGATCATAATCCTTTATCAGCTCTAACCAACGTCGTTGTCTCATATTCAGCTCCTTCTGGCTAAAAATATACTTTAGGCTCTTGTGGTCGGTATAAATTCGACATGAAGAACCGTACAAATAGTGACGCCAGATCTTCAGTGCAAACACTACAGCAGCTAATTCCAAATCATGGGTAGGATAATTCAGCTCATACGGTTTAAGTTGCCGCGAAGCATAGGCAATTGTCTTATCATGCTGCAAGAGTACACACCCAAGTCCTTGTCCTGATGCATCACAATAAACCGAATACCCACCGACTCCCTGAGGTAGGGCTAAAACCGGCGCGGTAGTCAGGCGCCTTTTCAGTTCTTCGAAACTCCGTTGCCTCTCTTCATTCCATTCGAACCTTTCGGACTTCTGGAGTAATTGAGTAAGTGGTCGAGCAAGTTTGGAGAACCCCTCGACGAACCTCCGGTAGTATCCGGCCAGACCCAAAAAGCTACGAACCTCCTTCACGTTCCTGGGTGGAGCCCAATCTAACACTGCCTCAATTTTCTGGGGATCTACCCGAACCCCTTCCAATAAATCACATGTCAGAAACATGACTTCCTTCACCAGATTCGCACTTAGAAAACTTTGCATAGAGGTGTTGAGTCCTCAAAACCTCCAGCACCAATCGCAAATGCCGAGCGTGTTCCTCTTCATCTCGAGAGTAAACCAAAATATCGTCGATAAAAACGACTACACAATTGTCAAGATGCTCAATAAATATTTTATTCATCAATTGCATAAATATCGCCGGTGCGTTGGTTAACCCAAAAGGCATAACCACAAACTCATAGTGTCCATACCTCAAATGCAAGCGCTTTAGGAACGTCGGATTCTTTAATGCGAAGTTGATAGTAACCGGACCTCAAATCAATTTTCGAGAACACCGCGGCTCCTTGCAATTGATCAAACAAATCATCGATACGCGGCAAAGGGTATTTATTCTTAATGGTCACTTTGTTCAGTTCCCGATAATCAATACACAAACGTAGTGAACCATCTTTCTTTCTTACGAACAAGACCGGTGCACCCCATGGCGAGGCACTAGGTCTAATATACCCTTTATCCAACAATTCTCCCAGTTGTTTCTTCAACTCTTGCATTTCTGAAGGTGCCATACGATACGGTGCCTTAGAAATCGGGGTTGCTCCTGACTCCAAATCAATTGTAAATTCAACTTCCCGCCCCGGTGGTAGTCCCGATAATTAAATGCGGAAAAACATCAGGAAAATCGCTTACAATAGGAATCGAGGAAGTTCACTTTCCCATCTTCGACATTCATGGCATAACACCAATACCCAACACGACCCTTTCTAATAAGTTTTGTCACCTTCAAGGCACTAATCAAAAATTTCGACATCCCCTCTTGTACCCGCAAAATGGTGTTGATCTTCTTTGGCTAACATTGATATGATCTTCGTGCGATAATTCATTACCGCACCGTGTCTATCGAGCCAATCGTCACCGAGGATTAGATCTTCATCAACAATGTCTACGACTATCAAATTCGAAAACCACACTCTCTCAGCGATAAACACCGGACAATCTCTAACTTCCTTGTCTCCCACGATTCTATCGCCACTGGGCAACTTAACCACAAAGGACTCACAAGGAGACAAGCCCTCAATATTCAATCGACGCACACAATTCAAAGAGATGAACGAATGAGAAGCACCAGAATCAAAAAGCACTCTAACTGGATGAGACAAAAGAGAAATGATACCTGTCGCCACGGTAGCCTCTGGATCTCCAGCTTTCCTCATCTCATAGACACGAGGTTGCACCGAACCAGCACTGGGGGCTCCCCCTCTAACAGACTGACCACGGCCTCTGCCTCGACCGTAACTCTGGGATGGTTGACCCGTAGATGACTTCTGATTAACACTCGGTTCTCCAGGCGTAGGGGCTGTTGCCTGAGTTCCAAGTGGGGTTTCTTCTTCCGTACAATACATGGCTCTGTGGCCTTCCTGGCCGCAATTAAAACACCTCAATGGGGGTAGACCACAATCACGATTAATATGGCCCTGCTGGCCACAATTAAAACATGTCACAACCCGGTTGGACGCATTAGCACCTACGAAATTCCGTTTACCTCCCGAAGCACGGGAAGACCCCTTGGTTGTATAGCTTGCCGACTGCGATCCCCGCGGGTTGCCACCTCTACCGCTAGAAAACTTTCCAGTGGTCTTCTGCTTCTTACTCTCACTTGTCGTTTCGGTAGGTGTGAAGGACATATCATAGGCTAGTGCCCTATCTTGATACTCCTTCAATGTGGCGCAAGCGGCGACATATAGTGCCGAACTTTTGGCTTCATTCGCATGTCAAAGTGACGAATTCTATCTCTCTCTTCCCTCACTTGATTTTTCACATGGTTGAGTTGACGGTTGTATTCAATGATTGCACGAGATACGGGGACATCCCGGGGTTTAGCTTCATAAAGGCTCGAATCTGGCCTCCTGACCAGGCCACGGGCAGAACTCGGCCTCCATCACTTCCTTACCCTCGTCCCATGAAACCTCACGACCCTGAGGAGCAACAGCTTGCCACCAGCTGGCCGCATCCCTTGATAGGAAATCTTGGGCAAGCGGCACCTTACGTGCCTCTCTGGACAATTCACGGCCATGAAAACTTTATTCATCTCATTAATCCAATCTTCCCACCGATCGGATCATTTGCACCAATAAATTGGGGAGGCGCATACGAATAACATCTTGTAACCACTTCTCGGCCCGAGTGTCGATGAGGAGGTGGTTGGTTAAGTTTATACCGCACAGGTTAAAAGAGCCATTTGGTTCGCCACTTGCTGTGATATGGTGGCAACACCCACATCCGGTTGGCTCCCTGTAGAAGTTCCCAGGCCGGTGACGATTCGATGACTACCGGTGCTAGGTTGAATAGAGTCCGACAAGCTAGGCGTAGCCGAGCCTTCTACCGAGCCGAGGACATGGCCGCTCCACCGGCCGCGCCACGCCCTCGGCCACGACCACGACCACGGCCGCGTCCACGTCCTCTACCGATTGACATTCTAAAGAAAAATGTAAGTAAAATCATAAGAATAGCTCAAAGCAATGCCATCTAGAATATGAACTTCTCATGTCCCATAATCGAATGATAGTGAGTGAATGGAGAGGGTAAATAAGATAGGGAACTTACGAGTACCGGTCGTGCGAGATGACGGCAGCACATGATCTTGTGTCCTTGGAATAGTACATTTAGACCCGACAATCCGGCTAGGTATCCATAAACCTAAGCTCGATACCAAATTCAGTAACACCCCGAGATATTCGGAGAATATCACGTAGCGTAAATCCCGACACAGGATTCACTAGGCTTATCTCACTTACAACATATTGAATTTAATAAAATCCACTTGGGAAACAATAAACTCGATACAACCAAGGAAGTTCAACCACGGACAAACAATACCATGAAGAAATACAAGAAGTTGTACGACAATGGAAAAGGACTTTCCTAAAGTACTCGAGTACCACCTATTATTACAAGGATAAAATGGACCAAAAAGAACAACGACCAAACAAAGTAGAACACAACTAGCCACAGTATCACGCCTCGCCATCCTCATCGTATCGTCCCGGCGCTCGCTCGTAAGGTTCCTTAGGACCTGAAAAACACAAAAGTAATTTTCCCCAAACGAGAGGGGTTAGGGCAAGTATTACAAGTGAAATGTCAAGTCTTATACATAAAAGCATATGCACCAATTCAGAGTCATGATAATGATTTTCCGGAAAATACAATTATCCAAACATATTTAGAAATGATGATATCTCTTGATTAACCGTGGACTCGACAATGCGCGAATCCCTCCTCGACCCCGTCGGATCATCTCGGAATGGCTAACCCAAATGTTCACGGAACCGACATAAGCGGAACCCTCCTCGACCCCGTCGGGTCCTCTCGGAGTGAACGAAAGCAACTCTCACAATCATATGCATTACTTTTCACATTTAAGAATATAACTTTCACAAGAATCACTTGCCTGGAAACGAGAGGAGAGGGTACAAACGACAAGGTACCAAGATCGAAGGATTCAACAACTCCGAACCTAGACAAGTTCGTAATTCAATTATCAAAACCCCATCGGTATGAAAATAAGTTGGAAACACCCAACTTTACTACCCCGTTACATGTGTTCCGGGAATAATTCTCTTGGATAGTGAATCGCAAGTCAAATATCCCAAACACTCAAGAACTCCCGAAATACACCATTAAATCCATAGGAAAACATGTATCCAAGGTAGATGACTCGTAATCGATATATTCTAACATAACAACAAGCTGGATCGAAGAGATCGGATGGAAAATCCCCAAATCCCGAAAATCTAGGGTTGTGAGAATTTTACCTTGATTTGGAGAGGTGGAGAGGATTAAACGTTGATAAATCCGAACTAGAAACTCAAAGATGTTGCTAGATAATTGCAGCTCGAAGAACTCCTCACAAATCGCCCGGAATCGCCTAGAATCGCCCAAGGAGGTGAAGGTAGGTAGAAATGACGATTTGGGAACGGAAATGTCCTATTTATACTAAATAGGGACTAGCGTGCGCTAGTCATGAAGAATAGCGCGCGCTATCGGACTCACCAGGCAATCCAGTAGCCTCTGCCAGTTCCGTTAGCGTACGCTAACATCTGCTCATAGCGTGCGCTAGTGACTTCAATTAGCGTGCGCTAATTATTTCTAATAGCGTGCGCTACCTGGTAGTCAGTGCCCAGTCCAGAACCTACTGTCCCCAGCTCTGCTCTCTTTAGCGCACGTTACTCTAGCAACGTAGCGTGCGCTACCACCAAAATCTAGCGTACGCTACCAGTCACACCTAACGTACGCTAGGAATTCCCTGTTCCAGTCCAGTAGCCACTGGACTGTCCGCCTCCAATACATTAGTAGCGTGCGCTAATGATAATGGATAGCGTGCGCTACCCTCACTAAATTAGCGTGCGCTACAAGGTGTGCGTAGCGTGCGCTACCCATTACACGAAGGTAGTATAATCGCATCAAGGATCCGAAAACAGCGACGATCCGAACAAGAAAAAGGGTAAATCCAATTGATAAGAGTTTCAAGATCCATATAAGCTTACCAAACACTTATACGAGCGTAAAAATTACAAAGTACAAGAGTAGAAGATTTACAAAAAGTACGGGTATTACAGGGATGAACCTAGATGGCTTTCGGGAAAAAGCCAAGTCAACGCGTTAGCGCACGCTACTCACATGAGGGTAGCGCACGCTAAAGGCTGAGTACAGTGAAATCAGTAACGTTTCAAATAGCCGTTAGCGCACGCTATGAATATGGACGAGCGCGCACTAATAATCATTTTCTATATATAGGACAACATCCTTTTTCATATTATCAGATTTTTCACTCCCCCATCCGAATTCTTGAACTTAGAAAGACACTCTCTTCATCCTAAACACTTCTTGCCGGCATCCTAGCTCGTGTTGAAGATTGTAGATCATTGGAGGATTGGTGTTCAAACCTTCGGCGTTGGATTGCTTCGAATTTCCTCCTTGTTCTTCACTACTTTGAGGTAGGTGATTCTTCACTAATATTAGTAGTATTCTGAAGGACGTTTTTGATCATGTTTTGGGATTTACCTAGTCAGTTAGATTCACAAGTAGTCAATCATCATGCGTTAGAAGGATATTTTTGACGTTTCGGCACTTATTCATCGTATGATCCATTGAACCTTTTTAGTATGTGGACTCCTAAGCATATTATCTTCAAAACCGATCATGACCAGTATATGAAGATTATCTAGTTCGTATGTTTTACGTAAGGAATCATATGTTTTGGGACTTGGAATGAACGGAACTTAGAATATTTTCTTGAAGATCAAGATGTATTATGGTGTAGTAATGATGATACGTATCCTTGTGTCTCGTAGTCATTTAATCCACAAATATCTTTCATAAACCGTATGAGCATGATATGCACGGAGTTGGCATGTATTAACACTGAGGATTTCATGAGTTTTCATCACCTTTAGTTCAAGTTTTACCCAGTAGTAACTGCCATGCACGATTAGCGCACGCTAAGATGTATATATTAACGTGCGCTATCGGGAACGAGTAACGTGCGCTACGTTGGATACGTAACGTACGTTATATCATCGGCGAAGGCGATCGGTATTGAAGAAGACTGTCGATTACCACGGCTAAGCGCCACGCTAAACACAGTCATTTGCGTACGTTAATGGGAAGGCTTAGCGCAGTTACGTAGAGTACGTGGCGCGCTAAGTAGTTGACGTAATTCATTTTTAGAGCTTGCGGCCGTAAACCGGATTGTTAGATGTTCGTACGACTTGAGAGGAATTCTTTATTATTTCTTAGGTCCGAGCCTTTCATAGGGGACGATCGAGGGGCGGTGGCATACGGACGCGTTTCATTTGTTGGATTATTTCATTCTTGCCATTTTCGAGGCAAGTATCATATGTTGAGTTTGATTTATATTGGAACCTTGATCATGCTTATGGTTTTGTTCATGTTGTCAAATATGTGATGTATTTCTGTAATTTCTCATGGTATTCGTTGTTAATTGTTTGTATTGATGAAAATATTGAAATGCATATATGTATGCATAATTGATTGGTTTATGGTATAAATGATCTGAGGGGATCATGAGGATCTATGCTGAGGGCGCTGGATCGAATGTCCACCATGCGTTGGTCCGACGGGATCATCATGGGGATCTATGCTGAGGGCGCTGGATCGCTGGACGGGTTTTCCACCATGCGTTGGTCCGATGGGATCATCATGGGGATTTATACCAAGGGCGCTGGATCGCTGGATTACCCTGTATTGTGTTGATGGAATCGTGAGGATTCACATCGTGGGATTCCGATGACGGAAGTCCGTTTTGCATGTTTTATGATGCACTGATGATTTATGTATTATGATACTTGTACTAGCATTGTTTTGATAACCCCTTCGGGGGTGGACATTGTTTTGATGTTCAGGTAGCCAGGGAGCGAGGAAGCAACCACAGTACCGACAGGACGATGAAATGGCTCAGTGATGTGGTTGATGTTTATTGTTATTGTGATTTGTCTTCTTGGTTCATTTAGTACTCGAGTATGTCTGTTTTAAATAATGTCATTTCGATATGGTTGTATAAGTTAACTCATTGGATCAGTTGAACCAAATCTGCATTTTGAACTTCAGTTGTACAATTGGATTATATTTACATTTCTTTTAAATTAGCCTTGTAAATCCTTACTTAAAGGGTTTACGGCGTTGTAATTATTCCGAATATCTCGGGGTGTTACAGAATATGGTATCGGAGCTAAGATTCATGGATATCTTGGCAGTCGGGTTAGTTGGGTCTGTTTACGTTATTTGATTATTGGTCGGCTGTAACATCACTGTTGAGCCAGCATCGTCGTGTGGACCGTGGTTATAAGTTTCCTAATCTCAAATACTACCGTTTTAATTAATTCATGTTTTGTAAACATTGATGGACTTACTTTTAGAAAGTTTGCCCTGGATATTGAGTATTTGTGTTTACAGTATGTTGAGAGGAGGTCGTGGACGCGGACGCGGTCGTGGACACGGACGTGGAAATGCGAGACAAGAAGATTCGGTGTCTACCCCAGAAATAACCGCTAGCCGAACGGATTCCCATTCCGGGGGACAACAGGGATCAGCAAATAATAATGTAGATCCTAATGTGCCGGGAGTACTTCAGTAGGTGGCTGCTCAGATAAACCAGTTTGCTCAAGTTGTGGATCGCATGCAGACGGCGATGGGACAGCAGCATAACGTAGATAATCGGGGAGATAAATGGCTTACTCAGGTGATCAAATTGCATCCTCCGAAATTTGACGGTTCTGCTGAGACGCTTTCTTGGGATCACTGGCTGAAGGAATTAGAGAAGATTTTTGCGGGGATTAACTGTCCCAACGATAGAAAGGTCCCGGTCGCCCAGTATCTTCTGACAGGGGAGGCTTTCGACTGGTGGGAGGCAATTCGACCGGAGGAGCATAATGTTGAATTGACGGAATTCAAATTAATGATGGAAGCGCAGTATTGTCCTCGCCCAGTTAGAGAGGCCCGAGTTCGGGAGTTTTTCTCACCACAAAATTCAGAAGCATCTGTGACGGACGTGATTAAGACCTTTAATCACCAGCTGACTTATGTGCGTCACTTGGTCAGGACCGAGGCGGAGAGGATTTTCCATTTTGACATGCGAATGAAGCCGGAAATTCAGCAGTATATGTCCGGATTTGAATGTACCACTTTGCGACAGTATCAGGACAAGGCGTTGGCCTATGATATGAAGGAGGCAGCAGTAGAGAAATTGACGGAAGCAAAGAAGCAGAAAGTGGCTGGCAACTTCATGGAGAATAAGAGTAGTGGGCCTCGCAGGGGCCAGTCCTCTTTTCATTCATCCAGGAGGCCTCCGCATCCTTCTCGAGGAGAAAAGAAGTTCCGGGCAGCACCAACCGTTTCAGACGCAGGGAAGAAATGTTATAACTGTGGCAAAGCGGGGCATATTCGACGTGACTGTTTCGCGCCTGCTGTGACCTGTTTCGAGTGTGGACAGGAAGGACATCGCGCAACATTTTGTGGGAATGCGACCCGATCTTTTGGTACTCGCACTCCGGTACCGGTTCCGAAGGACACTAGTGTAAACCAGACGCAGCAAAGCGGTTTCTCGCAGCAGAATGTTGGGAAAAGAGAGGCATCCAGCGCTGGGTCCGTTCCTCCGCGTATTTACGAGATGAAGAAGGATGATCAGAACACAGCTGTTGCATCAGGTATGATTCAGATCCTTTTGCAACCAGTTAGTGTCTTGTTCGATTCGGGAGCTACGCATTCTTTTATGTCTTTGAACTGTGTTAATCATTTGAAAATCTCGTGCTTGTATAATTGTGAACCTTATGTTGTGGGATTACCGAGCGGATAGAAAATTGTGGGAACCCTAGAAGCTAGAGATTTTCCAGTGTCTATAGGAGGGAGAGATTGGCTATCGAATCTTATTGTAGTTGACATCTACGGTGACGATTTAATTCTCGGAGACGATTGTCTCAACCGTTATAGAGCTATTCTGAATTACCGAAAGAGAGTTATTTCTATCATTACTGATGACGGATCTGAACACTTATTCCGAGGATGGAGACCGGGAAGCTCGGGAAAATTGATCAAAGAAATGAAAGCCATGAAATTACTGAAGCAGGGATGTCATGGACTTTGGTGCTATGCCATGAGGAAAGAGGAAGGAGTAGAGCTCTCATCGATTCCAGTTGTGAATGAATTCTACGATGTATTTCCTGACGAACTACCTGGGTTACCTCCGCAGAGAGAGGTGGAATTCACTATCGAATTAGAGCCTGGAGCCGCTCCTATTTCCAAAGCACCATACCGCATGGCGCCAACCGAGATGTATGAACTCAAGAAGCAACTGGAGGAATTGTTATAGAAGGGTTATATTCAACCTAGCGTCTCTCCTTGGGGAGCGCCCGTTCTCTTTGTCCGGAAGAAAGACGGATCCCTCCGACTGAGTATTGATTACAGGGAGCTCAACAAGATGACGATCAAGAATAAGTATCCTATACCTCGGATCGATGACTTGTTTGATCAACTGCAAGGGGCAAGGGTATTCTCGAAGATTGACTTGCGATCAGGATACCATCAGTTGAGAGTTAAGGAATCGGATATACCGAAGTCTGCTTTCAGGTCCCGGTATGGGCATTATGAATTTGTAGTGATGCCATTTGGACTTACCAATGCTCCTGCGGTATTCATGCAATTGATGAATCGGGTATTCTTAGAATACTTGGATAAATTTGTGGTCGTCTTCATTGATGACATCTTGATATATTCGAAGGACGCAGAGGAGGAAGAGAACAAGCGGAAGTTGTCACTTTCTTGGAGCTAGACTCGTTTCTTGGTTCAGTAAGAAGTAATTGGCTAACTCTCTTTCCACGGATGAATCCGAATACTATGCTGCTGGTAGCTGCTGTATGCAGATCCTTTGGATGCAGCAACAATTGTCAGATTATGGAATCGATGCCAGAGAGACTCCAATCATGTGTGATAGCACGAGTGCAATTGCAATCACGCACAATCCTGTCCTGCACTCGCGCACTAAGCATATCAACATGAAGCATCACTTTATAAGGAATCACGTCGAGAACAAGGATGTTCTCTTTGAAAAAGTTCATACAGACATTCAGCTAGCGGACATCTTCACCAAGCCTCTCGACACAGCCAGATTCAACATGCTCAGACAAGAATTGGGAATGCTACAACCAGACTCCCTGTAAGTGATTTACTGTTTTTACTCAACAAATTGAGGGGGAACGCTGTAAGACCCAAGAATACAATATCCAACGTTAATTATTTGTACACTCAGAACCGTCAATACAGCACTGTAGTGAGCGAAGACATGTGAATCCTACAGCTAACGTGTGCAATAATTAAGGGGGAATACTGTAGGACCCATGAATACAGCATTAATCCTCAAGTTGATGTATGGAATTTAAAACCTATATGTACCTTTTTAAGGGGGAACGTTGTATCGACGCGGAAACAGCACATACTATAGGATTTCGATTCAGTATATATATAATATAATATTATTTCTTTTCAAAATGATTTTTGTCCACGTGCCCTGTTTTTATGTCAAACGTCATGTACATTAAATGCCTTACACGACATCTGGACAACTGAATCTCAAAAGCCGTGATGTTTTAAATTGTTAATTGTTTTAAAACCGCCATTTTAGGCATTTAGGGTGACACAAATGTCATAAGTGGGACCCGCTCATTTTTTTTAAACATTTTAATTGATTAGTGTACCAGTTACACTCAGTCCATCTGAACCGTTGATTTCAAAAACCGGTTCCCATCCCTTAAAATCTGACCATTCGTACTCTGCAAAACCCTATTTCGCCGCCCAACTATAAAAGGACTGAATCTGCCATTAGAGACTCTTTACGCTTTCTGCAAATTCAAGAGTTCTCAAGCAAAAACAGCCTACATACTTTTCTGCATTTTACTGCAGATTTAGGTTATTTTCTTGCACTTTTTCTTGAGAAATCATCAAATGGATGGACAAACTTCTTCTCCCGCTCTCAAGAAAACCGCTAACATCATCGATGGATGGATATTTTCAAGATCTGTTGTCATTGAATGTATTCTGTCTGAAACCAACGACGCAGAACCCATGGAGTACATCATAACTCGTCTTCGTCAACAAGGCCTCTATCGCCTTGGAAGTCAGACCGCTGATAAGTACGATGCTCATCTGGTTGAGGAATTTTACCTCAACGCCGCCGTACGCTTTTTGTCATTGGCCTAAGGAGGTCATGTTGCTGACATCACCGCTACAATCTAAGGAGTTGAGATCTGTGTTGATAACGATCTGCTCCAGAATATCTACAGGCTACCCGCTGATGGCCTGACAATCGATCAACTTGAGACATTTGGGTCTCAAGAGCTAATAACTAAATTTTATGGATTGTTCACAGGCTCCAAAGTTGTTGACATGGTTCAGACCACATGTCACAAGAAAATTTTTTGTCTCCCTTATGTGTATCTTCATGATTTTTGCTGCAGGATCATTGAGAATCGAACCGGTGCGTTCGAAATATGTACCAATCTGAGGTTCAGGATGATGGTGGCTATTCTGACCTGTGAAAAGGTCAACTGGTGCTAGATAATCCTGAAGCGCCTGCAAGAGGAGGTGTGCAAGCCTGCCACCCAGAAGAAATCTTTTGGTTTGATATTAAACTATATCCTGACGAAATGCGGACTGTCGCAATCCGCTGATGCTAAGAAGAATAACTCCAGCATATACCTAGGAGGAGTCAAGCCTACTGCGTATAATCAAACCACTATGGTCTGCAACCACCCGAAAACTGGAAGTATGTCAGATTCCGCAAATCCTAGAGATGAGTCTTTGAAGTCCCAGGACGTGGAATCTTCAAAGAAGAGAAAAATATCTCACAGCAAGAAACCCATTGCTGGTGAGAAGCCAAAGAAGAAACTTAGGAGGCTTTCTAAAGTCAAATCTGCCAAGCCCTCCGAAGAAGTTTCCCCCGTGGCTCAACCCACTGAAGAACAACCCCAGGTCCGAACCCTTGTGGAAGAGGTGTCCACTACTGTATCGACAGTAGATCCTGAGCCTTTGGCGGCTAGGACGGATGATGAGACATCAGCCAACGAGAAAGACTCTAGCGAGTCGGCTGCCCATTTGGAGCCAAAAGCTACTTCTCCTCTGCGGGATCCCACACCCGTACAGGATCCATCTTCCTTCAGGGCACCATCCCCTGTAAGGAATCCCACTTCCATACAGGATCCCATACCTGTACAGGAGTCCCTCGCTACAGCGTCTCCAGACGTTGTACGTAGTCCTCACCTGACACCATTATTCATAAGACCCTTCTCTCTGTTCAAATTGAACATGCTTACGAAAGATTTCTAACATGGAAAGGCTACAGGCTAGCTCCGTATGAAACATTGTACAACTGGAGCGATTGGAGCCAAGAAGAAAGATTTGTATCAGAAGTGACGGACTCAATGGAAATTGAAGCCCTGATCCAATGGGACAATCCCTTCTGCAAGGAGCTGAATGAAAGCCATGTTTTGCAGAAATCTGACGCAAGAAGGAAAGGAAAGGATAAGTCAGAGGACTCTCCCAAAAATCGAAAAGATGATGACAATGACTCAGACGACGACAACGATGCTTTTCAAGCTGGTTTGAGGATGAGTCATGAAGAGGCTCAAGCTAGAGACGCCTCTCCACCAAAAGGTGACGAAGGGCCATCGACTCGAAGCAATCCCCCTTCGCCACAGCAAGAGATAATTCCTGACGAGGAGGAATCAGTCCCTCAAGTCGAGGAAGTTGAAGCAGTTTTGGAACAGGCACCTGAGCTTGTTACCACCGAAGAAATTATCACTGAGAGACAACAGGAGGATTCAGTCCCTCTTGTATCCATGTCTATTAAGGAAACTTCGCAACAGGAAGCCACTCAACCCCCTGCCGCCGAACCAGAACAAGCTGATCCCGCCCCTTCAACCGTGGAATCCGAGGACGGTATCATACCTGAGGATGTCCAACTTACTTCATGCCCAACCGTGAACGTAATAAGGTTGAACAGCTCTGAAGTCTTTGCTCAACCAGATTCTCCAATTTCTGCCGCTAGGAGAGAGCGCCTGCGTGCACTTGGTCTTCAAACTTTATTCATTCAGGATGCAGTGAATGCTCTGTCTTCCTTTGAGAAAGCATTGAATTGGATGCATACTTCTGCCGTGGACGAGATGACCACTCTACAACATGAAGTATCTCGTGTTGTCGAGGCATTCGTTATTCTGCCAGAAGTTTTCAAACAAGCTCTGAAAATCATGGAAGACAAGCAGGAGCAACTCCTGAAGGAAGAAGCAACTAAAACGTGAATAGCTGAAGCCAAGACTGCATGTGCAATGATTGAAAACAGCTCTCAATTACGCGCCCACGACAAATATATTCAGGACATGTCGCAGACGCTTTCCGCCCTTGTAGAGAGAATGACTAACATCAAGACGAAACAGGATGCTGCATTAGAAATCCTAGAACGTCTTGATGAAGCTAAAAAGGGGGAAGAGGTAAGAGAAGCTGCTAGGAGAATCAGGATACATCAAGAAAGGGAATTTGAGGCCGCTCAAGACAGCATCACTGCCAAATTAAACAAGCTATCCCCTCACTCCCAAAGTTTTAAGATTTCAGGCTCCCGACTTGAATTTCATGATCCAAATGTTCCGTGGCAAAATCTAATCCAAAAACCTTCTAAGATTCGTCTGCCGACCAACCGCCATCCTACTGCCGATGAAGTGAAGCAATGGAGGAAGAACGAACTGATGAGATACTTTGTTAAACTCATCAGGGAATCCGCCATCTTCAAGAGCTATAAAACATTAGCGGAGGCCGCAGATAAATTTACGAAGATGCTAAAAGACGGAAAACTCCCTCCCCGGCTAGATATGAAGAGCAAACACAAAAGAGGAGATCGGATCACCCATCCAGAAGACTGGATTCATGCCTTTGATCGATCCTATGAAGGAAGAGCTATATACCAGGATCGAGGCAATGATTCCCTACAGAACTGGTGGCATGGTACTGAGAATGATCCAGGGAGAAAGCCATGGAGGCATGCGGATTACAAACAAGAGTTGAAAATCTTTGTATATTATTTTTGTTTTGTAATTTCTCTTCGAGACAGCAAACCATGTACTCAATTTACTTTCAATATCAATAAAAGTGGTTGTTTGTCTTGAAAGATTACAACTCTTAATCTACTGTGTTGATGTATGATTACTTAATTTGTTTGATAAAAATCTCAAGTATAAAAACTTGATTGAAAATAAAGCTGTACGAACTAGTCTACGAACAGTTCATGATTTCAATTGTAAGCTTAGAAAACATTGTAAGATTGTGCCTGCACGCCAATCATAAGCTTAAGTTGTAAAAATCCTTAGCTGTATCGAACTCGCCTGCGAGCAGTTCATTAGATAGACTAAGTTGCAGAAAGACAGACCTTTTGACAAAAGACTGAGAAATCTGCCAGAAGCCATCAAAGAAGACTATTTCATGAAGAAGGTTTTGGCATCATCAAGAAGATTTGAAAGCTAGAAAGTGAAAGTCTTGGCAAATTATCAAAAAGGGGGAAATTGTTGGGAATACAAGAACCCTGTATCGAAACAGCCGGGATATTCAATCCCTATATCGAATGATATTTGATAAAGAGGTTTTGACATATATGCCAATCCGCATACAGTAAAGCAAACTGTATCGAAGTATTGAGGCATCATCCTGTATCGAAGACCTGTCTCTAAATCAGCATATAGTAGAATCCTTCAGTACAACAAAGAAGTCTTATAAAGACCAAGTATGGAAACTGTATCGAAACACCAAAACAGTTATCTTCCATACAGCTCGCAATAGGACAAAGAAGGAATCTTCAGAAGTGAAGTCCCGTTGAATAAAGAAGTATTTAAATACTCAAGGATAAAAGTATTTAAATACTATCAGTCTTCAGATCTTCAAATGCCGCTAAATCCGGATCGTGTTATAATCCCGTTGGAACGGAATCTCACTCAAACGGATACATCTCAACGGATATATATTTCAGAGACTATATATAACACATCAAGATGCTGAAGATCAGTTAACCAAAGCTATCGAAATTATTATCAGAGCAAAACATATCTCCAAAGCTTACTGCAACTCAGATCAAAAGAGATATACAGTGCTGATCATCCTGAACAACACTTCATCAGCTGAAAGCTCTTAAAGTCAAAGTTGTTGTTCACCATCCGTTCTATACTTTGAACAAACCCAGATCATCCCTGTGTGGACTGAGTAATCCGTGCTTCTCCGGAACTGTGTGTGAAGGATTTGCATTGAAGAAGATGAAGCTTCAGAACTGTGTTTGAAGAAGCAAGTCAAAGCATTAGCTCATAACCAATCTGTGTGAACGGTTCAAGCTAAGATCTTTATATCAATCTGTGTGAACGATATATTGATTGTGTGTTGTTATAATTACATAGTTGTGTGCGTAGTAATTATAATAAACTTTTTACTCCTGTGTGGAGGACCAGTAGACGTAGAGGGGTTCACCTCGAACCACTTTAATTACTGTGTTATTTACCTTCAGTCTTTTTACTGTTTTAATTACTGTGATAAATTAAGTATACCCTATACATTTAGTTGTTGTATCCACAGCGACCTACTGTATCTAAGACTTCCGCTACGCACTCAGATTTAAAATCAGTACAGTTTGTTGTTTAAACTATTTCCCAAACTGTATCCTATATACTTAGTGGCCAACAACTTTCCTCCTTTATCTTACAAACAAGCTATTCAAGGACCTGAACTTCGGAAAATTGATAATCCGGTTACTCCAAGGAAGGTTGATTCAAAAAGAAAATCTATTCATACCTCTTACTTTACTAAACAAGTTGTTGAACATATTACTCTTACAAGATTTACAACAGCTCCAGACTTCAAAACCCTTCAAAGTATTATCCAAAGATACTTTCCTCAGGATTGCCATTGGTACCCTGAAGATTCTTTAAAAACTCAAAAATTTCATGAATATAATTTGGTAGACTCTGGTTCTATTGAATGAGTTCATAATCCAGACCCTAAGAATCCTCAGAGGACTGGTTTTTCAAAATGCATTATTAAAAAGATTTTCAAATCGGATGAATGGACTTTCCCATTCTCAAATAAAAACTTTTCTGGAAACTTCACTCCAAAAGGATATTCATATCCTGACTACAAAAAAGCTTGGTTCTATACTTTCTTCAAAAGACCTTTCGATCATTCATGGTTCTTTACTTTCCATAAAGATTTTGTCAAAACTTATCCCATTTGCTTTTGTGAATGGTGGATTCAATTTGGACCAACTACAGACATTCTCCCTTCAAGTGTCTATAGTGCATTCAAATTTTATACTCAAAATTCCAAAGGATCTGAGTTTGAAAAATTCATCGGTTATTTTTCTGAATTCAAAGTCCCTTGGATATTTTGCTGGAATTTTCAATTTCAACAGTATCATCCAGCCCATTATCCTATCTCTATCATTAGAGAATTCAAAATAAAATGGTGGTCTAATTTCACAACCTCGTATTGTGATTTAGATGTCGTTTCAACTTTCTTTTCAACAGGGAAAAAACCCTCATTTCCAAATTCAAAGATCTCTTCCAAACCAACTCATCCTATTATAGCAAAATCAAAAGCTAAGGATAAGAAAATTTGTAATGATATAAATTCGAGTTCCAGTTTGTCTTCACAACAAATGAAGATCCTTCAAATGTTGGAAGACTGCCTAGAACTTGCAAAAGATTATATTCAATTACTCAAGAATAAGACAGAATCTTCTCATGCTTCAAGTGAAGGTTCTAGTTCTAATCAATATGCTCAGGATCCTGATGATGATTTCTTTATTGATCCTGATCAGTTCGAGTTTTCAAAATTCATTTTTCAAAATTCACCGTTACCAATTTAGCAGTCTAAAGAAGTAATTGGCTAGTCTGGTTCAAACGGTAACCAGTAAAGACTTATCAAATCCGTTTATATGTGTGGTTTTCCTTAAAAACCAAGAAGAGTTACCAAAATAACTATTAATATTTTGGCTAGTCCGGTTCAAACGGTAGCCGGTAAAGACTTATCAAATCCGTTCATAGGTGTGGCTTTCCTTAAAAGCCAAGAAGAGTTACCAAAATAACTATTAATATTTTGGTTAGTCCGGTTCAAACAGTAGCCGGTAAAGACTTATCAAACCCGTTCATAGGTGTGGCTTTCCTCAAAAGCCAATATTTTGTTTAATGGTCCACTACAGCTCAAAAGAAGGTCCACTACATTAAAATATCAAAAGGACGTCTACTATTATTGAAGTGACTTCTGCACCAACTAAAGTAGATGCCACTTGAGGGAAAAGACAAAACTCCAGCTCAACTCCAGCTCAAAAAGAAGTGCCCACTACGACAAAGTTGGGGAGGGACCCCTCCACTTTCAAAAAGAAGATGCTAATGAAATTCTAATTCAATTGGAAACTCAAATTACTTTGTATCTCATATCTATAAATAGATTATAGTTAGTTTCATTTCAGGTATCGGTTGTTTTGAAAAAGAAACATCTAGCACAAATAATTTCCTATCTTGTAATACATTCCAAGTACTTTGAAGTTCTCAAGATTTCATATTTTGTATCCAACCTCGATAATTCAAGTAAGAATTCATCTCTTGTTATTTTCCACTTCTTGTAGTAATTTTAATTATATGTCTCATCTGTCTAATATGTCTCAAATTTCGTGTGCAACCATCTCTTGTTATTTTCCACTTCTTGTAGTAATATTAATTATATGTCTCATCTGTCTTATATGTCTCGAATTCCGTGTGCAACTCCAAATGGTATCGGAGCCAAAAAGTGTTAGAAATATTATTTCTGAGAAATTTATTTTCTGTTTTTAATTCCAAACTTTAGATAGCAAGTCTGTGTTGAGATTTGTTTATATAGTTCATACTTTAGATAGCAAGTTTGAATTGCAAATTGTTTACTAAGTTCATAAGTCCATACTGTTCTTAGTATTCACGTTTGCGTTGGTCAGCCAAGGAAAATCCGTTGGTCAGCCTGAGTTGGTGGTCCCGGTGGTGGTCCCGGATTCGTGAATTTCTAATCCCAGTAAAAACTTATAATCTCAGTTTTCAATAAGCAATCTTCCAAACCCAGATCTAAGTACCTATTTTACAAAAACCAATATCCAGATCTAGATCTAAGTATGACATTATCAATTAGAAAATTATTTTCTAAAAATAATAATTCTAATAATGTTGTTAGCTCCAAAGAATTACATGTGTAACACCCCCAAATCCCATTGGGTCATTACAGTGCCGTGGACCCCACACCAGGAGATCCACCAGGCGAACATGACTAAAATACAACAAACTGACCAAAAGGGGAATCACAATTCCTACACTGACATCCAGCATAATATTCCGATATGGAATTTCAATGACAACAGTGGGCCTATATGGCCTAAATAAAATACAGTGACATCCACGAGCCTAGCTCGGATGATACAAAATGACAAATACTGAACAAAACTGGAGTACTCCAATTGTCTGACTGACATGAGCACCAAAACATCTCGGACTAGTATCGCTCGAATGCCTCGTCGCCACCGTCATGCCCCTGTGTCTCAACTCTCTCCTCGCAAACACCTAAAACATGAAAACATGTTCCGCCACGGGTCGATCATCCAGATAATGATTATCAAATACATGTACAACATGATATGCATCCAAAGGGCAGAATGAATAGTATAGTAATGGTAATACGAGATGCTCACAAACCAAAGTAAGAATCGAGCATTCGTGGAATACTATGCCCACGGCATACGATCAATACCTACTCAACAGGTTAGAACACAAGTGCCCAACGGCGAATCATCAATACAGAACACAACAATACATCACCCGAAGGTAACCCAAGCCAAACACTGAAATAGATACGAATCACAATGCCCGAAGGCTCCAACAGGAATACCGATACATCACAATGGCCTAATGTAGACCAGAAGCTGTTTATCATCATAATACCCTGAATGTCACTCAGCCGAAGCTGTCAATCACCACAATGGCCCGAAGCTGTATCAATGAGGGCCGAAGCCACGGCACGAAGCCGTATCACAATGAGATCATCCAATGACCGTGACCTGCTGAATTGCAGGTGCTGGGAAACCAACCGCGAGGGTTCAAGCCCCAGACTTACCCATAATGAGATCACCCAGTGACCGTGACCTACTGAATTGTAGGTGTTGGGAAACCAACCGCGAAGGTTAAAGCCCCCAACTTACCCATAATGAGATCATTAACATGACCGTGACCTACTGAACTGTAGGTGCTGGGAAACCAACCGCGAAGGTTCAAGCCCCAAGCTTACCCATCGAGCACTAGCCGAGACTAGCCTCCAAAACATAATTAATCACAACAGTAACAATCCCAAGATTACCAAATTCACAACAATAATAGCGTGCTGCCTTGAGTCGGCCAACACGACAACAACAACTCATGGATGGGCACCGTCCACGGAGGTCCCAATTCAAATACCTCGACTGCCTTAGAATGGCCAATTGATCACAACAACTTAACGGATGGAAACTATCCTTGACAGTCCCAATTCAATACACTGATTACCTTAGAAAGGTCAATCGATACACAATGATACAACGGATGGGAATTATCTTCGATAATCCCAATTAAATACATCGATTACCTTAGAATGGTCAATCGATAAACAATGATACAACGGATGGGAATTATCTTCGATAATCCTAATTAAATAAATCGATTACCTTAGAACGGTCAATCGATACACAATGATACAACGGATGGGAATTATCTTCGATAATCCCAATTAAATACATCGATTACCTCAGAACGGTCAATCGATACACAATGATACGGTAGAGTGGATGTCTCGGCGTCTTAAACTGACCACCGAAATTGTAATATCCGACTGTAACTTTTCATTTTTACCTGTCATTGTATTATTCGGATAATCTGATTATCATGAATCGTTGCATTTAGTATTATGTTGAGGTATTATAGATTTGAATTTCATATCGTTGTTATTTCATTTCATATGTGATGATTCGATGTTAATTAAAGAGTTGCATTTTCGAATTTTTCTCTTGATGTAGTGTACGCTACATAGTATGATTAACGTACGTTAATCCTGTGCCTTAGCGTGTGTAATGTTTCCTCTGTTGCGTACGCTAAGAGGGAATCTGGCATCAGTTGACTTCAGCACGTGAGCTCCTTAGCCGTTGGCATGCATGTGAGTAAGGTCTGAGCTGTCATGTCGGCCAGAGTCAACATTTATTAGCGTGCGTAACCCCTTTTTCATTAGCGTGCGCTAACGACCTGCGAATTCAAGACAGTAGCCACTGTAAGCCGCTTACGTACGTAATATCGACCGGTTAGCGTACGTAAGTGTATTAGCGTACGCTAAACTGTTCTGATAGCGTGCGCTAAGTCTGTATAGTCTATTTATAGGACCAGCCTATTTTTCATTTCTTCACAACTCCAAACCGATCCTCTCTCCATATATCGTCCCTCTGCACTCCCAAACCGATATCAACCTCCCCCAACTTGCTTCTAAGCCTTAAATCTTGGAGTGGAGCTCATTTCCTTGGAGATTAGGAGGTATTCTTGAGCTTAGAGTATATTTTCTCCTAGCATTGAAGTTGTTCTTCATTTCTGGAGGTAGGTGTACCTTCCTCTCTGCATTATTTTCATATGTTGATGTTAATAACGAATTATATTTCACCTAGAGTAGATTAATCAAGTAAAACATAGTTTTAATCCAACCTTGTTAACACTTTTGATGAATATGATAAATGAGGGTTTGAGATGGATGTGTTCTTGATGATATAGTGATTCTAACCACGTTGTAACTATCATGCTCATCTTGTTGGACGAATTTAGCTCAGTAGAATACCTTTGAATCAGTTAACTTCACCGTAATTAGATTTAATTAATCGAGTTGTTATCATAAAGTGATTAAACACCATTTTAAGTTTTCACTTACCTTGGGAAGAACTTGGTCATGTTAGAAGTAGAAGGATGTCTTCTTACTCAGATTTCTTAAGAATCATATTCTCCTTATGTTTAGCTCAGCAGGATTTTGAATGGTTAAGGATATTTGTGAAACCAACAACAACAACTTTTCATTAATCTAATGTGTTGAGAACTTAGAATACTTTGATCATCATACTAGATAGTTGGTGAATTCATCATGATGTTAATGGATTGTCCAGCCTTGTAAAGAAAGATTTTGATAACCTTCATTTATATGGTGTAATCTCATAACTAATAACCTTGTTGTAAGCTTAAAATTCAATTTAGATGAGAGGAGGATGATCATAAATGTGCAGATTTTGTTCTTTCAACATTTTAATGTTTTGGAAAGTTTGATCATTATAAGATGATCTTAACATCATAATTGGTTATTCAACATACCCTTGATAGAACTCTTGTTTATGATGAACCATGTGAACATTCGGTAAAAGTATTGTAAACCGATTTTTATGGTTGTAATGATGTTAAAAGAACTCCTGACATAAGGCTTCAATAATTGGAAATAACAAACTATTCTAAAGGATTGTAGGATGACGTCTTACTAATCCTATATTGATAATTATACGAATATGTTATTGAGTAAAATGTATTTCATTTAAGGTTGATTGTTCGAGTAAACAATATTAGTCGAGGACCGTTCGTTCCGACAAGAAGAGGACTATTCTCGTCTCCGTATTGAGGCAAGTTATCTTGCTTGGTTATAATGATGATTAGATTCTTGTGATGGTTATATAGTTCATGTGTATAAATTGTTCATGTAATGTTTGTCGTGATTTGACATTGTCATTGACGTTATTCTGTTTTCTTCATGGGGTTGCATTACCAAGTACGTCGTTTTGAATCGTTGATCTCGTTGGTCTTTATTTTCACTTTGGTGAGTTTTCTTGATCCTTAATCGGATATGTATTTCATTGAACTTCGTTGTCATGTTGTATCGTGACATTTCCGGAATCATATGTGCGTGCCGATTGGATATTGTGTAGGATTTTTAGCCGGGCACTTGTATAGTCATACGTGGATGTTTCCGTATTGGACTGTGCACACGAGACGTAGTTCGTGAGGCTAATTAGGTACATTGTCACATGTATATTCTGGATTCCGTATACGGGGTGGACATGTACACGGACACATTTCTGGATCGGGCGTACTGTGATGTCCATCTTGAGCTATATTGTTAATCGTTCATAGTCCATGTATGATTGGATGTGTTCGCCGATTTGTGACTGATTGTTTCATACGCCCGAGGGGTAGGATTAATAGTCGGAATGTTTTCCTTGAAATCTATATATATGGATTGTATAATATCGGAAGAATTGATTATCATGTATATCTGACACTGTGTTATGGGCGAAATACTTGTATTGTATTTTAGGTCGAGGCAAAGGCAAGGCACGGGAAGAGAATGTTGACGGCAAAGGGTTCGAAGGATACTAGTTCGGGGGGCCCACATCTTTTGTTGTCCGGTTATGTTAAACCGTGTTATGTTATTTCCTGTTTCATTTAAATTGCTATCTGGTTGTATTGACATTTGAAGTATTTTCCATCTCCATATGGTTTATACTTGTTTTTCGGATCCTGTGTATTATAAGGCCGTTGGCCATATTTTTAATAAACTCCTAATCGGAGTAATGATTAATCATTGTCGTTCGGTATCACAAATAATATTTATTTAATCTGTTTTGGATATCACCTGGTGGGTCCCGGTGTGGGGTCTATGGCACTGTAATAGCCGCCTTTTGGGGTGTTACAGAAGATGGTATCAGAGAGTTGTTTCCTTTTTATGAGTCATTGTGAAATGAACTAGTATCAAGAGACCTTCGTGTCACGTGTGACCTGTGCAAGCGCCTGACCCTACGAGCCAAATACGGTATGTACTTTATGAGCCATGATTTAATTACTGGCATGATATTGATATCAGTATGGGTCTCCTTGTTGATCATGTTATTTCGAGGAATTGTGACAGGATTTATCTGATTGATAATCCGAGGTAAATGCTGAATTGATTATATAATTGAAATTGTTCAACTTGACACCGATATAATATTCAGTGCGACATTCGTGGTATCGATAACCGTTTTCCTTGAATATGTGATTCCTTGTTGCTATTAACTTAGCATGAATTTTAGTATCATGAACTGTACTTATGGTTATCATTATGATTGATTCTTTCAGTATGGAAAGAAACCTGAGAGGTCGTGGCAGAGGGGGACGAGTCCGCGGAAGGGGCCGAATCCCGATACCTCGAGCCAATAGACGCGCGAATGCGGATCAGAGTTCTGCAGACAGTGGTTCACCTTCTAGGGAACGATCGCACCACAGTGGGCGCGGGGATGCGCGTGTCGATCCTTACGTCGTAATGCAGGGCATGATGACACAGATGACCCATATGGGTCAACTAATGGAAGCTATGCAGAGGGCCGCTACTGGACAGCAACAGGGGGCTCATCCTCCTCCTGTGATTGGCGGACCCGTGAGTCGGATTATCAGCGACATCTCTCGCCAGCAACCACCGACTTTTGAAGGCTCCTCTGAGCCTGCTGACATTGTGCATTGGATCGAGCATTTTGAGAAACTTTTCCAGATGGTGGACTGCCTGGAAGAGAACCGCGTCTCGGTAGCCGCGTATTATCTTAGCAAAGGCGCTCATACCTGGTGGCTTTCAGTAAGGCCAGCTGATGGTGTTTACACTTGGGAGGAATTTAAAAACCTCATGCTAGACCGTTACTATCCAGGGCCACTCTGTGAGGCCAGACTGTCGGAACTATTGAACACCGACCCATTTGAAGACGATGATGTATTATCTGTTGCTGAGAAATTCCAGGCACTCCTTCCTTTCGCCACGACAATTATCCGAACAGAGGCCGATAAGATCAAATACTTTCTCAAGAGGCTTAAACCCCGAATGAGAATGCAACTGTTGAATCACCACTGTACTACCTTACCAGAGTTCATCGAGAAAGCTCTGGAGTACGAACTCACTGCGAAGGAGATTTCCAAGAAACAACCACAGTCCAACAACAAAAGGTCCAGGAACTGTAACTGCATCGAGAGTAACCGGGAACATTCAGAAGCCCTCATTGCCAAACCCTTCGATCGACCACCCATGGCGTCGAAGCCACCGGATCGCACTCTCGGCGGTCCCCTCATCTTGTGTGCTATAATCATGGAGACCAGGCATTTCAGCTCCAAATGCCCGAAGCTCCGCCGTCACATGCCATACTTGTGGCAAGATTGGTCACCGTGCTCGTTTTTGCGAGGGTGGGCCGGACCAACCAGATGGCGTCTCATGCCCTGATTCAGTCCTCTGTCTGTAACCGGACGCTCCGTCCGCTTCCTATCAGACCACCGGGCGAATAGGGAATGGGCCGTGGGAATCAAAGTGGTACACAGTGCCGGAATCAAGCCAGGATTTACGAGATGAAGAAAGCTGACGATCCCGAGGCCAGCATGATTTCAGGTATACTCGAGATCCACTCCCAGCATGTGTGTGTTCTTTTTGATACCGGTGCTTCACACTCCTTTATATCTTCTTCTTGTTTAAGTCGTTTGCCTATAGACCATGTTATAAATTGTGAGCCCTACGTGATTGGTCTACCTGATGGTAGAAGAATTATTGGAAATCGTGAAGTCCAGGACTGTCCGATTCGTTTGAACGACCGTGAGTGGTTGTCAAATTTGATTGTAGTCGATTTACCTAAGGATGATATAATCTTGGGTATCGATTGGATGGATCGTCATGATGCAATACTCAGTGTCCGCAAGCGAATGGTAACCGTCACTTCCGATGATGGTTTCGAGTGTATTTTTCGAGGTGATAATCCCAGTCATTCTGGGAGAGTCATCAGCGCTATGAAAGCAGTGAAACTGCTTAATCAAGGGTGTATTGGTTATTGGTGCTACATGACCAAAACAGCAGATCGACCAGTTGAATTGGCCGACATTCCGGTAGTCCGAGACTACCCAGATGTATTTCCAGACGAGTTGCCAGGCTTACCTCCTCATCGTGATGTGGAGTTTATTATTGAGTTAGAACCTGGTACATCCCCGCTCTCAAAACCACTGTACCGTATGGCTCCGACTGAGATGCAAGAATTAAAGAACCAGCTTGAGGAGTTGACTAACAAGGGCTATATTCGACCTAGTGCGTCCCCTTGGGGAGCACCAGTGTTATTTGTACGGAAGAAAGATGGATCTCTGCGCTTATGTATTGATTACCGTGAGCTGAACAAGGTAACCATCAAGAATAAGTATCCCTTGCCTCGTATTGATGATTTATTGGACCAACTCCAGGGAGCTGCCATGTTTTCTAAGATCGACTTGAGATCTGGTTATCATCAGTTGAGGATTCGAGAGTCTGACATTTCGAAGACAGCATTCCGTACTCGCTATGGGCATTATGAGTTTGTGGTGATGCCATTTGGACTGACTAATTCACCGGCGGTATTCATGGAGTTGATGAATCGAGTTTTTATTAACTATCTGGATCGCTTTGTAGTCGTTTTTATTGACGACATTCTTATTTACTCTCGTGACCACGAAGAGCACGAGCGTCACCTCCACCAAGTTCTCGATACATTGAGGCGGGAACAGCTTTATGGGAAATTTTCTAAGTGTGAATTCTGGATGCCTGAGGTTGTCTTTCTCGGGCATGTGATATCAGACGAAGGGGTGAGAGTGGACCCACAAAAGACGGAAGCCATTTGAGATTGGCTACCACCGAAGAACGTGAAGGAAGTTCATAGTTTCCTCGGCCTAGCAGGTTACTACCGACGGTTCGTAGAAGGATTTTCTAAAATTGCGCAACCGATGACTAACTTACTGCGAAAGGACAAGAAGTATTTGTGGTCAGAAACATGTCAGCAAAGTTTTGAAGAGCTCAAGAGTCAATTGATTTCGGCACCTGTTTTGGTCTTACCAAAAGGAACGGAAGGATTTGTGGTGTATAGTGACGCGTCGAGACAGGGTCTGGGATGTGTACTAATGCAGGAAGGGAAAGTGATTGCCTATGCATCAATACAGTTGCGACCATATGAAGTTAACTATCCGACCCATGACTTGGAGTTAGCAACCATGGTGTTTGCTTTGAAAATCTGGCGTCACTATCTTTATGGAGTTACCTGCCAGATCTTTACAGACCACAAGAGCCTAAAGTACATTTTTACTCAGAAGGAGTTGAACATGAGACAGAGAAGGTGGCTAGAATTAATCAAGGACTATGATATCGAGATCTTTTATCATCCGGGTAAAGCAAATGTTGTTGCCGACGCTTTGAGCCGTAAAACAATGCAGGAGCAGATGCTGAGCCGTTTGATAGCACAGAGAGAGTTGCAGTTGGACCTTATGAGGCTAGAAATTGAAGTTTGGTTACAGCATGTTCAGGGACAACTTTGCACCCTTGAGATTTCTTCGTCTCTTGATGATGTGATCAAATCGAAGCAAATTACGGACCCATTCTTATCTCGAGTTCGGGATGACGTAACCCAAGGGAAAGCTCCTGGATTCGTGATCCACGAGGATGGATTGATACATTTTAGAAATCGAGTTTGTGTACCCGCTGACGAAGAGTTGAGGAACTCTATCATGAGAGAAGCCCATGCTACCCCGTACTCTATTCACCCGGGATCTAGCAAGATGTATAAGGATTTGAAGCAGAATTATTGGTGGGGGAATATGAAACGTGAGGTTGCCGAATTTGTTTCGAGATGTTTAACCTATCAGCAGGTTAAGATTGAGCACCAGCAACCCACAGGAATGCTGAAACCGCTCCCGATTCCTGAGTGGAAATGGGAGGACATATCTAAGGATTTTATTACTAGATTGACGATGAGTCGTCGAGGAATGAATACGATTTGGGTGATTGTGGACCGTCTGACCAAATCAGCCCACTTCTTGGAGATTAAGGACACGTGGGGTCCCGAGAGATTGGCCCAGCTGTTTATTAAGGAAATTCTGAGATTACACGGTACCCCCAAGAGTATTGTATCAGACCGTGACGGGCGATTCGTGTCGCACTTTTGGAAGGCAGTTCATCGTGCGATGGGCACGCAGTTGAATTTCAGTACGGCTTTTCATCCAAAGACTGATGGTCAGTCTGAGAGAACCATCCAGACTCTAGAGGATATGTTGAGAGCATGTGCTCTTGATTGGAAGGACGATTGGGAAGCCCAGCTACCTTTGGTGGAATTCACTTATAATAATAGTTGGCACGCTTCGATTCAGATGGCACCGTATGAGGCATTATATGGCCGTCGCTGTAGGTCTCCTTTGTGTTGGGACGAACTGTCAGAATCTTTGGGTACGGAACCCGATATGTTATTAGCAGCCCGTTAGAAGATCACTTTGATTAGGAGTCGGTTGTTAACGGCTCAAAGTCGAAAGAAGTCTTATGCTGACCACCGTCGACGACCGCTTGAGTTCGAGGTTGGTGACCATGTGCTAATGGAGGTGTCTCCTACCCGAGGTGTTTTTCGTTTCGAGAAGAGGGGCAAGCTGAGCCCGAGGTACATTGGGCCATTTGAGGTTTTGGAGCATGTAGGTGATCTGGCCTATCGACTAGCTTTGCCGCCGACTTTGAGTAAGGTTCACAACGTGTTTCATGTCTCCCAGTTGAGGAAATATGTTTGCTGATCCGAGCCATGTACTTCAGTTCGAAGAGATTGAATTAGCAGAGGATCATTCGTACGAGGAGCGCCCTGTGCGGATACTCGAAAGAAGGATCAAGCAGTTGCGGAACAAGACGATTCCCCTACTGAAAGTTCAATGGTCACGACACGGAGTCGAGGAGGCTACGTGGGAGACCGAGGATAGTATGCGAGCGAGATACCCCGAGTTATTTACCCCTTAGTTTCGAGGACGAAACTCTTTTTAAGGGGGAGAGTATGTAATATCCGACTGTAACTTTTCATTTTTACCTGTCATTGTATTATTCGGATAATCTGATTATCATGAATCGTTGCATTTAGTATTATGTTGAGGTATTATAGATTTGAATTTCATATCGTTGTTATTTCATTTCATATGTGATGATTCGATGTTAATTAGAGAGTTGCATTTTCGAATTTTTCTGTTGATGTAGCGTACGCTACATAGTATGATTAATGTACGCTAATCCTGTGCCTTAGCGTGCGTAATGTTTCCTATGTTGCGTACGCTAAGAGGGAATCTGGCATCAGTTGACTTCAGCACGTGAACTCCTTAGCCGTTGGCATGCATGTGAGTTAGGTCTGAGCTGTCATGTCGGCCAGAGTCAACTTTTATTAGCGTGTGTAACCCCTTTCTCATTAGCGTGCGCTAACGACCTGCGAATTCAAGACAGTAGCCACTGTAAGCCGCTTACGTATGTAATATCGACCGGTTAGCGTACGTAAGTGTATTAGCGTACGCTAAACTGTTCCGATAGCGTGCGCTAAGTCTATACAGTCTATTTATAGGACCAGCCTGTTTTTCATTTCTTCACAACTCCAAACCGATCCTCTCTCCATATATCTGTAACACCCCCAGGATATCCGAGGTATATTACAGTGCCGTGAATCCCTACATGGGACCCACCAGGCTGAACAAGCATCATACTCATCGACTCACAGAAACAACAGAAAAATACCTCGTCATAAAGACGCCCAACAAAATAATTCATCCGGTTCAACCGGTCAAACATGACACCATAATCCATCACAACATAATAAACAACAATACAATCCCGACAAGTAAAAGTTCCTAAGTACTCGAGTACTTCTATTAGTTTAAAGACCACAAAGGTAAAAGATAGAGAGCAACAAGACACCACTTGTGCACAATCATCACGCACGGCCATCATCCGTATACTGGTCCAGCACCCGCTCGTCTCGATGAACCTGACCTGAAATTCATAAAACGAATTTCCCCAAAATGGGTCCCCAGAGGGGTTAGCAATTACGCTAGTACAAGTAACCAAATGAACAATTTACATCTTACACATATAGTAATGCATGCAATCAAGAAATCATAGTTCTAAAACACTCATTTCCGGAAATGCCAATAATCAAACCACATTTGTAAAAATGCACCACAATTAACCGCGGACCCACAACTTCGTGGATCCCTGCCGAGACCCCGTCGGATCTAACCCACAGTGGTTAAAAGCAAGCTCGCGGTTCCACAGCTTCGTGGAGCCCTACCGAGACCCCGTCGGATCTAACCCGTAGTGAGCATACACACACACACAATTCTCACACAAAACTACTATGTCAAGATTGTAAGTTCATAAGGATACTTGCCTCGATTAAATAGACGACGACACGAACGGAACGGAAGAATCAAGCACGGCCGCGAGGAACTGACGAAAATGAACCTAACGATTCGAATAGCACAATCACAACCACTTCTAAACGATTATGGAAATGGAATACACCCGGAAACCCGCCTACGATTCATGTATATTCGTACCAAAAATAACAACGAGGGCGGACCACAACCAAACCCTCTCGATTCCGTAAAAATCCACAAAATATCCATGAATCCATAGGAAAACTAAAGATACTAACAATATTAATCGTATACATCATGAATCCACCAACAAAATGGAACGAATTGGAAGAAAAACCCAAAACCCCCAAATTAATCGAAAATAGGGTTCTAGAAATATTACCTTTGAAGATTCAAGTACTAAGATCCGTAGAATACGCGTTAGATTGATTATCCGAGCCTCACAACTGAAGGAAGATGATGAAAATCGACCCCCGAATGAAGAATGCTTGAGAAGTTCTCCCCTTAGACCTCTCTCTCTCGCAGTGAAATGAAGGAGAAAATGGCCGATCTCGTCTAATAAGGACGAGATTGCATTGACCGCTTTGTGTGCCGCGGCACACCAAGTGTGCCGCAAAGACAGCCAAAAATTACTCCTGTGTTTCGGCGGTGTCTGCAAGACAGCTGCGTGTGCCGCGGCACCAGACTGATCGGGTTTTGGTCGCAGATGTTACACGGGTGTGCCGCGGCATCGGACGGTGTGTGCCGCACTGACTCGGCACTGTGCCGCGGCACCGGATGGGTGTGCCGCGGCACACAGTACAGATCGCTCGACCAACAATTGGAGAAATTTGTGTGTCGCGGCGCACACTCCTTGTGCCGTGGCCCACACCCCTTTTGGGTCCCAAAATGATAAAAATGATCCGGAAAGAGAATAAAAACGATAGGAATCAATATTTGGGAACTAATAACACGAAATGGATCCACGGCAACCCCGAAACGGTGGTTCCGCACAACAATAACGAGAAAACAGTTCAACAGTTGACAGGAAGGACACACTAAAAGGTACACGAGGGGCACTACGATCGAGAAATACACCAAAGATGAAAATACAAGGGAAAGAAAAATGCGGATATTACATTCTACCCCTCTAAAAATAAGTTTCGTCCCGAAACTTAAGAAACAAACAACTCAGGGTACCTAGCACGCATGTTATCCTCGGTTTCCCAAGTTGCTTCCTCGACACCGTGTCTCGACAACTGCACTTTGACCAAAGGGATGGTTTTATGCCTCAGTCGTTTCTCACGATGCTCCAAAATCTTCAAAGGACGCTCCTCAAAAGTAATATCTTCAGCGATATCAATCTCGCCATAATCAATGACGTGACTAGGATCCGGGACATATTTCCTCAGCTGGGAAACATGAAAAACGCTATGAACATGACTCAAGGCCGGAGGTAACGCCAAACGGTATGCCAACCCACCGACTCGCTCGAGGATCTCAAAGGGGCCGATAAATCTCGGACTCAACTTCCCTTTCTTCCCGAAACGAAAAACTCCCTTCGTCGGCGACACCTTTAGCAAAACGTGGTCTCCCACCTCGAATTCCAAAGGTCGACGACGGACGTCGGCATACGACTTCTGTCGACTCTGGGCAGTCAACATCTGTTCCCGAATTAATTCTATCTTCCGCCTCATCTCTAAAATGACATCCGGCTCGGTCCCGACCAAATCGGATGCCTCATTCCAACAAATCGGTGATCGACATCGCCGCCCATAAAGTGCCTCGTACGGTGCCATTCGAATCGACGCGTTCCAACTATTGTTATACGTGAATTCGATCAATGGCAAATGTTCCTCCCAGTTACTACTCCAATCGAGAGCACAGGCACGCAACAAGTCCTCGAACGTCTGGATAGTGCGTTCCGACTGTCCATCTGACTGGGGATGAAAAGAGGTACTCAAACGCAACCGGGTACCCAACGCCTTATGCACCGCCTGCCAGAAGTGCGATACAAAACGGCCATCACGATCCGAAACAATAGACTTCGGGGTACCATGAAGTCTCACGATCTGCGCGATAAACACACGAGCTAACTTCTCTGGGCCCCAAGTGTCCTTGATGCCCAGAAAATGTGCCGACTTGGTCAGACGATCGACAATCACCCATACCATATTCATGCCCGACCTCGATCTCGGCAGACTCGTAATGAAATCCATCGATATATCTTCCCATTTCTATTCCGGAACGGGAAGTGACTGCAAAAGCCCAGCCGGTCGCTGATGCTCGATTTTGACTTGCTGGCAAGTCAAACACCTTGCTACAAACTGCGCGACCTCCTCCTTCATGTCATTCCACCAGAAGTTCCTTCTCAAGTCCTTGTACATCTTACTCGAACCAGGATGAACAGAGTAAGGCGTAGCATGGGCCTCCCGTAAAATACTCTGCCTCAACTCTGAGTCGTTCGGCACGCAAAGCCGACTCTGGAACCTCAAAACACCATCCTCGTGAATCACAAACCCAGGAGACTTTCCTTTAAGAACGTTCTCTCGGATTTGAGTAATCATCGGGTCCTCTGACTACTTCAGCTTAATCTCATCAATCAAAGACGACGAAATTTCCAAAGCACGAAATTGCCCGACAGTTCCCGGCAACAGAACCTCAACATCTAACTCGATTAAAGCTCGCTGAAGCTCGGACTGAGACGTAAGGATCTCAAGCAATTGCAATGCAATCGGTTTCCGACTCAAGGCGTCGGCCACGACGTTCGCCTTGCCCGGATGGTAAAGGATTTCGAGGTCATAATCCTTAATCAGTTCTAACCACCTCCTCTGCCTCATATTCAACTCCCGCTGAGTAAATATGTATTTCAGACTTTTATGATTGGTAAAAATCTGACATGCAGAGCCGAAAAGATAGTGACGCCAAATCTTGAGCGCGAATACGACTGCCGCTAACTCCAAATCATGGGTGGGGTAGTTAAGCTCATACGGCCTCAACTGTCTCGATGCAAAGGAAATGGTCTTGCCGTGCTGCATTAATACGCACCCAAGACCCTGACCCGAAGCATCGCTATAAACGGCGAATCCCTCGTTGCCACACGGCAACGCCAAAACCGGAGCTGAAGTCAAACGCTTCTTCAGCTCCTCAAAACTGAACTGCCTCTCGTCATTCCAGACGAACTTCTCGGATTTCTGAAGCAACTGTGTAAGTGGTCGAGCCAGTCTCGAGAAACCCTCGACGAACCTACGGTAATAGCTAGCCAAACCCAAGAAACTTCGGAGCTCTCTCACGTTTTTGGGCGGTGCCCAATCCAATACCGCCTCGATCTTCTGCGGATCTACACGAACCCCCTCGGCTGAAATCACGTGGCCCAAAAACATCACTTCCTTCAGCCAGAACTCACATTTCTAGAACTTCGCATAGAGTTGCTCGGTCCTCAAAATGTCTAACACTATCCGCAAATGATGGGCATGCTCTTCCTCGTTCCTCGAATAAATAAGAATATCGTCAATGAAGATGACGACACACTTATCCAAATACTCGATAAAGACTTTGTTCATCAACTGCATGAACACCTCCGGCGCATTAGTTAACCCGAAAGGCATAACTACAAACTCATAATGTCCGTATCTCGTCCGAAAAGCTGTCTTCGGCACATCGGACTCTCTCACCCGGAGCTGATAGTACCCCGATTTCAAATCAATCTTCGAGAATACCGCAGCTCCCTGCAACTGGTCGAATAAGTCGTTAATTCTCGGCAAAGGATACTTGTTTTTGATGGTCACCTTGTTTAGTTCGCGATAGTCGATACACAAACGTAGTGAACCATCCTTCTTACGCACAAATAGGACCGGTGCGCCCCAAGGCGAGGCGCTCGGTCGAACATACCCCGACTCAAGAAGCTCACTCAACTGCTTCTTCAACTCGGACATCTCTGAAGGTGCCATGCGATAGGGCGCCTTCGAAATAGGAGCCGCACCCGGCTCTAACTCTATAGCGAACTCGACCTCGCGTTCCGGTGGCAATCCCGGTAACTCGTCAGGAAAAACATCAGAAAACTCATTAACGATTGGAATCGACGAAAGCTCGACTCCACCACTCTCCGCCTGCAAGGCGTAGCACCAATAGCCGGTACACCCCTTTCGTAGGAGTCTCATCGCCTTCAAGGCGTTAATAACGAATTTCTGGTTCCCCCTCTTTCGCCCGGCGAAAGAGTGCTCGGTGCCATCATCGGCTAACATGGTGATGATTCTCGTGCGGTAGTTCATGATTGCACCATGCCGCTCGAGCCAATCATCCCCGAGAATTAAGTCCTCACCCTCAATACCCACAACAATAAGATTAGAGGGCCAAGCCCTCTCACAAATAAACACAGAACAGTCTCGAACCTCCTGATCACCAACGATCCTATCACCGCTAGGAAGCTTAACGATGAAGGGCTCACAAGGCGTCAAACGGTCGAGACTCAAACGGCGCACACAATCCAGAGATATGAACGAATGCGTAGCACCAGAATCGAAAAGCACACCGACGGATGAGAAAGAATATAAACGGTACTGCCGCCATGGTAGCCGCTGGTCATCGGCTCTCCGTATCTCATAGACACGCGGGTGGGCCGAGCCGACACTGGAAGCTCCCCTTAGAGGGTCGACCCGACCTCTCCCCGACTAGCACTCGGCGGAGATTGAGGAGCAAACGATCCCCGATTCACACTTGGTTCCCTAGGCGCTGGAATGGAAGCCCGGCACCAAGGATTTTCTCCTCTCAAGACAGAAGCGCCTTGTGACCCGACCGACACACCGATTACACGTCGAAAGGGTTCGGACAAATACGACTGATGTGGCCCTGATGGCCACAGTTAAATCATTTCACCTCTCGATAAGGTGCACTGGCAGCCCTACGTGGAAACCCAGTAGATCGGGCTGGGACACCACCAATGAAAAGTTAGCAGGTGAAATTTCACGACCCCCACCTTTGTGGCCCGAAAAATTACCTGAGGACTTCTGTTTCTTACTCTCGCGGGCCGCCTCACTCGCCGTCACGGACATATCGTAAGCAAGGGCCCTACTCTGGTAATCCTTCAAGGTAGTACAGACGAGCCCCGACATGTAGTCCCGAATAGACAATTTCATCCTTCGGGAAAAATGGAAAATTTTGTCGCTCTCCTCGACAACTTGGGTCTTCACATAACCCAACTCCTTGTTAAAATCAGCAATAGCTTGAGACACGGGGATATCCCGCGGTTGAGCATCATAAAAAGCATGTACCCGAGCACATCTGACGGCCACGGCAATATTCGGTCTCCATCAATTCTTGAAACTCACCACGAAGCAGATGATCTTTGGGCCCAACGGCCTCCCACCACCCGTAGCGTCCCCCTCGTGAGAAAGTATTGAGCAATAGGGACTTTACGGTCCTCGGGACAGCTTGGTAGCAGTGAAGACTTTAGATATCTCCTTGATCCACCCTTCCCACCCAATCGGCCTAAGCTCCCGAAAACTGAGGAGGATGCATCTTGATGACATCTTGGAGCCAACGGTCTGCTCCGCCCCGATTAACATGGGCTTGTTCCGGGTTCTGAACCGCCTGAGCTATTGCCGCCGTTTGGTTCACCATTTGTTGCATAACAGCCGCAATACCGAGGTCGGCGCGCTCCTGAGAAGAAGCATGACTGTGACGGTCTCCGGTACTGCCGACTCCCGAAGACTGTGACGTGGCCGCCCCACCGGCTGCCCCACGTCCCCGGCCGCGTCCACGACCACGACCGTGACCACGACCACGACCTCTTCCAGCATCCATACTGGAGTTAAATAAGTAGAAAAAGCCATACGATGGTAAGTACAAGAAAAGAACGATCGCAAATCGAGAACTAGGGGTACGATACAAGAGTATAAGGAACAGAGGAAAGAAAACTTACGGGCACTGGTAGTACCGGAATCATGGCAGCGTGATGATGATGTGCAAAACAAAATACAACAAGACCCAATAAACCGACAAGCCTAGGTATCCATAAACCTAGTGCTCTGATACCATTTTCTGTAACACCCCGTGATATCCGAGGTATATTACGGTGCCGTGAATCCTACATGGGACCCACAGTGAACAAGCATCATACTCATCGACTCACAGAAACAACAGAAAAATACCTCGTCATAAAGACGCCCAACAAAATAATTCATCCGGTTCAACCGGTCAAACATGACACCATAATCCATCACAACATAATAAACAACAATACACTCCCGACAAGTAAAAGTTCCTAAGTACTCGAGTACTTCTATTAGTTTAAAGACCACAAAGGTAAAAGATAGAGAGCAACAAGACACCACTTGTGCACAATCATCACGCACGGCCATCATCCGTATACTGGTCCAGCACCCGCTCGTCTCGATGAACCTGACCTGAAATTCATAAAACGAATTTCCCCAAAACGGGTCCCCAGAGGGGTTAGCAATTACGCTAGTACAAGTAACCAAATGAACAATTTACATCTTACACATATAGTAATGCATGCAATCAAGAAATAATAGTTCCAAAACACTCATTTCCGGAAATGCCAATAATCAAACCACATTTGTAAAAATGCACCACAATTAACCTCGGACCCACAGCTTCGTGGATCCCTGCCGAGACCCCGTCGGATCTAACCCACAGTGGTTAAAAGCAAGCTCGCGGTTCCACAGCTTCGTGGAGCCCTACCGAGACCCCGTCGGATCTAACTCGTAGTGAGCATACACACACACACAATTCTCACACAAAACTACTATGTCAAGATTGTAAGTTCATAAGGATACTTGCCTCGATTAAATAGACGACGACACGAACGGAACGGAAGAATCAAGCACGGCCGCGAGGAACCGACGAAAATGAACCTAACGATTCGAATAGCACAATCACAACCACTTCTAAACTATTATGGAAATGGAATACACCCGGAAACCCGCCTACGATTCATGTATATTCGTACCAAAAATAACAACGAGGGCGGACCATAACCAAACCCTCTCTATTCCGTAAAAATCCACAAAATATCCATGAATCCATAGGAAAACTAAAGATACTAACAATATTAATCGTATACATCATGAATCCACCAACAAAATGGAACGAATCGGAAGAAAAACCCAAAACCCCAAAATTAATCGAAAATAGGGTTCTAGAAATATTACCTTTGAAGATTCAAGTACTAAGATCCGTAGAACACGCGTTAGATTGATTATCCGAGCCTCACAACCGAAGGAAGATGATGAAAATCGACCCCCGAATGAAGAATGCTTGAGAAGTTCTCCCCCCTTAGACCTCTCTCTCTCTCGTGCAGGTGAAATGAAGGAGAAAAATGGCCGATCTCGTCTAATAAGGACGAGATTGCACAGTTGACCGCTTTGTGTGCCGCGGCACAGCCGAAGTGTGCGCGGCACGTGCAAAAATTACTCCTGTGTTTCGGCAGGTGTGCGCGGCCAAGGCTGCGTGTGCGCGGCACCGTCTGATCGGGTTTTGGTCGCAGATGTCACACGGGTGTGCCGCGGCACGACGGGTGTGCCGCGGCTTGACTCGGCATGTGCGCGGCTGCCGGATGGGTGTGCCGCGGCACGATCTGATCGCTCGACCAACAATTGGAGAAATTTGTGTGCCGCGGCCCACACCCCTTTTGGGTCCCAAAATGATAAAAATGATCCGGAAAGAGAATAAAAACGATAGGAATCAATATTTGGGAACTAATAACACGAAATGGATCCACGGCAACCCAGAAACGGCGGTTCCGCACAACAATAGCGAGAAAACAGTTCAACAGTTGACAGGAAGGACACACTGAAAGGTACACGAGGGGCACTACGATCGAGAAATACACCAAAGCTGAAAATACAAGGGAAAGAAAAATGCGGATATTACAATATCGTCCCTCTGCACTCCCAAACCAATATCAACCTCCCCCAACTTGCTTCTAAGCCTTAAATCTTGGAGTGGAGCTCATTTCCTTGGAGATTAGGATGTGTTCTTGAGCTTGGAGTATATGTTCTCCTAGCATTGAAGTTGTTCTTCATTTCTGGAGGTAGGTGTACCTTCTTCTCTGCATTATTTTCATATGTTGATGTTAATAATGAATTATATTTCACCTAGAGTAGATTAATCAAGTAAAACATAGTTTTAATCCAACCTTGTTAACACTCTTGATGAATATGATAAATGAGGGTTTGAGATGGATGTGTTCTTGATGATATAGTGATTCTAACCACGTTGTAACTATCATGCTCATCTTGTTGGACGAATTTAGCTCAGTAGAATACCTTTGAATCAGTTAACTTCACCGTAATTAGATTTAATTAATAGAGTTGTTATCATAAAGTGATTAAACACCATTTTAAGTTTTCACTTACCTTGGGAAGAACTTGGCCATGTTAGAAGTAGAAGGATGTCTTCTTACTCAGATTTCTTAAGAATCACATTCTCCTTATGTTTAGCTCAGCAAGATTTTGAATGGTTAAGGATATTTGTGAAACCAACAACAACAACTTTTCATTAATCTAATGTGTTGAGAACTTAGAATACTTTGATCATCATACTAGATAGTTGGTGAATTCATCATGACGTTAATGGATTGTCCATCCTTGTAAAGAAAGATTTTGATAACCTTCATGGATATGGTGTAATCTCATAACTAATAACCTTGTTGTAAGCTTAAAATTCAATTTAGATGAGAGGAGGATGATCATAAATGTGCAGATTTTGTTCTTTCAACATTTTAATGTTTTGGAAAGTTTGATCATTATAAGATGATCCTAACATCATAATTGGTTATTAAACATACCCTTGATAGAACTCTTGTTTATGATGAACCATGTGAACATTCGGTAAAAGTATTGTAAACCGATTTTTATGGTTGTAGTGATGTTAAAAGAACTCCTGACATAAGGCTTCGATAATTGGAAATAACAAACTATTCTAAAGGATTGTAGGATGACGTCTTACTAATCCTATATTGATAATTATACGAATATGTTATTGAGTAAAATGTATTTCATTTAAGGTTGATTTTTCGATTAAACAATATTAGTCGAGGACCGTTCGTTCGTTCCGACAAGAAGAGGACTATTCTCGTCTCCGTATTGAGGCAAGTTATCTTGCTTGGTTATAATGATGATTATATTCTTGTGATGGCTATATAGTTCATGTATATAAATTGTTCATGTAATGTTTGTCGTGATTTGACATTGTCATTGACGTTATTCCGTTTTCTTCATGGGGTTGCATTCCCAAGTACGTCGTTTTGAATCGTTGATCTCGTTGGTCTTTATTTTCACTTTGGTGAGTTTTCTTGATCCTTAATCGGATATGTATTTCATTGAACTTCGTTGTCATGTTGTATCGTGACATTTCCGGAATCATATCTGCGTCCCGGTTGGATATTGTGTAGGATTTTTAGCCGGGCACTTGTATAGTCATACGTGGATGTTTCCGTATTGGAATGTGCACACGAGACGTAGTTTGTGAGGCTAATTAGGTACATTGTCACACGTATATTCTGGATTCCGTATACGGGGTGGATGATTAGTGCATAATTGATCTAAAATTCATATACAAAATATTCATTTTTCCGGGCATAATTGTACTGATTTGTGATTAAAAATATATATTTTACAGATATGTCCAAACATGAGCTAAAAATGGTTATTTTACAGATTACTGACATGAAGCATCAAAAAGGACGGAAAACAAGATCAAATCCAACGACGGGAATTTTTCCAGGACAAACGACCATACAAAACGGCGCAAAATGGACCGTGTTCTGTCGGCCGTTTCACATACGGCGCAAAAGAGGCCGTGTCTTGGGCCGTTTCACACACGGCCGGCATTTAGCGCCGTGTCCTCGCGCGTATTCCGGAAGAGACCGAGTCACCACAAAACGGCGCACAACACGGGGCAACCGGGCCGTTTTCATCGCCGTGTTTCAAGGATGCCATGCAAAATTAGTCCACTTTTGACCAACTTGTGAAATCAACCACAAGATATTTTTTTGGTCAAAAATCTGAATATTCTATGAGATGGGTGATGTGTGTACAATGAATTAAAAATGATATTACAATAGATATTTTGAATTAAATAATCAATTGTATTCTTGAAAATCACCTATAAAAGGACATGTTCATCCATTGCAAAAATCCCAACACACATTCTTACCAAGAAATCCTCAACTTCTTGCTAAGAAATACTCCTTTCCTTTAGCAATATATTTTCCTTAGAACTTTCAATTTTAGTTTGTATTTTATTTTGGTTTGAAGTTTTTCTTTCATTTAGTTTGTAATTGAAAAGTGCTTGATCAATAAGCACTTAGTATTTTACTTTCAAATTTTGTAAGCTTGTAACCTTTAAACAAGTTTGAAGTTATATTTTGAAGTTTGTTTCTTGCACTTTGATTCATCATATTCAAGTAAGTTTTATCTATTGTCATTAAGTTCTAGTAATTAAAAGTTTCTATATATATATTATATATATATCAATTATTTCTATTATAATTTTAGTATGTATAAACCAATGAGTAGCTAATCTTTCTTCCTAGGGGAAGGGGATTTCTATTAGGTTATATATTGAGTATTTGATTGATTTAAACTATTTTTAGGACTAATTGGTTTAAATAGAGATTGATCATATCCTATTTTTACTAATGAAACCTTCTTGATTGATTGTTGAGTGAATTGGAAACATATCTTTTCAATCTATCAAATGTTAATCTTGTTATCAACATCTTAAGATTGCGAAAGTGGTTAAGACATCTTTGATTACGAAAGTACGGAGGTGAAAAGTTGATTACTCGATGAACGATCGCTTATCCTAAAAAATAGTCAAGTTAGAGAAATGAAAGGACTAATTGGTTTAAATAGAGATTGATCATATCCTATTTCTACTAGTGAAACCTCCTTGATTGATTGTTAAGTGTATTGGAAACACATCTTTTCAATCTATCAAGTGTTAATCTTGTTATCAACATCTTAAAAAAGTGACAGCGATTAAGACATCTTTGATTACGAAAGTAGGGAGGTGAAAAGTTGATTACTCGATAAACATTCATTTTTTCTTTTATATCCATATAAATCAATTCCTATACTTAATTAAATACCTAATTTAATGAACCCGTAATCCCCTAGATTTTATAAATTCCCAACTCATTTTAATTCTATTTATTTTCACTAGTTAAAAATAGTCTAATATAAATAAGTCTAATATAAATAGTCTAAAATAAATAGTCTTAATATAAATAGTCTAGTATAAATAGTCTTAATAAAAATAGTCTAATAAAAATAGTCTAATATAAATAGTCTAGTATAAATAGTCTTAATATAAATAGTCTAGTATAAATAGTCTTAATAAAAATAGTCTAGTATAAAAATAGTCTTATAAAACTAGTCTTATTATAAAATAGTTTAAATTAAAAATAGTGCATTTTAATTTAATTAATATTTAAAAACCCAATAATCTATTTTAGTATTTATTTCTCGCAATTTGTAACAAAAAATTATACGAAGCCCTGTTGGATAATCCTCGAGAGAAAAGACCTTGGTAGAACTTACCACAAACTACTTCTACCTCGTATATATTTGCGAGCGACTCAAGAACTCCTATTTTTAGGATAAGTTTTCTGGCCGATCAAATTTTGGCGCCGTTGCCGGGGATTGTTTTAGGCCAAATATAATTTTTCTGTCCGGTCAAGTGGCGGATAACGGTACTCCGTGACTATTAAAGTCGGATTTTTCAGTTTCCCACAAACAACTGATATTTGTAGATATTTTATCGTTTTTCATTTTAATTTTTTTTGTCATGTATGAAACTTTGAATAATATTGAAAAAAGATTTCCCTTTCTAAGCAAAAATGAAATTTTAAAAATTTACAAGACAAGGCTTGAAAGGATGAGGTTGCTTACGAATAAAAGCATACCTTTTGACATAAGATTCATTATCGAAGCCAAAGTAAGAATAGAAGGTGAATTCACGAAACACCAACTAGATTCTTACCAGGGCTTGGAAAAAGTTCATATGCCAAGAAACGACGAGCAAAGATTCTAGCCGTTTGCTATAAATGTGCTAGATGGAACTGTAATGCAAAATGTCGATCTTTAGGAATTCCATCTACAAACAGAGAAGATAAAATTCGGTTCATTAATGATGGTCGAATAAGGAGAATTTAGATAATATCGAAATTTCTCTTGACACGCATCCTAGTGGACTTGTGTATTACGGAATTCAATGTTTGTGGAATAAATTCAAACCAGAATATGAACAACGTCTTGGGAATCTGACGTTAAAAGACCCTGTTTGCCAATTTGTAAGAGAATTGGATGGGAAGCTTCTCCCCGACTCATAGAAGGCGTTTAGGCCGTTTCTGAACGTAAAATCAGAGGAAGATGTGAGCCACAATCACAACTCCGTACATACGCGTAAGTATCTTTTATTTTTGTCGTGTGGTGAGATTTTACGAATAAAAATATGATACGCGATAAAAGCTTTCATTATTCTATTGAGTAGTTGAAGCACAATCAAACGCAATCACAAACTTGTTAAACAATTTTTCCTCATTTTTTTTCTTCTATAAATAACCTTTGTGCTTGTTTCTTTTATTCATCCCTCAAACTTGTACTTTTCTCTTTTTCTCTCTAAATAAAATTCTTTTCAAAAATGGAGTCATCATCTTCCACAAACAAATTTTACACACTGCATTTTTGGTGGATCTAGTTCTGGAAAAGAGGCATGCTTCATCAAGCGGCCCACGACTTGGGTCGTACTTTAGGAGAAAAATGCATTCATGTAGTTTACGGAGGAGGAAGTCTAGGATTAATGGGACGAGTGCCATACGCTATATGGAAGGAGTAAGAGTATTGGGAGTAATCCCAAAACCTCTCGCCGAAAGTAAAATCACCGGTCAACTATTGGAGATGAGTTTAGATCTGAATATGCAAGATCGCATAACTCACATGATAAATAATTCGCGCCTTTATCGCCCTTCCCGGTGGTTTTGGCACCCTTGAGTAACTTTTTCATGTGGTTACGAGCCAGCTAAATTTTCATCAAAACCAATAGGAGTGCTTAATGTCAATGGTTTCTTTGATGGTTTACCGTCTTTCATCGACTACTCGCCGAAAAGGGCTTTATTTCCGAGCGTGCAAAACAAATCATAGTCGTTGCAACAACACCAAGAACTAATCAAAAACTCAATGAATTTGTTCCTCAACAGATCCACTCTAGCTAAAATTGTGCAGGTAGAAGATTTTACAGGAGAAAATGAAAAGTGGATTCATTCCTCTCCCTTTGATAACCCATGACGGACCTCTTGTATTTTTACTTTACGCGTGTGTAATAATCGTGCTAAATGATGGCGGCTTATGGAGTTTCTTCTTGATCTCTTGACGCGCATCTATTCGCGATTTATGTATTGTAATGTTTATTTCGTGTTTTGCTTTTATAAAAACTTTGATGGCGGCGTAAGGCGACTCTTCTGACTTTCTTGATGCGCATCTAAAAATTATGTTATACTTACGAGTATATTTTATTTTCTTTTGTGTGTGCCTCGTATATTTATTCTCTTGCAGATTCTAAAAGGCGTTAGGCTCAGACATCAACTTTCTTAACAGGGAGTATTCTGCTTTTCTGCATTGATTTTTATTTTTTATTTTATAAACTGAGGACAGTTTTATTTTCAAGTTTGGGGGTGGTTTGTTGTAGTATGTTTTAGTGTGTTAGTATTTTGGTGTGTTTTTATTTGCCTTAAATTTTTTAGTATATATATATATATAGTATTTTGATTTGTGAGATTTCTAGATCTGGCCATAAACACCAATAAATTAACTATATACAAGCTTCTAAAATTGTTTTAACCGGTAAAAAAATTGTATATTCCAAAAAAAAAATTTTAATCTCTCTTTCCAAGCCTTGTAATTATCATATAAAATCCAGTCATTCGTTACCTTGAGAAAAGAAGAATCAATTGGTTGATGAAAAATAAAACTGAAATTTACTTAATTTGTGGAGTTTTTGATTTTTCATGCTTAACTAAAAAATGATTTTCTGCAAAAATTCTATTCCCTAAAAAAAAAAATAGGAGTCATTGGTGAAAGAGCTACACGTTAGCAAATAACGGTGTGAAAGCTATCACCTAAAAAAAATAAATGACGAAAAGGAGAAGTGTTGAGCAGCAACAGCTGCCTAATTTTGGAAGTCTTAAATTTTGCGAAAAATAAAGGACTAACCATTGTTGGTGCGTAGTCGCCGTCTCGATAAATTGGTGAAAAGAGCTACACGTTAGCAAATAACGGTGTGAAAGCTATCACCTTTTTACGAAAGAAAAATAATGAGATAGAAATTGTGTTAGTGAAAAGAGCTACACGTTAGCAAATAACGGTGTGAAAGCTATCACTAAAAGGGATGTAGTTTATGAGCAGATTTGAATGAATTAGCAGCTGAATTTCAATACACTCAATTTTGTGAAAATCACAATATTTGATGACGCCGATGAAATTCTTCTTCATATTGAGTCGAAAAATAAACGAGTGATCGAGAGCAACCATTAAAGGGAGTCGTGTGAAGTCACGAGTGGGAAAGAAATAATCAACCTTTTTGGGTGGAAAACCTTGTATTTTGGAATTACAAAAATAAAAACCGTGTTTTAACTTCAAAATCGTTAGTAGATTTATTTTGAATCTTGATTCATTTCTATCTACTGTATAAAGTTGGTTATTGTGTATTAATGGCATTTTGATCTCTTTTTATCTTTATATATAATTATTTTTCTTAAATTTGTGTGTATTATTTTTTATTTTTTATTTTATGTCTTATTTTAATTTTTATTTTGTGTGTGATTAATAAAGAGTCTTGCTCGGGACTAGCAAGAATTTAAGTGTGGGGTATTTGATTAGTGCATAATTGATCTAAAATTCATATACAAAATATTCATTTTTCCGGCATAATTGTACCGATTTGTGATTAAAAATATATATTTTACAGATATGTCCAAACATGAGCTAAAAATGGTTATTTTACAGACATCGACATGAAGCATCAAAAAGGACGGAAAACAAGATCAAATCCAACGACGGAATTTTTCCAGACAAACGACCATACAAAATGGCGCAAAATGGACCGTGTTACGTCGGCCGTTTCACATACGGCGCAAAAGAGGCCGTGTCTTGGGCCGTTTCACACACGGCCGGCATTTAGCGCCGTGTCCTCGCGTATTCCGGAAGAGACCGAGTCACCACAAACGGCGCACAACACGGGGCAACCGGGCCGTTTTCATCGCCGTGTTTCAGTAGATGCCATGCAAAATTAGTCCACTTTTGACCAACTTGTGAAATCAACCACAAGATATTTTTTTGGTCAAAAATCTGAAAATTCAAAGACATGGGTGAAGTGTGAACAAAGAATTAAAAATGATATTACAATAGATATTTTGAATTAAATAATCAATTGTATTCTTGAAAATCACCTATAAAAGGACATGTTCATCCATTGCAAAAATCCCAACACACATTCTTACCAAGAAATCCTCAACTTCTTGCTAAGAAATACTCCTTTCCTTTAGCAATATATTTTCCTTAGAACTTTCAATTTTAGTTTGTATTTTATTTTTGGTTTGAAGTTTTTCTTTCATTTAGTTTGTAATTGAAAAGTGCTTGATCAATAAGCACTTAGTATTTTACTTTCAAATTTTGTAAGCTTGTAACCTTTAAACAAGTTTGAAGTTATATTTTGAAGTTTGTTTCTTGCACTTTGATTCATCATATTCAAGTAAGTTTTATCTATTGTCATTAAGTTCTAGTAATTAAAAGTTTCTATATATATATTATATATATATCAATTATTTCTATTATAATTTTAGTATGTATAAACCAATGAGTAGCTAATCTTTCTTCCTAGGGGAAGGGGGATTTCTATTAGGTTATATATTGAGTATTTGATTGATTTAAACTATTTTTAGGACTAATTGGTTTAAATAGAGATTGATCATATCCTATTTTTACTAATGAAATCTTCTTGATTGATTGTTGAGTGAATTGGAAACATATCTTTTCAATCTATCAAATGTTAATCTTGTTATCAACATCTTAAGATTGCGAAAGTGGTTAAGACATCTTTGATTACGAAAGTACGGAGGTGAAAAGTTGATTACTCGATGAACGATCGTTTATCCTAAAAATAGTCAAGTTAGAGAAATGAAAGGACTAATTGGTTTAAATAGAGATTGATCATATCCTATTTCTACTAGTGAAACCTCCTTGATTGATTGTTAAGTGTATTGGAAACACATCTTTTCAATCTATCAAGTGTTAATCTTGTTATCAACATCTTAAAATAGTGACAGAGATTAAGACATCTTTGATTACGAAAGTACGGAGGTGAAAAGTTGATTACTCGATAAACATTCATTTTTTCTTTTATATCCATATAAATCAATTCCTATACTTAATTAAATACCTATTAATGAACCCGTAATCCCTAGATTTTATAAATTCCCAACTCATTTTAATTCTATTTATTTTCACTAGTTAAAAATAGTCTAATATAAATAAGTCTAATATAAATAGTCTAAAATAAATAGTCTTAATATAAATAGTCTAGTATAAATAGTCTTAATAAAAATAGTCTAATAAAAATAGTCTAATATAAATAGTCTAGTATAAATAGTCTTAATATAAATAGTCTAGTATAAATAGTCTTAATAAAAATAGTCTAGTATAAAAATAGTCTTATAAAACTAGTCTTATTAAAAAATAGTTTAAATTAAAAATAGTGCATTTTAATTTAATTAATATTTAAAAACCCAATAATCTATTTTAGTATTTATTTCTCGCAATCTGTAACAAAAAATTATACGAAGCCCTGTTGGACAATCCTCGAGAGAAAAGACCTTGGTAGAACTTACCACAAACTACTTCTACCTCGTATATATTTGTAATATCCGCAATTTTCGATTTCCGGTAATTTCTTTTTTTTCGGTCGGAGTCCGTTTTGACGACTCGCTCATGACCGTTTCGTCATTCTGAGAATGATTAATTCTACACTTTTTGACATCCGAGTTCGTTTCGGTGTCGTTTCGTTGAGTTCTGTGCTTTTTAGCGACTTTTCCGCACTTGAGTTCGATTCTTGCGAATCTCATCCGAAACTGTTGTTTCGAGTTTCCCGCAAGTCCGTTTATCTTTGTTGGACGTGTTGTGAACTTCGGTTTGGTTATTCGATCACGTATGGTGATTTTCGGGCATTTGGGCCATTTTCGTAATTTCCCAAAGTTTGGGGTAATTACCTTCCGTTGTCGAATTTCGAGCCTTCGGGTGGTCGGAATCGTGTGTCCTACTAGCTCTTAGATTCGTCCTTGCGAGTACTTCATAACCGTATCTTCGGTTCGTATTCAGGTTCGGGTTTCGGTGTCGTTTTGTTGAATTCAGGATTACTAACCGACTTTTCTAAGTATGTGTTCGTCTTTGTTAGATCACGATTAATTTTTGGTAACTCCAAAAATTATAGATCTTGCAATATTATAGAACATCGAGTTAGCTTTCCAATGGTTCAAACGGTGAGTCAATCGGAGTCGGACGAGAGAGTTATGGTCGTTTGATTTTGGCGAACACTCCCGGGAGCCTTTCGGCCGATAGGGGGCCGATAGACTCTCTGCCGGCATCCGTGGGGGTATCGGTTGGGCTATCGGCCGATAGGCGGCCGATAGGTTCTCTTTGTGTTGCACTATAAATGTGGTTTTGAGCGTGAATGGCTCATTCTTTCCCAATTTTTCCACCGAGTCGCGAGAGAGAGTCGAGAGGGAGAGAGTTCTTCATCCGGGGGTCGATTTTCATCATTTCTTTTCGGTTGTGAGGCTCGGATAATCAATCTAACGCGTGTTCTACGGATCTTAATGCTTGAATCACTCAAGGTAATATCTCTTGAAACCCTACCTTTTTGGATAATTGGGGATTTTGGGGTTTTGTCCGATTCTTTCCGTTTTGTTGATGGATTCTTGATGAATATGATTAATCTTGTTAGTATCTTTAGTTTCCCTACGGATTCATGGATATTTTGTGGATTTTTACGGAATCGAGAGGGTTTGGTTGTGGTCTGCCCTCGTTGTTGTTTTTGGTATGAATATACATGAATCGTAGGCGGGTTTCCGGGTGTATTCCATTTCCATAATCGTTTAGAAGTGGTTGTGATTGTGCTATTCGAATCGTTAGGTTCATTTTCGTCGGTTCCTCGCGGTCGTGCTTGATTCTTCCGTTCCGTTCGTTGTCGTATTCCTTTTCGTTAGCATCGGGCGTTCCGAAGCTTCCCGGTTGAGCCGTATCCGTTCGTGGTTCCGTGCTCGTGGTATCGAGGCAAGTACCTTGTCCATACAATTCTTGTTTTGTGAATATGATAATTGGTGATCGTCTTTATGTGGTTGTTTGATTGTTTGAAATGAGTTTTCAAAAGATTCGGTTTAGCCTTGTTAAGGGCTTGCTTTCAAAACGCGTGTGTTTTGTGAATGGTGTGGTTTGAGAATGATTATGTGAACTCTATGGATATGTTTGGCGTTGATGTTGCACTTGGTATTTGCGTGTGGACGTATATTGTTTCATTTCGGTGCATTGTGGTTTGACGTGGTGTTTTGCTAAGTGTTTGATGCTCTGGGTGAATTGTTTGAATATCCTTGATGTGATATGTTAATTGTGTGAATGTGTGGATACGGTTGAAGGTCTACGGTGACACATGGCACGTGATCATGTGGTCAGGATGCAACAAGTGATTGATCCAACCGTGAGAGCATGAGATAATCTACGGTGGCACATGGCATGCGATCATGTGGCCAGGATGCAACAATCGATTGATCCAACCGTGAGATGTGTGTGATTTGTTTCGCTAGCCAGCTCGAGAGGGTCCTTCGAGGCCACGGGTGGGACGTCGGTGGTGTCGTCCCGGTCCTAGGCGATGCGCGTGCGTGATTATGTTTCGTTGATTTTACGTCCGTTGAGGACACGTGATGTTGGGCTTTGACCCTGTAAATTGTTGGTGATTTCCTATTTGCGAAAACAAACGTTTGGTGTGACCTTATCGATCTTTTGGAAAGAGAAGGATTTTATAATCCTAAATTGTTTTCTATTAAAACTCTCGATGGCATTTTAAACTGCTTTGTAAATTGTTTCCCTTATTTGCGATCTTTCGGTTTTGGAAATGTTTACCCAAACTCTTGCCTCGGGAAGTACTTTTCTTTACGTTTGGATCTTTGAGGATTCTGATTATTATTGTTCTTGGAACTTGTATTGTATGGCCCGTATTTTTGCACTTGTACTTGCACTAGCAAAACAGTGGAGTTTTGCTAACCCCAGTATTCGGGGGGTGGATGTCTATTTTTGCATTCAGGTTTTGGAGCATAGCACAGGGTCGGCACGAAGGATGATGAAAGATGAACGATACTAATCACACGAGGTTCCGTTGACGTCGTATTGGTCCAGTTGTATTTTCTTTTTCCGCTGCGGTATCTTTTCCCCGTTGTACGGGAGTTTATTTTATTTTGACCCCTGCGTGGGTATGTGTCTGGGAATGAGTTGTATGTTATTATTGAAAGACCAAGTCGGTCTACTGAGTCATTTTAGCCTTAAAGGCGATGTTTAGATGTTTGATTTTAGTTATCAGCCTGGTAGATCCTCGAGGAGAGGGTCTACGGCGTGTAATATCCCTGAGTGGATTGGGGGTGTTACATAAATGGTATCGGAGCTTAGGTTGTGGAAACCTAGGCTGTCGGGTCAGTGGTGTCCATTGAGTTTTTGTCTCGTCGGATTTTATCTGACTGAGTCGTGTCGCGACGCGTCGTCTGAGTTTGTTGGTCGTGATTAGTATCGTGGGCGATCATCATCTTCGTGCGACCTGTGGATGTAAGTCTCCCTTATCTGTGTTGAGCCTCGTGTGACACGAGCTATTTTTTATGATTATTTGTTAAGTGACGGGATCCTCTTATGGATTTTGATTTCTTGATACGTGACTAGTTGACTCTCATATTTCGTTCGTATGATGAGTATTGTTGCTGGACTGTGCATGTCGAACTGTATTTCTTTTATCCATTGCGTGAGTTCTTACGTAATGGATTTCGGTATTTTACCCGAGTTTTATTTCAAAACCAATTCCCTTAATCGAGTTTTTGGCATTATGGCCTTGATCATTTTGGCGAAATTCTTATGACGGAATTTAGTATTTTGTAAATGGATTTTGTGAGTTTTGAAATATTACCGTCATCGGCCTTTTTGGCGTTTTTGTGAATGGTTTTTAACTCGGTGGGTTCGGCGGGACCCACGGCGCTATATTGTTCCTTGTAATTACCTGAAATTTTTGGGCATTCTAGCTCATTGAATTAATTTTGAAAACCTTGAGTATCTTAGAAAATTAAAATTCGAGACGTACTTTTAAAACGAATTATTTCCATGCGGTGTTTTCAAGGTGTTTTCTAATGCCGCAATACATTTCAAAAATTTTCCGGTTGAGGACCAAAAATATTTTGAGATATTTTCAAATGCAGTTGCTTAGACCCAAGGGTCGAATATTTTTGAAAGTTTTTCACTAAAGGAAAGGTGTCCTCATTTTTGTTCGAACGCAAGATGACTTTCAAAGTCTCGATAATGGTGTTTGTACTACTTTTTGTAAAATGATACTCAAGATCAACTGTTGTTTCCAAACTGTTTTCAAAAGGTGGTTTTCATTTTAAAACCTATCATTCCTGTTTGCGGACCGGAAATGCGTGTATGGTTTTCGAACTTTCGTTACGGTGTTAACCCCGAATTGTGGTTGAATTGGTGGTGTGAACGTTGAGTCGTTCGCCACGCATATGTTTTGTTAGCCCTCTGTGAGAGGTGTGAACTGGTGTTTACTGTTTGTCGCCTCGTGGTGATTTGCGTGTTGTCGCACGGGTGTGAGCTGTTGAAGCTTGAGTTTGTACGTTTGTGTACATGTGTGATTGTTTCATTATGGTTGAAATTATGTGCTGGTTATCGTTCGGGCCGTTGAGGTCGCCGAACGATACCGTCGTTGCTGTAGTGTTTGTGTGTGTATTACTTTATGATGGTAATCGTTGTATATGATATGTGTTATGATTCTTTATTATGCTGAGTTGGCATCTCCGCTATGTTGTTTTGCGACGTTATGCCCCATGGTATCTAGCATTTGTATTTTCGGTATGCCGAGCCGAGGCGTTTCAATCGTGATGTGCCGGGGAATGTACGTGCAAATTGTCCTTCTCGTCAAGAATACATTTCGAGTGTGGGCTCGAGGACACCGAATTCAGTTTCTCGAATTGGCTACCGAGACTTTCGGAGTTCGCGCTTGACAAGATCGAATCGGCTTTGAGAGGCCTTCAAGGATGTTTCATCGGTTGCTTGTTGTGTCGTCACCTTGATTTATTTGTTGTGAGTTGCGGGCGACCTTCTTTTATAAGAGGTCGAATGTAGTACCCGTGTTGTTTTTAGACTCTGCATTTTCTCTTTCTCGAGTCTATCGACTCGCTCGTGTTCGTTGATACTTTCGAACTTGTTACGTATTTCGGTTTAAATCGTTCGAGCAGTGTGATCTTGTTTTGGGTCAATCTGTTATCATTTGTGACTTTTTCGAGTTCGGTTCGATTCTTGTGAACCTTGTTCGGAAGTGACATCATCTGGTTTTACTAGTTCTCTTATTCGAAGTGGATCGGATTTGGAACTTCTGCATTTTCGACTCTGTCGACTCATTTATGTTCATTGACATTTTCTGAGCTTGTCCTGCCCCTTGCTTTTGTTGATCGAACGAGGGTGGTATTATTTCGGAATTACTCGTTCGTCGATGTGACTTTTCAATTGTTATTCCCTTTCCTGTGGATCTTATGCGAGTGTGCATCTTGTTGTTTTCACCGGATCTTGTTTTGTCTCGAGTCGAGATGTGAACCTCGGAGTTGTCGGTTGAACCTTATTGTTCTTCGTGATCCGAACATGATCGTTCGATTTTTGTTGTCTCGATCGTTTGTTTGTTCAGTTTTTGTCCTCGTTTCGTGATCGTTGAGCATTCAGGCTCCTTCCTAATCCCCTTAAGTTTGGGAAATTAGTCTCGTTTTCGATCTTCCAACTCTTGGGCGGTGGAATTCAGTATTAGTTCAGCGAATGGCTCGCGTTTCGATTGATGTACCGTTGGGTTGGTCAATCATACTGACTTTCGTTCGTTGTGTTTTGTGATTGTCGGATAATTGACTTGTCTATATTATCCGTTTGATGACGCTTGTCATTTGTTGGTTTTATTATATCCCTAACGGCGACGTTGTGTTGGTCACCGTGGAGCGTGTTTACACGCCGTATATTCCTTTGCGTTGTTTGTAACATTTCGCCGTTGGGCATTAGTTACGCATTCTTGTGTGTCTCGTTGAGTTTTTCCTGGCGGAATATTTCTTCTCCCTACTTGTTTTAAGTTTCGGGACGAAACTTCTTTTAAGGAGGGTAGAATGTAATATCCGCAATTTTCGATTTCCGGTAATTTCTTTTTTTTCGGTCGGAGTCCGTTTTGACGACTCGCTCATGACCGTTTCGTCATTCTGAGAATGATTAATTCTACACTTTTTGACATCCGAGTTCGTTTCGGTGTCGTTTCGTTGAGTTCTGTGCTTTTTAGCGACTTTTCCGCACTTGAGTTCGATTCTTGCGAATCTCATCCGAAACTGTTGTTTCGAGTTTCCCGCAAGTCCGTTTATCTTTGTTGGACGTGTTGTGAACTTCGGTTTGGTTATTCGATCACGTATGGTGATTTTCGGGCATTTGGGCCATTTTCGTAATTTCCCAAAGTTTGGGGTAATTACCTTCCGTTGTCGAATTTCGAGCCTTCGGGTGGTCGGAATCGTGTGTCCTACTAGCTCTTAGATTCGTCCTTGCGAGTACTTCATAACCGTATCTTCGGTTCGTATTCAGGTTCGGGTTTCGGTGTCGTTTTGTTGAATTCAGGATTACTAAACGACTTTTCTAAGTATGAGTTCGTCTTTGTTAGATCACCATTAATTTTTGGTAACTCCAAAAATTATAGATCTTGCAATATTATAGAACATCGAGTTAGCTTTCCAATGGTTTAAACGGTGAGTCAATCGAGTCGGACGAGAGAGTTATGGTCGTTTGATTTTGGCGAACACTCCCAGAGCCTTTCGGCCGATAGGGGGCCGATAGACTCTCTGCCGGCATCCCGTGGGGGTATCGGTTGGGCTATCGGCCGATAGGCCGGCCGATAGGTTCTGGCGTGTTGCACTATAAATGTGGTTTTGAGCGTGAGCAGCTCATTCTTTCCCAATTTTTTCCACCGAGTCGAGAGAGAGAGTCGAGAGAGGAGAGAGTTCTTCATCCAGGGTCGATTTTCATCATTTCTTTTCGGTTGTGAGGCTCGGATAATCAATCTAACGCGTGTTCTACGGATCTTAATGCTTGAATCACTCAAGGTAATATCTCTTGAAACCATACATTTTGGTATAGTTGGGGATTTTGGGTTTTTGACGGATTCTTTCCGCTTTGTTGATGGATTCTTGATGAATATGATTAATCTTGTTAGTATCTTTAGTTTCCCTACGGATTCATGGATATTTTGTGGATTTTTACGGAATCGAGAGGGTTTGGTTGTGGTCCGCCCTCGTTGTTGTTTTTGGTATGAATATACATGAATCGTAGGCGGGTTTCCGGTGTATTCCATTTCCATAATCGTTTAGAAGTGGTTGTGATTGTGCTATTCGAATCGTTAGGTTCATTTTCGTCGGTTCCTCGCGGTCGTGCTTGATTCTTCCGCTCCGCTCGTTGTCGTATTCCTTTTCGTTAGCATCGGGCGTTCGAAGCTTCGGTTGAGCCGTATCCGTTCGTGGTTCCGTGCTCGTGGTATCGAGGCAAGTACCTTGTCCATACAATTCTTGTTTTGTGAATATGATAATTGGTGATCGTCTTTATGTGGTTGTTTGATTGTTTGAAATGAGTTTTCAAAAGATTCGGTTTAGCCTTGTTAAGGGCTTGCTTTCAAAACGCGTGTGTTTTGTGAATGGTGTGGTTTGAGAATGATTATGTGAACTCTATGGATATGTTTGGCGTTGATGTTGCACTTGGTATTTGCGTGTGGACGTATATTGTTTCATTTCGGTGCATTGTGGTTTGACGTGGTGTTTTGCTAAGTGTTTGATGCTCTGGGTGAATTGTTTGAATATCCTTGATGTGATATGTTAATTGTGTGAATGTGTGGATACGGTTGAAGGTCTACGGTGACACATGGCACGTGATCATGTGGTCAGGATGCAACAAGTGATTGATCCAACCGTGAGAGCCTGAGATAATCTACGGTGGCACATGGCATGCGATCATGTGGCCAGGATGCAACAAGCGATTGATCCAACCGTGAGATGTGTGTGATTTGTTTCGCTAGCCAGCTCGAGAGGGTCCTTCGAGGCCACGGGTGGGACGTCGGTGGTGTCGTCCCGGTCCTAGGCGATGCGCGTGCGTGATTATGTTTCGTTGATTTTACGTCCGTTGAGGACACGTGATGTTGGGCTTTGACCCTGTAAATTGTTGGTGATTTCCTATTTGCGAAAACAAACGTTTGGGCTGTGACCTTATCGATCTTTTGGAAAGAGAAGGATTTTATAATCCTAAATTGTTTTCTATTAAAACTCTCGATGGCATTTTAAACTGTTTTGTAAATTGTTTCCCTTATTTGCGATCTTTCGGTTTTGGAAATGTTTACCCAAACTCTTGCCTCGGGAAGTACTTTTCTTTACGTTTGGATCTTTGAGGATTCCTGATTATTATTGTTCTTGGAACTTGTATTGTATGGCCCGTATTTTTTGCACTTGTACTTGCACTAGCAAAACAGTGGAGTTTTGCTAACCCCAGTATTCGGGGTGGATGTCTATTTTTGCATTCAGGTTTTGGAGCATAGCACAGGGTCGGCACGAAGGATGATGAAAGATGAACGATACTAATCACACGAGGTTCCGTTGACGTCGTATTGGTCCAGTTGTATTTTCTTTTTCCGCTGCGGTATCTTTTCCCCGTTGTACGGGAGTTTATTTTATTTTGACCCCTGCGTGGGTATGTGTCTGGGAATGAGTTGTATGTTATTATTGAAAGACCAAGTCGGTCTACTGAGTCATTTTAGCCTTAAAGGCAATGTTTAGATGTTTGATTTTAGTTATCAGCCTGGTAGATCCTCGAGGAGAGGGTCTACGGCGTGTAATATCCCTGAGTGGATTGGGGGTGTTACAATATTTGCGAGCGACTCAAGAACTCCTATTTTTAGGATAAGTTTTCTGGCCGATCAGTGGACATGTACACGGACACATTTCCGGATCGGGCATACTGTGATATCCATCTTGAGCTATATTGTTAATCGTTCATAGTCCATGTATGATTGGATGTGTTCGACGATTTGTGACTGATTGTTTCATACGCCCGAGGGGTAGGATTAATAGTCGGAATGTTTTCCTTGAAATCTATATATATGGATTGTATAATGTCGGAGGAATTGATTATCATGTATATATGACCCTGTGTTATGGGCGAAATACTTGTATTGTATTTTAGGTCGAGGCAAAGGCAAGGCACGGGAAGAGCATGTTGACGGCGAAGGGTTCGAAGGATACTAGTTCGGGGTCCCCACATCTTTTGTTGTCCGATTATGTTAAACTGTGTCATGTTATTTCCTGTTTCATTTAAATTGCTATCTTGTTGTATTGACATTTGAAGTATTTTCCATCTCTATATGGTTTATACTTGTTTTTCGGATCCTGTGTATTATAAGGCCGTTGGCCATATTTTTAATAAACTCCTAATCGGAGTAATGATTAATCATTGTGGTTCGGTATCACAAATAATATTTATTTAATTTGTTTTGGATATTGCCTGGTGGGTCCCAGTGTGGGGTCTACGGCACTGTAATAGCCGCCTTTTGGGGTGTTACAGATATAGATATAATAAACGAATATATCAAACGCCTTCAGTCGGCCAATTTAACATCATAGTGACAGTTCCAATTCAATAATAACGATTCAACGATGCCTCAGAACGACATTCACGTCAACAATAATAATCGATACATCGATGCCGCGAACCGGCTATCGATAACAAGATTCTCAATGCCTTAAACTGGCCGTTAACGAATAACAATCACATCTGGCATAATCACCGAAGGGTATTGCATCAAACAATTCCCGAATATCAACAAATCACGAAGAGACTAAGTCTCGAAATGATACAATACATTCATACACATATATGATAACATTAATCTCATTGACCAGTACAAGTATAAAACTTGCCTCAAACCGAAGGCGAAAAAGTCCTTCCACGATCAACGTCCTGGCACGAAACGACGAACGGCGCCTCCCGACGATCACAACACTCGAACAACCTTGAATGAAAATGATTCATTCAAAAACACAAAATCAATAGAAAACAACGACAAGGACAAAGCCCGATTCAAACACGAATCGATCACACCGCACGAACGAATATCATAGTTCTCAACTATAAATTCCAACATCCTCCAACACCTCGATGATCAATTAACAAGATCATTACGTTTTTAACACTTGTGAAATCCATTCAACAAGATTCACTTAAGAACAATTATCAAAACAAACATTTCAAAATGATAATATCACCAATATCATCAAATTGATCCTCCTACAATGATAATATTATCAATATTATCATTATCACCCCAAGAACATCATCAACTCAATAATCATAATGTCTGAAACAAAAATCCTTCATCAATACATCATGAATTCGGATTAAACAACAAGATTCACTCAACCATTTTCAAATTATGATAATCACCCCTTAAATTATCATAAATCCTTACTAAAATGGTTAAAATCTTTCAAGAACACCACCAACAACAAAAATCATCTCAAGGCTATGTTAATCATATAACAATCTTAACATAATCCTTCCTAGACATGATTAAAAACCTCCAACAATCTAAAACATCAAGAACATAATCCAACTCAAGTGATATTATCATGTTCTTCATCAAAAGTTTATCAAAACCATGAAGAATCATGATATACTCCATTAATCAAACAATACCTGAAGAAAACAACAACAAAAACTTGAAAATCACTTGAAGAACAAGAGATTGAGGGAACTTACCGAAGAAGAACAAGAAGAAGCCTCCAAACACCAAAAGAGCACCAACAAGCTTCCAACTTCAAGCTTCAATCCAAGCTAGGATGATCAAGATCGAGTTGGAAGGTGGTAAACATCAATAACAAGTCTAAACGGACGATTCTAGGGAGAGAAATTATGTTTTGGTTCGTGAGGAAATGAAATACGAAGCTAACATAAATAGACTGACAAACTCATTACGTACGTTATACACTATGGTTAACGTACGTAGGAGACATTACGTATGCTATGCCATGACATTAACGTACGTAATGAAAAATCCAGAACTAACTGGACTAAAATACGGAGGCCTTAACGTACGTAAACAAGAACTTATTACGTACGTTAACAAGACCTGCATTACGTACGTGGAGCTCACCTCTTAACGTACGTAAGGGCCCGTTGACTGCAATAGTGAGATCCGATCGGAAGATGCTCGGGGGCCACAGGCCGAAAGTGACTACGAGGAAGGTTCCTGCCACCTACCAAGCATTACGTACGTAACCTTACAGGCATAACGTACGTAATAGCAACACGCTAGCGTACGTAATGCTACATCCATAGCGTACGCTAAGGCTATGAACTTAGCCAAAAATCCAAACTCTCCAACCAACATTCAAACGACGAAACCAACCCGACGACAACTATAATATTTCGATCCCGAAATATTCCAATACAATATACATTGTATCAGTCCAAAACAACAACACTTGTACAATTCCAAATGAATATGTACAACTCAACACTAACACGAAAAAAAAAATTATTATCCCCGGATATTACAACATGTCCCTGTTAATTATTCAAACTGGACAATCCCTGAAAATCAAATTGAAAGTATTTATCAAATAGGATCTCTTGATTTCAAAACTGCATTTTCTGTTAAAATACATGAAGAAACTATTTCAATTCAACAAGAATTTCAAAATATTCCTTTATTATCCTTAGCAAGTATTCACAAATACTTAGAAAAAGGTTTCAAATATATGCATTATGGATTAATACAAACTGCTGTTAAACCCTTAGTTCGTAAAGGTATTAATGCCCCTATCTATCTTGCATTAAGAGATAAAATATTAAAAAAATATAAATCTTCTCTCTTAGCCATGATTCAAACTAATATTTGCAATGTTCCAATATATTTCAATTGTTCTCCAGATTTTTCAGTTGATTTACTTGATCCTTTAATAAAAGATTGATTAGTACTTGATGTACATCTCCAAGGAGATGAATTTCAAGAAACCTGCAAAAATTTTGCAATTATTTATAGAGTTCGCTTTAGATTAATGAATTCCCAATTAAATCCCAAATTTAATATAAAACCAACTTCTAAAGATGAAACTGTCCTACTTCAAATAGAAAATGATTACTCTTCAACATTTACTCCTAAAACATTAAAATGGAATGAGATAACTATTCCTAAGGTGTAACACCCCCAATCCGCTCAGGGATATTACACGCCGTAGAACCTTTCCTCAAGGGTCTACCAGGCTGGTAACAACAAACGAACAACTCGACAATGCCTTTAAGGCTAAAAAGACTCAGTATACCGATTTGGCCTTTCAATAAATACATACAACTCAATTACAATACATGCCCACGCAGGGGTCGAATACAACACACTCCCGTACAACGGGGAAAGAATACTGCAGCAGAAATAAAATACAACTAAACCAATAACATCATACGGATCCTCGTGTGATTAGTATCGTTCATCTTTCATCATCCTTCGTGCCGACCCTGTGCTATGCTCCAATACCTGAATGCAAAAATAGACATCCACCCCCCGAATACTCGGGGGTTAGCAAAACTCCACTGTTTTGCTAGTGCAAGTACAAGTGCAAAAATACGAGCCATACAATTCACATTCCACGAATAACAATAACCAGGGATCCTCAAAGTTCCAAACGTAACGAAAAGCACATCCCGAGGCATAAGTTTGGTAAAACATTCCAAAACCGAAAGATCACAAATCAAGGGAAACAATTTATAAAACAGTTTAAAATGCCATCGAGAGTTTTAATAGAAAACAATTTAAAATTTCCGAATCCTTCTATTTCCAAAATCAACAGGGGTCACAGCCCAAAGGTTTTGTTTTCGCAAATAGAAAACCGACAACAATTCACAGGGCCAGAGCCCAATATCACGTGTCCTCGACGGACATAAAAATCAACACAACATAATCACGCACGCGCATCGCCTAGGACTGGGACGAAGCCACAAATCCCACCCGAGGCCTCGAAGGACCCTCCCGAGCTGGCTAGCGAAACAAATCAAACACATATCACAACCATAAGTTATCTTGACATCGTACTCGCAAGTACCGATTCTCGGAGCCCTCTCCAGACCTACCCGATTAGATAACCTTATGGTCAAATCATACCAAATGGCCGTACTCGCAAGTAACGCGCCGCCGGAGGCCTCACGGGTCCCTACCCGGTAAACATCAATCGAACATACCCACAAGTTATCGTGACATCGCACTCGCAAGTGACGATTCTCGGAGCCCTCTCCAGACCTACCCGAATTGATAACCTTGTGGTCGAATCATCAATGCATAGAGTTCACAACGACAAGGGTTTCACATTTGCCACAATCACAAATATGTCAAATCATGAGTTAATGCCAACAACACTTAGCAAAACACCACGTCAAACCATAACGCACCGAAAAGAAACCATATACGTCCACACGCAATACCAAGTGCAACATCAACACCAAACATATCCATAGAATTCACATAGTTCACAAACCACACCATTCACAAAACACACGCGTTTTGAAAGAGGGCCTTTAACAAGGCTAATCAAATCTTTTGAAAGTTCAATTCAAACGACCACACAAACACATTTAGACGATCACCAATTATCATATCCACAAAACAAGAATTATATGGACAAGGTACTTGTCTCAAAATCGGCACGCAAGTATCCCGACGAACACGGCTCAACCGAAAAGCTTCGAAACGCCCGATGTTTTCGAAAAGGAAAACGACAACGAACGGAAGGGTTCAACTTGGTTTCTTCGCAAGAAACTCGACCCTAACAACATATAATCCATAAATCAACAATCATACGAGGAAGAATAATCGTAGAACGCCCGAAAACCCCTCTACGACATTCTACCGGACACCTTCAAGGCGTCGATCAAGAACTCGACCAAAACAACGAATCGATACGATCCAACCATGGAATAACAAGGGAAAAGATATAAAACATCTAAATAATCATCAATCCATCATAATCCTAAGTTAAATCGGATTAATCGGACGAAAACAACCAAAATACCCAAATTCCCCAAAACTAGATTTCTAGGAAATCTGACCTGATTCGGTAGATCGGAGGATGTTATTGGATGGATGATTGATGATATGAACCTCAAAACTTCATGGATTAATTGTATAACAACACTCCTCCATGATTAGCACAACCTCAGCCTCGGAAGAGAAGAAGAACGAGTGAGAAATGGCTGAGAAATACGCTGCCAGGCCTTAAATAGGCCGACTGCCGGCCGGGTTACGTACGTAACCGGCCATGGCTTACGTACGTAACCGGCCATGGCCGAACTCACTGCCTGGAAATGCCGGAAGCGTTACGTACGTTACCGGCCAGGGCCTTACGTACGTAACCGGCCTTACGTACGTAACTGCCGATCACTACCGCGCGGTACTCGGCGAGTGCTTTGGCCTCGGATGCCCGGCCATGACTCGGCCGGGACCAACTCCGACGGCCCGAACGACCCCGAAACCCGAACCTGAGTACGAATCGAAGATACGGTTACGAAGTACTCGCAAAGACGAATCCGAGCAGTAAGAGAACACACGATTCCGACCACCCGAAGGCTCGAAATTCGACAACGGAAAGTAATTACCCCAAACTTTGGGAAATTACGAAAATGGCCCAAAACGCCCGAAAATCACGATACATGATCGAAACACCAAGCCAAAGCTCGCAACATGAATAATAACATTAAATGAACTTACGAGAAAGTCGAAACAACAGTTTCGGACGAGATTCGCAAGAATCGAACTCAAGTGCGGAAAAACCGTTAAAAGCATGGAACTCAACAAAACGACACCGAAACGAGCTCGGATGACAAAAAGTGCAGAATTAATCATTCTCGGAATGACGAAGCGGTCCTGAGCGAGTCGTCAAAACGGACTTCCGCCGGAAAAAGAAATTTACCGAAAATCGAAAATTGCGGATATTACATTATATCCTCCTTAAAAGAAGTTTCGTCTCGAAACTTAAAAGAAGTAGGGAGAAGCAATATCCCGCCAGGAAAACTCAACGAGATACGCAAGAAACGCGTAACTAACGCCCAACGGCGAAACGTTACGAACAACGCAACGAAAAATATGGTGTGAAAACACGCTCCACGACGACCAACACAACGTCGCCGTTAGGGATATAATAGAACCAACAAGTGACAAGCGTCATCAAATGGATAATACAATCAAGTCAATTATCCGAACAATCACAAAACACAACGAGCGAAAATCAATACGATTGATCAACCCAACGGTACATCAATCAAAACGCGAGCCAATCGCTCAAGGGTTGGAAGATCGAAAACGAGACAAATTTCCCGAACTTAAGGGAATTAGGAAGGAGCCTGAACGCTCAACAATCACGAAACAAGAACAAAAACCGAACAAACAAACGATCGAGACAACAAAAATCGAACAATCATGTCCGAAATACGAAGGATAATAAAATTCAAACAACAACTCCAAGGTTCACATCTCGACTCGAGACAATATATAATCTGGTGAAAACAACAGGATTTGCATTCATATAAGATCCACAGGAAAGGGAATGGCAATAGAAAAGTTACAACGACAAACGAGTTATTCCGAAACAATACCACCCTCGTTCGATCAACAAAGGCAAGGGACAGGGAAAGCTCAGAAAATGTCAACAAAAGATGAAAATACAGATGTTCAAATCCGATCCACCTCGAATAAAGTAAACTAGTAGAACCAAAAGATGTTACTTCCGAACAAGGTTCACAAGAATCGAACCGGACTCGGAAAAGTCACTACGATAACCAGATCGACCCAAAACAAGATCACAGCTCGATTGAACGATGAAACCGGAATACAGAACAAGCTCAGAAAGTATCAACGAACACGAGCGAATCGATAGAATTGAGAAAGAGAAAATGCAGAAGCAAAAAAATAATACGGGTATTATATTCGACCTCTTCTAAAAGAAGTGTCGTCCCCGAAACTCACAACAACGAAATCAAGGCGACAACACAACAAGCAACCGACAGAAACATCCTTCAAAGGCCTCTCAAAGTCGATTCTGATAACTGCGCTGAAGCGCGAACTCCGAAAGTCTCGGTAGCCAATTCGCAATATTGAATTCGGTGTCCATCGAGTCCACACTTGAAATGTGTTACCGACGAGAAGGACAATATACACGTGCATGCCCCGGCACATCACGGTTGAAACGTCTCAGCTCGGCATACCGAAAATACAAATGCTCGATACAATGGTACAAAACACCGCAAAACAACATACCGGAGATGCCAACTCAGCATAACATATCAACGCATACAAAAATCACAACAACAACGGCATCGTTCGACGATTACAACATCCCGAACGATAGCCAGCACACAATCACAAACATCATAAAATAATCACCCATGTGTATAACGCACAAAAATCCAAGCTTTAACAACTCACACTAGTGCGACAACACGCAAATCACCACGAGGCGATAAACAGTAAACACCAGTTCACACCTCTCACAGAGGGCTAACAAAACATATGCGTGGCGAACGACTCAACGTTCACACCACCAATTCAATCACAATTCGGGGTTAACACCGTAACGAAAGTTCGAAAACCATACACGCATTTTCGGTCCGCAAACAGGAATGATAGGTTTTAAAAATGAAAACCACCTTTTGAAAACAGTTTGGAAACAACAGTTGATCTTGAGTATCATTTTACAAAAAGTAGTACAAACACCATTATCGAGACTTTGAAAATCATCTTGCGTCTGAACAAAAATGAGGACACCTTTCTTTTAGTGAAAACTTTCAGAATATTCGACACTTGGGTCTAAGCAACTGCATTTCTAAAAATAATTGAAAATATCTCAAAATATTTTGGTCCTCAATTGGAATAATTTTGAAACATATTGCGGCACTAGAAGGCACCTTGAAAGTACTGCGAGAAAATAATTCGTTTTAAAAGTACGTCTCGAATTTCAATTTTCTAAGATACTCAAGGTTTTCAAAAATAATTCAATGGGCTAGAATGCCCAAAAATTTCAGGTAATTACACGGAACATTATAACGCCGTGGGTCCCACGCCAGTACCCACCAGGCTAAAAACCATTTACAAAAACGTCAAAAAGCTGATGACGGTAATATTTCAAAAACTTACAAAAGCCATTTACAAAATACTAAATACCGTCATAAGAATTTCGCCAAAATGATCAAGGCCATAATGCCAAAAACTCGATTAAGGTAATTGGTTTTCGAAATAAAACTCAGTCGGTAAAATACCGAAATCCATTACAAAAGAACTCACACAGCGGATAAAATAAATACAGTTCGACATACACAGTCCAGCAACAATACTTCTCATACGAACGAAATATGAGAGTCTAATAGTCACGTATCAAGAAATCAAAATCCATAAGAGGATTCCGTCACTTAACAAATAATCATAAAAATAGCTCGTGTCACACGAGGCTCAACACAAATAAGGGAGACTTACATCCACAGGTCGCACGAAGATGATGATCGCCCACGATACTAATCACGACCAACAAACTCAGACGACGCGTCGCGACACAACTCAGTCAGATAAAATCCGACGAAACAAGACTCAAACAACACGACTTGACCCGACAGCCTAGGTTTCCACAACCTAAGCTCTGATACCATTTATGTAACACCCCCAATCCGCTCAGGGATATTACACGCCGTAGAACCTTTCCTCAAGGGTCTACCAGGCTGGTAACAACAAACGAACAACTCGACAATGCCTTTAAGGCTAAAAAGACTCAGTAGACCGATTTGGCCTTTCAATAAATACATACAACTCAATTACAATACATGCCCACGCAGGGGTCGAATACAACACACTCCCGTACAACGGGGAAAGAATACTGCAGTGGAAATAAAATACAACTAAACCAATAACATCATACGGATCCTCGTGTGATTAGTATCGTTCATCTTTCATCATCCTTCGTGCCGACCCTGTGCTATGCTCCAAAACCTGAATGCAAAAATAGACATCCACCCCCCGAATACTCGGGGGTTTGCAAAACTCCACTGTTTTGCTAGTGCAAGTACAAGTGCAAAAATACGAGCCATACAATTCACATTCCACGAATAACAATAACCAAGGATCCTCAAAGTTCCAAACGTAACGAAAAGCACATCCCGAGGCATAAGTTTGGTAAAACATTCCAAAACTGAAAGATCACAAATCAAGGGAAACAATATATAAAACAGTTTAAAATGCCATCGAGAGTTTTAATAGAAAACAATTTAGAATTTCCGAATCCTTCTCTTTCCAGAATCAACAGGGGTCACAGCCCAAAGGTTTCGTTTTCGCAAATAGAAAACCGACAACAATTCACAGGGCCAGAGCCCAATATCACGTGTCCTCGACGGACATAAAAATCAACACAACGTAATCACGCACGCGCATCGCCTAGGACCGGGACGAAGCCACAAATCCCACCCGAGGCCTCGAAGGACCCTCCCGAGCTGGCTAGTGAAACAAATCAAACACATATCACAACCATAAGTTATCTTGACATCGTACTCGCAAGTACCGATTCTCGGAGCCCTCTCCAGACCTACCCGATTAGATAACCTTATGGTCAAATCATACCAAATGGCCGTACTCGCAAGTAACGCGCCGCCGGAGGCCTCACGGGTCCCTACCCGGTAAACATCAATCGAACATACCCACAAGTTATCGTGACATCGCACTCGCAAGTGACGATTCTCGGAGCCCTCTCCATACCTACCCGAATTGATAACCTTGTGGTCGAATCATCAATGCATAGAGTTCACAACGACAAGGGTTTCACATTTGCCACAATCACAAATATGTCAAATCATGAGTTAATGCCAACAACACTTAGCAAAACACCACGTCAAACTATAACGCACCGAAAAGAAACCATATACGTCCACACGCAATACCAAGTGCAACATCAACACCAAACATATCCATAGAATTCACATAGTTCATAAACCACACCATTCACAAAACACACGCGTTTTGAAAGAGGGCCTTTAACAAGGCTAATCAAATCTTTTGAAAGTTCAATTCAAACGACCACACAAACACATTTAGACGATCACCAATTATCATATCCACAAAACAAGAATTATATGGACAAGGTACTTGCCTCAAAATCGGCACGCAAGTATCCCGACGAACACGGCTCAACCGGAAAGCTTCGAAACGCCCGATGTTTTCGAAAAGGAAAACGACAACGAACGGAAGGGTTCAACTTGGTTTCTTCGCAAGAAACTCGACCCTAACAACATATAATCCATAAATCAACAATCATACTAGAAAGGATAATCGTAGAACGCCCGAAAAATCCTCTACAACATTCTACCGGACACCTTCAAGGCGTCGATCAAGAACTCGACCAAAACAACGAATCGATACGATCCAACCATGGAATAACAAGGGAAAAGATATAAAACATCTAAATAATCATCAATCCATCATAATCCTAAGTTAAATCGGATTAATCGGACGAAAACAACCAAAATACCCAAATTCCCCAAAACTAGATTTCTAGGAAATCTGACCTGATTCGGTAGATCGGAGGATGTTATTGGATGGATGATTGATGATATGAACCTCAAAACTTCATGGATTAATTGTATAACAACACTCCTCCATGATTAGCACAACCTCAGCCTCGGAAGAGAAGAAGAACGAGTGAGAAATGGCTGAGAAATACGCTGCCAGGCCTTAAATAGGCCGACTGCCGGCCACGTTACGACGTAATCGGCCATGTCTTACGTACGTAATCGGCCATGGCCGAACTCATCACTGGAAATGCCGGAAGCGTTACGTACGTTACCGGCCAGGGCCTTACGTACGTAACCGACCTTACGTACGTAACTGCCGATCACTACCGTACGTTACTCGGCCAGGGCTGGCCTAGCCCCAGCATGCCCGGCCATGACTCGGCCGGGACCAACTCCGACGGCCCGAACAACCTCGAAACCCGAACCTGAGTACGAATCGAAGATACGGTTACGAAGTACTCGCAAAGACGAATCCGAGCAGTAAGAGAACACACGATTCCGACCACCCGAAGGCTCGAAATTCGACAACGGAAAGTAATTACCCCAAACATTGGGAAATTACGAAAATGGCCCAAAACGCCCGAAAATCACGATACGTGATCGAAACACCAAGACAAAGCTCGCAACATGAATAATAACATTAAATGAACTTACGAGAAAGTCGAAACAACAGTTTCGGACGAGATTCGCAAGAATCGAAAATTGCGAGCTTTGGAACTCAACAAAACGACACCGAAACGAGCTCGGATGACAAAAAGTGCAGAATTAATCATTCTCGGAATGACGAAACGGTCCTGAGCGATTAGTCAAAACGGACTTCTGCCGGAAAAAAAAATTTACCGAAAATCGAAAATTGCGGATATTACATAAGGAATTTATTTTCAAAAATCCTGAAATACCAAGAAATATGATTAAAAAAGAAATTAATCAAATAATTGAAGACAAAGATGGAAACATCATTTTAAAATTTGACTCAGTAAAAATTTATAAAGGAGAAAGTTCTACTTCTTCTAATAAATTTAAACCTTACAAATTAAAGATTCCTGAACCTAATATTAAATTCAAAACTCCTATCCCAGAATTCCAAAATACTGAATATTCACCTCCTAATTCTCCTACTATATCTCAAATAGATGTCATAACTAGTATCAAACCTAAAACTAAAAGTTTATTTTTTAACGTTAATCATAAATTCATTAATGAACATTATTATTACCCTAAAAATAATAAGCAGAGAGAATGGTATCAAAAATTTAGGGATGAATATCCTGAACTAACTAAAATTTTTTTGAAAGAATGGATGGATCATATGTTCAAAATTCATGAAAGTATTCCTTTGTTAGAATACTTTCAAACCTTTAATTCTGACAGAAATATTCAAAATGTTTTTTCTCAAAAACAAATAAATGTTCATAATACACTTCTTAAAAATTGGACTTTAATCAACAATGAAATCATTACTTCTATTCATCCTCCTTTACAAAATCTTAAGATATCCACTAAAGATGGGGAAGTTATTGCTTCTCCTTTTAAAAAGGGAAAAGAAGGTAATGATCCTATAACTCAAGAAGATATTAAAAAAGTTTATCAACAGGATAATTTTTCAAATAAAATATTACAAACTATTTCTAATCAGGTTAGTCATATGCACAAATTGCAGATTAATGCTGAAGAAAAAACAATTCCTAAATTTCCTAATGAAATATCAAAGCCTCATTTCAAACCTAATAAAACAGATCAAAAATTAATTCTACCTAAAACAAAGCTTCTTGACAATACTACTAATACTCATTTATTAGAAAGAGTTAATAAAAGTTTATCTAATATTGCCTCCTCTTCCAATAATTCAAAAATAAGTATTGTTGATTCCAAACCAGACATTAATTGTGTCTGCGAAAGTGATTCTAGTGCTGAAAATCTTATGGTCCTAATAGAAATTATTATAGAAGGCCTACTCCTCCTGATATTCAATATGAAGAAAGATCTCAATTTCAAACATCAAAATATGATGGTCAATCTATTCATCAATGGAATATTGATGGAAAATCAGAATATGAGATATTAAATACTCTCCAAGAGATGGGAATGGCTAAAACTGCCTATAAAATTCATAATTTAACTGATGATAATGCTGCGAGTCTTTTAATAACTGGTTTTACTGGTCAGTTAAAAAACTGGTGGGATAATCAATTGGCTTTAGAAGACAAACAATTCATTATGAATCATAAATCAGAATATGATTTAGAAGATGGTACTACTCAAGAAAAGGCTGATGCCTGTGACTTCCTATTAGTTACTATTGCCATGTATTTTGTGGGGAATCCCAAAGAAGAATTAAATTCTTCTCAAATTGTTCTTTCAAATCTTAGATGTCTTTCTCTATCTGATTATAGATGGTATAAGGATGTATTTTTAACAAATGTTTTGAAACGTCCTGATTGCAACCAATCTTTTTGGAAAGAAAGATTCATAGCAGGACTTCCCAAATTATTTGGAGAAAGAATTATTCAAAAATTAAAAAATGAAATGAATAATGAAACTATAAATTTCAATGAAATTACTTTTGGTCAAATGTTCGCTTTTATCAAAAAGGAAGCCCTTAATCTATGTTCAGAACTAAAAATACAATCCAAATACGGCAAAGATAAACATAATTCAAAAATTTAACTTGGTAATTTTTGTGAAGCCTTTGGCATGCAAAAGATACAAGCTCCTTCCACTTATTTCAAAAGAAAACATAATAATTATAGTAAGGAAAAAAGATTTAAAAAATATCGGAATATTTTAAACAAAAAACAGAACACATAGATAAACCTAAGAGAAAATTCAAAAAATCTTATCCTAAGTTTAGATCTGAATCATCAACAATTCAATGTTGGAAATGTCATCGTTTTGGTCACAAAGCTGATACATGTCCTATGAAGAAAAAAATTAATGAATTATTTAAACATGATCCTGAACTAAAGGATAAAATACTTAATTTATTTATTAATGAAATTGAACCTAGTAGTTCATATTCTGATTCATATTATGGATCAGATGACGAACTTTATAATCAAATTAATAATTCAAGTGATAGTGAAGATTATGGCAATCAAAGTTCTAATATTTATGTCAATATGATTAATAATAATATAAATCCTGAATTCCTATTAGATTTGGCTGATAAAATTCATGATCCAGAAGACAAGAAAGAATTACTTCAAAAAATCAAGACATTAATATTAACAAAAAATAAACCTAACAATGAACCTTTTAGTTTATCAAAGCTCTTTGATAAAAACATACCTACTACCTCAATTAATACAATGGATCTTAGAGAAGAAATTAAACTTCTTAAGAGACAAATTTCAAAAATTAATATGGAATTAGAACATATTCAAATCAATGATATGGAAAGAAATTCAAAAATATCTAATTTATAAGAAATGATTAAAAATATTAATCATGATAAAACAGAAGAAACAGTTTTTAAGAAAAAAAGAATTGGTCAAGATAGTGATGATGATAGTATTCATTTACCTATTAATAGAGATGAAATCAAATTAATAGAAGATTTGATTAATGAAGATCAATATATTCAAATTATCAATAAAATGACTTTTCATAAACATTACGTATATCTTACTTTAGCTATTAATAATTTCAAAACAAATGTTATATGTCTTATGGACAGTGGTGCTGATCAAAATTGTGTCAAAGAGTGATTAATCCCTACCAAATACTTTGAAAAAACTAAAGAAAGATTAGTTGGTGCTAATTCAACTCCACTAAATGTAAAATATAAATTAACTAAAGCTCATATTTGTAATCAAGGGTACTGTTTTAGGACTCAATTTATTCTTGTCAAAGATCTTAATATTGATATGATATTAGGAACTCATTTTCTTACTTCAATATACCCTTATGTTACTAATCACAAAGGAATAACTACCAAAATTATGGGTTATCCCATATTATTTGAATTCATAGATCAAATAAAAATCAAAGATATATCGTTATTAGAAGAATCATCTATTTTTAAAAACGTTAATTCAATTAAAAATAAGAAAGCCCAGATTAATCATCTTAAGCAAGAAATACCTTATCTCATAATTGAAGAACGGTTGAAAACTAAAGATATTATTCAAAAAATTGAAATTATTAGAAAAGAAATAATATCAAAAATATGTTCAGAAGTTCCTAATGCTTTTTGGGAAAGAAAACAACATACTGTTGAACTCCCCTGTGAAAAGAATTTTAAAGAAATTAATATTCCTACTAAAGCCAGACCCATTCAAATGAACAGAGAATTATTAGAAACTTGCAAAGTCGAAATTCAAAGTTTACTTGACAAAAAATTAATAAGGCCTAGCAAATCCCCTTGGAGCTGTCCAACATTTTATGTTAATAAAAGTGCTGAGAAAGAACGAGGAATACCTAGACTCGTTATTAATTACAAATCATTAAATAAAGTACTTCAATGGATTAGGTATCCTATTCCAAACAAAAGAGATCTGATTAATAGAATTTTTAGAGCTACTATATTTTCAAAATTTGATTTGAAATCAGGATTTTGGCAAATTCAAATAGCAGAAAAAGATAAATACAAAACTGCTTTTACTGTCTCTTTTGGACAATATGAATGGAATGTTATCCCATTCGGACTCAAAAATGCTCCTTCTGAATTTCAAAATATTATGAATAATATATTTACCCCCTATACTAATTTCATAATTGTTTATATAGATGATGTACTCATATTTTCTGAATCAATAGATCAACATATAAAACATGTTAAAACATTCATACAAGTTGTATTTAAAAATGGATTAGCCATTTCAGAATCCAAACTAAATTTATTTCAAACCAAAATTAGATTTCTATGTCATGATATATTCCAAGGAACCATTAAACCTATTTCCAGAGCCATTGAATTTACTTCAAAATTTCCTAATGAAATTACTAATAAGACACAGTTACAAAGATTTTTAGGATGTCTGAATTACATCTCAGATTTCTTTCCAAATCTCAGAATTATCTGCAAACCTTTATATCAAAGATTGACTAAAAATCCTGAACCATGGACATTAGAACATATTAAAATTGTTCAACTTATTAAAAAACAGATTAAAACCCTTCCTTGTTTAGGGATACCTAACCCAGATGCATTTCTTATTATTGAAACCGATGCATCTGAGTCTGGGTATGGGAGAATACTCAAACAAAAACTTTTACAAAACAATTCATCTAGTAAAGAGCAGGTTGTTAGATTTCATTCAGGGATTTGGCTTGGATCTCAAAAGAATTATTCAACGGTTAAAAAAGAAATCTTATCCATAGTTTTATGTATTTCAAAATTCCAAGATGACCTTTATAACAAAACTTTTCTGCTTAGAATAGATTGTAAATCTGCTAAGGAGATTTTACAAAAAGATGTTAAAAATATAGTTTCAAAACAAATATTTGCTAGATGGCAAGCCATCTTAAGTGTTTTTGATTTTGAAATAGAATATATAAAAGGATCTTCAAATTCACTTCCAGATTTTTTAACAAGAGAATTTTTACAGGGAAAAACTCCAGATGAATAATTATCAGTCCCTTCGTAATCAAGTTCTTTTTAATCCTCCTTCAAATGGTCTTAAAACCCTCAAATTACACATTGCCCTTGCCAAATATCATGTCAAATACTGGTCTTCGCTTGCTGACAGTTTCTCTTCTGATCCAACTTTTCACCCAATTTTTATTAATAATCTATTTACTGCTATTCATAGACTCAAGTATCTCGAGAAACAAGCTAGTCTTTATTTAGCTTGAAATTTTCAGATGAACAGCAAAGCAAGGATGCAAACTACTGAAGATTATACTTCAAAACCTATTTCCCATAGCCAGTTTCAAGTATTAGGTAATATTCCTCAAATTTTAAACAACTTTCCTCCTTTATCTTACAAACAAGCTATTCAAGGACCTAAACTTCGGAAAACTGATAATCTGGTTACTCCAAGGAAGGTTGGTTCAAAAAGAAAATCTATTCATACCCCTTACTTTACTAAACAAGTTGTTGAACATATTACTCTTACAAGATTTACAACAGCTCCAGACTTCAAAACCCTTCAAAGTATTATCCAAAGATACTTTCCTCAGGATTGCCATTGGTTCCTTGAAGATTCTTTAAAAACTCAAAAATTTTATGAATATATTTTGGTAGACTCTGGTTCTATTGAATTAGTTCATAATCCAGACCCTAAGAATCCTCAGAGGACTAGTTTTTCAAAATGCATTATTAAAAAGATTTTCAAATCGGATGAATGGACTTTCCCATTCTCAAACAAAAACTTTTCTGGAAACTTCACACCAAAAGGATATTCATATCGTGACTAAAAAAAAGCTTGGTTCTATACTTTCTTCAAAAGACCTTTCGATCATTCATGGTTCTTTACTTTCCATAAAGATTTTGTCAAAACTTATCCCATTTGGTTTTGTGAATGGTGGATTCAATTTGGACCAACTACAGACATTCTCCCTTCAAGTGTCTATTGTGCATTCAAATTTTATACTCAAAATGCCAAAGGATCTGAGTTTGAAAAATTCATCGGTTATTTTTCTGAATTCAAAGTCCCTTGGATATTTTGCTGGAATTTTCAATTTCAACGAGATCATCCAAATTTCTTATCCTATCTCTATCGTTAGAGAATTCAAAATAAAATGGTGGTCTAGTTTCACAACCTCGTATTGTGATTTAGATGTCGTTTAAACTTTCTTTTCAACAGGGAAAAAACCCTCATTTCCAAATTCAAAGATCTCTTCCAAACCAACTCATCCTATTATAGCAAAATCAAAAGCTAAGGATAAGAAAATTTGTAATGATATAAATTCGAGTTCCAATTTGTCTTCACAACAAATGAAGATCCTTCAAATGTTGGAAGACTGCCCAGAACTTGCAAAAGATTATATTCAATTACTCAAAAATAAGACAGAATCTTCTCATGCTTCAAGTGAAGGTTCTAGTTCTAATCAATATGCTCAGGATCCTGATGATGATTTCTTTATTGATCCTGATCAGTTCTAGTTTTCAAAATTCATTTTTCAAAATTCACTATTACCAATTTAGCAGTCTAAAGATGTAATTGGCTAGTCTGGTTCAAACGGTAACCAGTAAAGACTTATCAAATCCGTTTATAGGTGTGGTTTTCCTTAAAAATCAAGAAGAGTTACTGTAATACCCGTAATTTCGATTTCGGTAATTTTCTTTTTTTGGCAGAAGTCCGTTTTGGTGACTCGCTCATGACCGTTTCATCATTCCGAGAATGTTTAATTCTGCACTTTTCGACATCCGAGTTCGTTTCTGTGCTGTTTTGTTGAGTTCCGTGCTTTTTAGCGACTTTTCCGCACTTGAGTTCGATTCTTTCGAATCTCATCCGAAACTGTTGGTTCGAGTTTCTCGTAAGTTCATTTAATGTTATTATTCATGGTGCGAGCTTCGGCTTGGTGTTTCAGTCGTGTATCGTGTATTTCGGACGTTTTGGCCATTTTCGTAAATTCCCAAAGTTTGGGGTAATTACTTTCCGTTGTCGAATTTCGAACCTTCGGGTGGTCGGAATCGTGTGTTCTCTTAGTGCTCGAATTCGTCTTTGCGAGTACTTCGTAACCGTATCTTCTATTTGTATTCAGGTTCGGGTTTCGGGGTCGTTCGGGCCGTCGGAGTTGGCCCCGGCCGAGTCATGGCCGGGCAGTCTAGGCCCAGGCCGGCACTGCGGTAGCGCTCGGCAGTTACGTACGTAATGTCGGTTACGTACGTAACCCTTGACTGGTTATGTACGTAAGGATGCCGGCATTTTTGGGCAGCGTCTCAGCCATGGCCGGTTACGTACGTAAGCCCTTGGCCGGTTACGTACGTAACTCGGCCGCAGTGACTTATTTAAGGCCCCCGCGACGGGTTTTCACCATTTTTTCTCAATCTTTGCTTTCTCTTCCACGGCTGTGGACTTTGGTATCTTGAATCCATGTTGTTGAACATAAAATCCATGAAGTATTGGAGTTCATATCATCAATAATCAATCCTATAACATCCTCCGATCTACCGAATCAGGTCAGATTTCCTAGAAATCTAGTTTTGGGGAATTTGGGTGTTTTGGTTGTTTTCATCCGTTTAATCCGATTTAACTTAGGATTATGATGGATTGATGATTATTTAGATGTATTATATCATTTCCCTTGTTATTCCATGGTTGGATCGTATCGATTCGTTGTTTTGGTCGAGTTCTTGATCGACGCCTTGAAGGTGTCCGGTAGAATGTCTTAGAGAGGTTTTCGGACGTTCTACGATTATTCCTCCTCGTATGATCATTGATTTATTAATTATATGTTGTTAGGGTCGAGTTTCTTGCGAAGAAACCAAGTTGAACCCTTCCGTTCGTTGTCGTTGTAATATCCGCAATTTTCGATTTCCGGTAATTTCTTTTTTTCGGCGGAAGTCTGTTTTGACGACTCGCTCATGTCCGTTTCGTCATTCTGAGAATGATTAATTCTACACTTTTTGACATCCGAGTTCGTTTCGGTGTCGTTTTGTTGAGTTCCGTGCTTTTTAGCGACTTTTCCGCACTTGAGTTCGATTCTTGCGAATCTCGTCCGAAACTGTTGTTTCGAGTTTTCCGCAAGTCCGTTTAACTTTGTTAGACGTGTTGTGAACTTCGGATTGGTTATTCGATCACGTATCGTGATTTCCGGGCGTTTTGGGCCATTTTGTAATTTCTTGAAAGTTACGGGTATCCGTATCTGTAATTGTTGTCTCGACCCGTTTCTTGGTCGCGTATGACTAATTATGGTATTACGCTTTCATTTCGAGTCGTTTATGTTGTCCGCGAACTTTTCGTCGTGTTCGCCCGTGACGCTTTCGAAATCGGTCGCCGAGCTCGCGGTGGCGGATCGGGCCGGACAGTGGCGGATCGCCGGACGATTGTGGCACCGGCCGGACGGTGCGGCAGAACCGGCGAGCGCACGCCACGGCCGGAAGGCTGCGCGACGCTAACCGGCAGTGTAGCGCACGCCGCCGGTGGCCTAGCGACGCTATCGCCTCAGGTAGTGGGGTTTCGAGGTTCTCGACTCGGCCAGATCGGCGGGTAGCGCACGCCGCTTGGTCGTAGCGCACGCTAACCGGCGGGAGTAGCGCACGCCGGCCGACCAGCGAGCGACGCACTGGATAAGTTGGTTAGTCCAAAGGGCTACCGGATAAAGCCGCTAGCGCGCAGCTTCCGGCCGTAGCGCACGCTAGCGGAGTCGGGTCCGATGTGTTTGGTCGGCAGGTTGGTTGGTGATGCCGGGTCGTGTGGGCTGGCCGAGGGTACTCGGCCGATAGCGCACGCTAGTCCGGGAAGGCTAGCGCACGCTAGTCCGGCCCGAGATAAATATGGCCGAGTCACATTTCACTTCGTTTTTCATTTCCTTCCTTCTCCGTACGCGAATGGCGATAAATGGGCGACGAAGCAATGTTGTTTAAAAAAAAATCCATGAAGTTCTTGAGTTCATAACATCAAACAATCGTACGTTATCATACTTTGATCCAGATAATCAAGGTAATCTTCCTTAGAACCCTAATTTCGTGAATTTGGGGTTTTGCATTTTGTCCGATTCGTTCCGTGTTGTTGATTAATTCGTGATGGGTATGATTAATCTTGGTAGTATTCTCGTGTTTAACATCATTTAATCCATTGTTCTTCGTCGAATCGAAGTATATTTCTTGATTTCCTTCGAATTGACTTTTCGGGGGATTTGTCCCCGATCTCGTTTTTCATCCGTTTTCGATGGATCGATTATGGTTAAATGATGTTGTTAAACATATTCTATGGATTGTATATCCATATTTGAACTTGGAATTCCATTTTCGGGTTTTGACGGACGAATCGTGTTCTTGGCCGTTTTGGGGAAATCCTTGAACCTTCGTCATTTGTTCTTTGAATTCAACGGCTTTGAGTCGTGTTATGAAATTCATTTCATTGTTGTTATTGTCCTTCGTAGTTTATGACGCGAGTTGGCGATCGGTGGAGTCGGCGGGTTCGTAGTTGGTTTGTGTCAACCTACTTCGGTCGGTTCTTCGCGTTGTTCTTATTCGAGGCAAGTACCTTGTCCATACATTTCTTGTTTTGTGGATATGATGATTGGTGATCGTCTTGGTATGTGTGTGTGTTTGTTTGAAACGGGTTTTTCAAAAGATTCGACTAGCCTCGTTAAAGGCTCACTTTCAAAACGCGTGTGTTTTGTAAATTGTGTGGGTTGTAAGTGACTATGTGAATCCTATGGATATGTTTGGTGTTGATGTTGCGCTTGATAACGCGTGTGTGCATATATTATCTCATTTTTGGTGCATTGTGATTTGACGATTATGTCGTGCTTTGTGTTGGTTGCCTTTGGTGGATTGTATGAATATCCTTGTTGTGACATGTTAATTGTGTGAATGTATTTCGCTCACCTCGGGAGGGTCCGACGGGATCACGGAGGGAATTCCGATGGTATAGCCCTGGATTCACGAGTGCGGTTGTTTGTTTTGTGAATGTATCTGCTCACCTCGGGAGGGTTCGACGGGGCCACGGAGGGAATTCCAATGGTATAGCCCTGGATTCACGAGTAAAACTTCACGAGTGCGTGTGTATGTTTGGTGAATGTATTTGCTCACCTCGGGAGGGTTCGACGGGGCCACGGAGGGAATTCCAATGGTATAGCCCTGGATTCACGAGTAAAACTTCACGAATTGGTATATATATGATTTCGAAAACGCATTCTACTCACCTTGGGAGGGTCCGACGGGGCCACGAAGGGAATCCAATGGTATAGCCCTGGATTCACGAGTTGATGTTGTATTTTTGGTGACCAAGGTTTACGTATCTTGGGCGATCATATTGTATTGATGTTATGTCCGCCGAAGACACGTGACATGGGTTTTAACCTTGTATATTGCTGTTGGTTTTCTAATTGCGAAAACAAAACCTTTGGGCTGTGACCCTGTTGATTTTGGAAAGATTAGGATTTGATAATCCTAAATTGTTTTCTATTAAAACTCTCGATGGCATTTTAAACTGTTTTACAAATTGTTCCCCTTAATTGTGGTCTTTCGGTTTCGGAATGTTTTACCCAAACTCTTGCCTCGGGAAGTACCTTCCATTACGTTTAGATCTTTGATGATTCCTGGTCATTGTTATTCGTGGAATGTGAATTGTATGGCTTGTATTTTTGCACTTTGTATTTGCACTAGCAAAACAGTGGAGTTTTGCTAACCCCCGAGTATTCGGGGGGTGGATGTCTATTTTTGCATTCAGGTTTTGGAGCATGGCACAGGGTCGGCACGAAGGATGATGAAAGATGAACGATACTAATCACACGAGGATCCGTTGATGTCGTATTGGTCTAGTTGTATTTTCTTTTCCGCTGCAGTATCTTTTCCCCGTTGTACGGGAGTTTATTATATTTTGACCCCTGCGTGGGTAAGTGTTTGTAATAGAGTTGTATGTTATTGTTGAAAGACCAAATCGGTCTACTGAGTCATTTTAGCCTTAAAGGCGATGTTTAGATGTTTGATTTTAGTTATCAGCCTGGTAGATTCTCGAGGATAGGGTCTACGGCGTGTAATATCCCTGAGTGGATTGGGGGTGTTACAGTCGTTTTCCTTTTCGAAAGCAGCGGGCGTTTCGAAGCTTTCCGGTTGAGCCGTGTTCGTCGGGATACTTGCGTGCCGATTTTGAGGCAAGTACCATGCCCATACTATTCTTGTTTTATGGATACGATAATTAGTGATCGTCTAAATGTGGTTGTTTGGTCGTTTGAATTGAACTTTCAAAAGATGCGGTTTTGCCTTGTTAAAGGCTTATTTTCAAAACGTGGGTGTTTTGTGAATGGTGTGGTTTGTGAATGACTATGTGAATTATATGGATATGTTTGGTGTTGATGTTGCACTTGATATTGCGTGTGTTCGTATATGGCTTTATTTCGGTGCGGTGTGGTTTGACGTGGTGTTTTGCTAAGTGTTTGATGCCTCTGAGTGAATTGTTTGGATATCTTTGTTGTATGGTGCTATATATGTGATTCTGTGGATGTGGGCGGGGCCTACGGTGGCACATGGCATGCGATCATGTGGCCAGGATGCAACAAGCGATTGATCCAACCGTGAGAGCCTAAGAAAAACTACGGTGGCACATGGCATGTGTCATGTGGCCAAGATGCAACAAGTGATTGATCCAACCGTGAGCGCCAAAGTTAATCTACGGTGGCACATGGCATGCGATCATGTGGCCAGGATATAAAAAGTAATTGATCCAACTGTGAGATGTTGTGATTTGTTTAGCTAGCCAGCTCGGGAGGGTCCTTCGAGGCCTCGGGCGGGATCTATGGTATTACCCTGTTCCCAAGGCGATGCATGTGTGTGATTTGTTTCGCTAGCCAGCTCGGGAGGGTCCTTCGAGGCCTCGAGTGGGATTTGTGGCTTCATCCCGGTCCTAGGCGATGCGCGTGCGCGATTATGTTTTTTTGATTTTTATGTCCGTCGAGGACACGTGATATTGGGCTCTGGCCCTGTGAATTGTTGTCGGTTTTCTATTTGCGAAAACAAAACCTTTGGGCTGTGACCCCTGTTGATTTTGGAAAGAGAAGGATTCGGAAATCCTAAATTGTTTTCTTTTAAAACTCTCGATGGCATTTTAAACTGTTTGATAAATTTTTTCCCTTGATTTGTGATCTTTCGGTTTTGGAATGTTTTACCAAACTTATGCCTCGGGAAGTGCTTTTCGTTACGTTTGGAACTTTGAGGATCCCTGGTTATTGTTATTCGTGGAATGTGAATTGTATGGCTCGTATTTTTGCACTTGTACTTGCACTAGCAAAACAGTGGAGTTTTGCTAACCCCCGAGTATTCGGGGGGTGGATGTCTATTTTTGCATTCAGGTTTTGGAGCATAGCACAGGGTCGGCACGAAGGATGATGAAAGGTGAAAGATACTAATCACACGAGGATCCGTTGATGTCGTATTGGTATAGTTGTATTTTCTTTTCCGCTGCAGTATCTTTTCCCCGTTGTACGGGAGTTTATTGTATTTTGACCCCTGCATGGGTATGTGTTTGGAATTGAGTTGTATGTTATTATTAAAAGACCAAATCGGTCTACTGAGTCATTTTAGCCTTAAAGGCGATGTTTATGTAATACCCGGTATTTTTCTTTCCCTTGTATTTTCATTTTTGGGTATATTTCTCGGTCATAGTGACCCACATGTATCTTTCAGTGTGTCCTTCCTGTCAATTGTTGAATTGTACTCTCGTTATTGTTCGTTGTTTCAACTTTCCTCGCTTGAGTTCGACTTTGTTAGATCATCATTAATTTTTGGTGACTCCAAAAATGGTAAATCTTTGCAATATTATAGAACATCGAGTTAGCTTTCCAATGGTTCAAGCGGTGAGTCAATCGGAGTTCGGACGAGAGAGTTATGGTCGTTTTAGTGGAAGATCGTCACCGTCGGGCACCGTCGGAAGCCTTTCGGCCGATAGGGCGGGCGAAAGACTCAACCGCCGACATTTGTATGGGTATCGGCCGATCACGTCCGGAAGCCTTTCGGCCGATAGGCGGGCCGAAAGACTCAACGCCGGCATTTCAGATGGGTATCGGCCGATCACGTCTAAGCCTTTCGGCCGATAGGTGGGCCAAAGACTCAATCCGGCGGTATCGGCCGGGCCTATCGGCTGACTATCGGCCGATAGGTCTGGCGTGTTACACTATAAATGTGTCGTTTTGAGCGAGAATCGCTCATTTCTTCTTCTTTCCACCGCATCGCGAGAGTAACGAGAAAGAGGGTATAGAGGGGAGAGTTCTTCATCCGGTCGATTTTCATCATTTCTTTTTGGTTGTGAGGCTTGGATAATCAATCTAACGCGAGTTCTACGGATCTTAGTTCTTGAATCTCCAAAGGTAATGTTCTAAAACCCTACTTTTTGGATAATTGGGGATTTTGGGGTTTTGTCCGATTCTTTCCGTTTCGTTGATGGATTCATGATGAATATGATTATTCTTGTTGGTATTCTTAGTTTCCCTACGGATTCATGGTATATTTTCATGGTTTTGCGAAATCGAGAGGGTTTGGTTGTGGTCCGCCCTCGTTGTTATTTTTGTATGAATATACATGAATCGTAGGCGGGTTTCGGTGTATTCCATTTCCGTGATCGTCTAGAGTTGGTTGTGATTGTGTTGTTCGAATCGCTAGGTTCATTTCCGCCGGTTCCTTGCGGTTGTGTTCAACTCTTCCGTTCCGTTCGTGTCATCGTCTAATTAATCGAGGCAAGTATCCTTATGAACTTACGATCTTGACATAGTAGTTTTGTATGAGAAATTGTGTGTGTGTGTGTATGCTCACTACGGGTTAGACTCGACGGGGTCTCGGTAGGGGTTCACGAAGGGTGGATCCGCGAGCTTGCTTTTAACCACTACGGGTTAGATCCGACGGGGTCTCGGTAGGGGTCCACGAGGGGTGGATCCACGGTTAATTGTGGTGCATTTTACAAATGTGATTTGATCGTTGGCATTTCCTAAATGAGTGTTTTGGAAACTAAGATTTCTTGATGGCATGCATTACTATATGTGTAAGATGTAAGTTGTTCATCCGGTTACTTGTACTAGCGTAATTGCTAACCCCTCTGGGACCCGTTTTGGGAAATTCGTTTTATGAATTTCAGTCGTTCATCGGGACGAGCGGGTCTTGGACCGATACGGATGATGGCCATGCGTGATGATTGTGCATAAGAGATGTCTTCATGTCTTGTTGTCTTTTCATCTTTTATGGCTTTTGAACTAATGGTCGTACTCGAGTACTTGAGAGTTCTTGTTTGTCCAGATTGTGTTGTTGTGTTTATGTTGTGTTGGATGATGATGTTCTATTGACCGGTTAAACCGGGTGGATTGTTCGGTTTTGCGTCTTTATGACGTGGTGTTATTTTATCGCTTCGTGAGTCGTTGTGTATGATCTTTGTTCACCTGGTGGGTCCCATATAGGGATTCACGGCGCTGTAATATACCTCGGATATCCCGGGGTGTTACAGAAAATGGTATCGAGCCCTAGGTTTATGGATACCTAGGCTTGTTGGTTTATTGGGTCTTGTGGTGTTTGGTTTTGCACATCATCGTCACGCCATGATTCCTAGACTACCAAGGCCCGTAAGTTTTCTTTCCTCTGTTCATTAATTCCTTGTATCGCACCCTTGATTCTCGACTTGTGATTGTTCTTTTCTGTCGATCCTCGTATGGCTTTTGCTACTTATTTAACTCCGGTATGGATGCCGGAAGAGGTCGTGGTCGCGGTCGTGGTCGTGGACGCCCAGGGACGTGGGCGGCGGTGGGGCGGCCACGTCACGATCTTCGGAGCCGGCGATCGGGCGACCGTCATAGCCATGCTTCTTCTCGAGAGCGTGCCGATCTTGGTATCGCGGCCGTTATGCAATGATGGTGAACCAAATGGCGGCGATAGCTCAGCGGTTCACAACCCGGATCAGGCCCACGCTAATCGGGGAGGAGCGGACCGTTGGCTCCAAGATGTCATCAAGATGCATCCTCCTCAGTTTTCGGGAGCTTCGGACCCGGTGGGCTGGGAAGGGTGGATCAAGGAGATATCAAAGGTCTTCGTTGCCACTAACTGTCCCGAGGAACGTAGAGTCCCTATTGCTCAATACTTTCTCACGGGGGACGCTACGGACTGGTGGGAGGCCGTTGGGCCCAAAGACCATGCTGCTTCGTGGGCCGAGTTTCGGGAGTTGATGGAGACCGAATATTGCCGTGGCCGCCGATGTGCTCGGGTACATGCTTTTATGATGCTCAACCGCGGATATCCCCGTAGCTCAAGCTATTGCCGATTTTAATAAAGAGTTGGGTTATGTGAAGACCCAAGTTGTCGAGGAGAGTGACAAGATTTTCCATTTCTCCGACGGATGAAGTCGCGATTCGGGACTATATGTCGGGGCTCGTATGCACTACATTGAAGGATTATCGAGTAGGGCCCTTGCTTATGATATGTCGGTGACGGCGAGTGAGGCGGCCCGCGAGAGTAAGAAGCGTAAGTCCGCTGGGAATTTTTCGGGCCACAAAGGTGGGGGTCGCAGAATTTCACCGCTAACTTTTCACTGGCGGTGGCCCGGCTCGATCCATCGGGTTTCCCACAGGCCGCTGCCCCTTCTCGAGAGGTGAAGTGTTTTAACCGTGGCGGCCTGTGCCACATCACCGTAATTGCCCGAGTCCTTTGTTGATATGTAATCGGTGTGGCCAACCGGCCACAAGGCGCTTTCTGTGCCGAGAGGGAGAAAATCCTCGGCCCGTTCTTCTCATCCAGCGCCTAGGGAACCAAGTGTGAATCGGGATCGTTTGCTCCTCGGTCTCCGCCGAGTGCTAGTCGGGAAGAGGTCGGGTTCAGCCTCTAAGGGGGAGCTTCTAGTGTTGGCTCCGCCCACCCGCGTGTCTATGAGATGCGGAGAGCCGATGATCCAAATGGCTACGTAGCGGCAGTACCGTTTATATTCTTTCTCATCCCGTCGGTGTGCTTTTCGATTCGGTGCTACGCATTCGTTTATATCTCTCGGATTGTGTGCGCCGTTTGAGTCTCGACCGTTTGACACCTTGTGAGCCCTTCATCGTTAAGCTTCCTAGCGGTGATAGGATCGTTGGTAATCGTGGAGGTTCGAGACTGTCGTGCTTATTTGCGAGAGGACTTGGCCCTCTAATCTTATTGTTGTGAGTATCGAGGGTGAGGATTTGATCCTTGGTGATGACTAGCTCGAGCGGCATGGTGCGATCATGAACTACCGCACGAGAATCATCACCATGTTGGCCGATGATGGCAAGAGCACTCTTTCGCCGGGCGAAAGAGGGGGAACCAGAAACTCGTTATTAACGCCTTGAAGGCGATGAGACTCTGCGAAAGGGGTGTACCGGTTATTGGTGTTACGCCTTGAAGGCGGAGAATGGTGGAGTCGAGCTTTCATCGATTCCAATCGTTAGTGAGTTTCCTGATGTTTTTCCTGACGAGTTGCCGGATTGCCACCGGAACGTGAGGTTGAGTTTGCTATAGAGTTAGAGCCGGGTGCGGCTCCGATTTCAAGGCGCCCTATCGCATGGCACCTTCAGAGATGTCCGAGTTGAAGAAGCGGTTGAGTGAGCTTCTTGAGTCGGGGTATGTTCGACCGAGCGCCGCCTTGGGGCGCACCGGTCTGTTTGTGCGAAAGAAGGATGGTTCGCTACGTTTGTGTATCGACTATCGCGAACTAAACAAGGTGACCATCAAGAACAAGTATCCTTTGCCGAGAATTGATGACTTGTTCGATCGATTGCAGGGAGCTGCGGTATTCTCGAAAATTGATTTGAAATCGGGTACTATCACTCCGGGTGAGAGAGTCCGATGTGCCGAAGACAGCTTTTCGGACGAGATACGGACATTATGAGTTTGTAGTTATGCCTTCGGGTTAACTAATGCGCGGCGGTGTTCATGCGATTGATGAACAAAGTTTTTATCGAGTATTTGGATAAGTGTGTCGCCGTCTTCATTGCGATATTCTTATTTATTCGAGGAACGAGGAAGAGCATGCCCATCATTTGCGGGTAGTGTTAGACATTTTGAGGGCCGAGCAACTCTATGCGAAGTTCTCGAAATGTGAGTTCTGGCTGAAAGAAGTGATGTTTTTGGGTCACGTGATTTCGGCCGAGGGGGTTCGTGTGGATCCGCAGAAGATTGAGGCAGTGTTGGATTGGGCATCGCCCACAAATGTGAAGGAGGTCCGTAGTTTCTTGGGTTTGGCTGGCTACTACCGTAGGTTCGTCGAGGGTTTCTCAAAACTAGCTCGACCACTTACACAGTTGCTCCAGAAATCCGAGAAGTTCGTCTGGACCGATGAGAGGCAGTCGAGTTTTGAGGAGCTGAAGAGGCGTTTAACTTCAGCCCCGGTTTTGGCATTGCCATGTGGCAACGAGGGTTTTGCCGTTTATAGCGATGCTTCGGGTCAGGGCCTTGGGTGCGTATTGATGCAGCACGGCAAGACCATTGCCTATGCGTCGAGACAGTTGAGGCCATATGAGCTTAACTACCCTACTCATGATTTGGAGTTAGCGGCAGTCGTTTTTGCGCTCAAGATTTGGCGTCACTATCTTTTCGGCTCTGCATGTCAGATTTTTACCGATCATAAAAGTCTGAAATACATATTTACTCAGCGAGAGTTGAATATGAGACAGAGGAGATGGTTAGAGTTGATTAAGGATTATGACCTCGAAATCCTTTATCATCCGGGTAAGGCGAACGTCGTGGCCGACGCCTTGAGTCGGAAACCAGTTGCATTGCGATCGCTTGAGATCCTTACGTCTCAGTCTGAGCTTCGGAGAGCCTTGATCGAGTTAGATGTTGAGGTCTCGTTGCCGGGAGCTGTTGGGCAACTTTGTGCTTTAGAGATTTCGTCATCCTTGATCGACGAAATTAAGCTGAAGCAGTTAGAGGATCCGATGATTACTCAAATCCGAGAGAACGTTCTTAAAGGAAAATCTCCTGGATTTGTGACTCACGAGGATGGTGTTTTGAGATTCCAGAGTCGGCTTTGTGTGCCGAACGACCCAGAGTTGAGGCAGAGTATTTTACGAGAGGCCCATGCTACGCCTTATTCTGTTCATCCTGGTTCGAGTAAGATGTACAAGGACCTGAGAAGGAATTTCTGGTGGAATGATATGAAGGATGAGGTCGCACAGTTTGTAGCGAGATGTTTGACTTGCCAGCAGGTCAAAATCGAGCATCAGCGACCGGCTGGGTTATTGCAGTCACTTCCCGTTCCGGAATGGAAATGGGAAGACATATCGATGGATTTCATTACGAGTTTGCCGAGATCGAGATCAGGCATGAATATGGTTTGGGTGATTGTTGATCGTCTGACCAAGTCGGCACATTTTCTGGGCATCAAGGACACTTGGGGCCCGGAGAAGCTGGCCCGTATATTTATCGCACAGATTGTGAGGCTTCACGGTACTCCGAAGTCTATTGTTTCGGATCGTGACGGCCGTTTTGTATCGCACTTCTGGCAGGCGGTGCATAAGGCGTTGGGTACCCGGTTGCGTTTGAGTACCTCTTTTCATCCCCAGTCAGATGGACAGTCGGAACGCACTATCGAAACGTTCGAGGACTTGTTACGTGCTTGTGCTCTTGACTGGAGTAGTGACTGGGAGGAACATTTACACGATTGAATTCACGTACAACAAATTGGCACGCGTCGATTCGGATGGCACCGTATGAGGCACTTTATGGCGGCGATGTCGATCGCCGATTTGTTGGAATGAGGCGTCCGATTTAGTCGGGACCGAGCCGGATGTCGTTTTAGAGACGAGGCGGAAGATAGAGTTAATTCGAGAACGGATGTTGATCGCCCAGTCGGCCAAGTCGTATGCCGACATCCGTCGTCGACCCTTGGAATTCGAGGTGGGAGACCACGTTTTGTGAAGGTGTCGCCGACGAAAGGAGTATTCCGCTTCGGGAAGAAGTTTAAGTTGAGTCCGAGATTAATTGCACCAATCGAGAAACTCGAGCGAGTCGGTGGTGTAGCATACCGTTTGGCGTTACCCCGGCCTTGAGTCATCTTCATAGCGTTTTTCATGTTTCCCAGCTGAGGAAATATGTTCCAGATCCTAGTCACGTCATCGATTATGGCGAGATTGATATTGCTGAAGATATTACTTTTGAAGAGCGTCCTTTGAAAATTTTGGAGCATCGTGAGAAACGATTGAGGCATAAGACCATCCCTTTGGTCAAGGTGCAATGGTCGAGACACGGTGTCGAGGAGGCAACTTGGGAAACCGAGGATAACATGCGTGCTAGGTACCCCGAGTTGTTTGTCTCTTAAGTTTCGGGACGAAACTTATTTTTAGAGGGGTAGAATGTAATACCCGGTATTTTTCTTTCCCTTGTATTTTCATTTTTGGGTATATTTCTCGGTCATAGTGACCCACATGTATCTTTCAGTGTGTCCTTCCTGTCAATTGTTGAATTGTACTCTCGTTATTGTTCGTTGTTTCAACTTTCCTCGCTTGAGTTCGACTTTGTTAGATCATCATTAATTTTTGGTGACTCCAAAAATGGTAAATCTTTGCAATATTATAGAACATCGAGTTAGCTTTCCAATGGTTCAAGCGGTGAGTCAATCGGAGTTCGGACGAGAGAGTTATGGTCGTTTTAGTGGAAGACTGTCAGCTGTCGGGCACCGTCCGGAAGCCTTTCGGCCGATAGGGCGGGCCGAAAGACTCAACTGCCGACATTTGTATGGGTATCGGCCGATCACGTCCGGAAGCCTTTCGGCCGATAGGGCGGGCCGAAAGACTCAACTGCCGGCATTTCTGTATGGGTATCGGCCGATCACGTCCGGAAGCCTTTCGGCCGATAGGGTGGGCCGAAAGACTCAACTGCCGGCGGGTATCGGCCGGGCCTATCGGCCAGCCTATCGGCCGATAGGTCCTGCTGTGTTACACTATAAATGTGTCGTTTTGAGCGAGAACTGCTCATTTCTTCTTCTTTTCCACTGCATCGCGAGAGTAACGAGAAAGAGGGTATAGAGGGGGAGAGTTCTTCATCCGGGGGTCGATTTTCATCATTTCTTTTCGGTTGTGAGGCTTGGATAATCAATCTAACGCGAGTTCTACGGATCTTAGTTCTTGAATCTCCAAAGGTAATGTTCTAAAACCCTACTTTTTGGATAATTGGGGATTTTGGGGTTTTGTCCGATTCTTTCCGTTTCGTTGATGGATTCATGATGAATATGATTATTCTTGTTGGTATTCTTAGTTTCCCTACGGATTCATGGTATATTTTCATGGTTTTGCGAAATCGAGAGGGTTTGGTTGTGGTCCGCCCTCGTTGTTATTTTTGTATGAATATACATGAATCGTAGGCGGGTTTCCGGGTGTATTCCATTTCCGTGATCGTCTAGAGTTGGTTGTGATTGTGTTGTTCGAATCGCTAGGTTCATTTCCGCCGGTTCCTTGCGGTTGTGTTCAACTCTTCCGTTCCGTTCGTGTCATCGTCTAATTAATCGAGGCAAGTATCCTTATGAACTTACGATCTTGACATAGTAGTTTTGTATGAGAAATTGTGTGTGTGTATGCTCACTACGGGTTAGACTCGACGGGGTCTCGGTAGGGGTTCACGAAGGGGTGGATCCGCGAGCTTGCTTTTAACCACTACGGGTTAGATCCGACGGGGTCTCGGTAGGGGTCCACGGAGGGGTGGATCCACGGTTAATTGTGGTGCATTTTTACAAATGTGATTTGATCGTTGGCATTTCCGGAAATGAGTGTTTTGGAAACTAAGATTTCTTGATGGCATGCATTACTATATGTGTAAGATGTAAGTTGTTCATCTGGTTACTTGTACTAGCGTAATTGCTAACCCCTCTGGGGACCCGTTTTGGGGAAATTCGTTTTATGAATTTCAGGTCAGGTTCATCGGGACGAGCGGGTGCTGGACCAGTACACGGATGATGGCCATGCGTGATGATTGTGCATAAGAGATGTCTTCATGTCTTGTTGTCTTTTCATCTTTTATGGCTTTTGAACTAATAGCTGTACTCGAGTACTTGAGAGTTCTTGTTTGTCCAGATTGTGTTGTTGTGTTTATGTTGTGTTGGATGATGATGTTCTATTGACCGGTTAAACCGGGTGGATTGTTCGGTTTTGCGTCTTTATGACGTGGTGTTATTTTATCGTTTCTGTGAGTCGTTGTGTATGATGCTGTTCAGCCTGGTGGGTCCCATATAGGGATTCACGGCGCTGTAATATACCTCGGATATCCTGGGGGTGTTACAGTTTAGATGTTTAATTTTAGTTATCAGCCTGGTAGATCCTCGAAGAGAGGGTCTACGGCATGTAATATCCCTGAGTGGATTGGGGGTGTTACATAAATGGTATCGGAGCTTAGGTTGTGGAAACCTAGGCTGTCGGGTCAGTGGTGTCTATTGAGTTTTGTCTCGTCGGATTTTGTCTGACTGAGTCCTGTCGCGACACGTCGTCTGAGTTTATTGGTCGTGATTAGTATCGTGGGGCGATCATCATCTTCGTGCGACCTGTGGCTGTAAGTCTCCCTTCTTTGTGTTGTGCCTCGTGTGACACGAGCTACTTTTATGATTATTTGTTCAGTGATGGAATCCTCTTATGGATTTTGATTTCTTGATATGTGGTTATTTGACCCTCATATTTCGTTCATATGAGGAGTAGCATTGCTGGATTGTGCATGTTGAACTGTATTTCTTTTATCCGCTGCGTGAGTTCTTTTGTAATGGCTTTCGGTATTTTACCGACTGAGTTTTATTTCGAAAACCGATTCCCTTAACCGAGTTTTTGGCATTATGGCCTTGATCGTTTTGGCGAAATTCTTATGACGGTATTTAGTATTTTGTAAATGGCTTTTGTGAGTTTTTAAAATATTACCGTCATCGGCCTTTTTGGCGTTTTTGTAAATGGTTTTATCCTGGTGGGTTCCGGCGCGGGACCCACGGCGCTATAATGATCCGTGTAATTACCTGACGTTTTTGGGCATTCTAGCCCATTGAATTATTTTTGAAAACCTTGAGTATCTTAGAAAATAAATTTCGAGACGTACTTTTAAAATGAATTATTTTCTCGTGGTACATCCAAGGTGCCACAATATGTTTCAAATTCTTCTACCCCGAGGACCAAAATGTTTTGAGATATTTTCAATGTTTTAGAAACATTTTTTTTAGACCCGAGGGTCGAATATTCTGAAAATTTTTCACTAAGAGAAAGTGTCCTCATTTTTATCAAATGCGAAATGGTTCTCCAAAGTCTCAATAATGGTGTTTGTACTACTTTTTGTAAGGTGATACTCAAGATCTACCGGTGTTTCCAAATTGTTTTCAAAAAGGTGGTTTTCGTTTTTAAAACCTATCATTCCTGTTTGCGGACCGGAAATGCATGTATGGTTTTCGAACTTTCGTTACGGTGTTAACCCCGAATTGTGATTGAATTGGTGGCGTGAGCGTCGAGTCGTTCGCCACGCATATGTTTTGTTAGCCCTTTGTGGGAGGTATGATGACGATCTTTAATGTTATCATTTTATGGTGGCTTGCGTGTTATCGCACCTGTGCGAGCTGTTAGAGCTAGGGTTTATATGATTGTGTACATCTGTGATTGTTTCATGATGTTTGTAATTATGTGCTGGTTATTGTTCGGGCCATTAAGGTCACCGAACGATACCGTCGTTGATGTAGTGTTTGTGTGTGTATTAATTTACAATGGTAATCGTTGTATATGATATGTGTTATGATTCCTTGTTGTGCTGAGTTGGCATCTCCGCTGTGTTGTTTTGCGACGTTATGCCCCATTGTATCTAGCATTTGTATTTTCGGTATGCCGAGCCGAGGCATTTCAACCGTGATGTTCCGGGGCATGCTCGTGCAAATTGTCCTTCTCGTCGGTAACACATTTCAAGTGTGGACTCGAGGGACACCGAATTAATTTTTGCGGATTGGCTACCGAGACTTTCGGAGTTCGCACTTCAGCTCAGTTATCAGAATTGGCTTTGATAGGCCTTCGAAGGATGTTTCTATCGGTTGCTTGTTGTGTCGTCACCTTGATTTCATTGTTGTGAGTTTCGGAGATGACACTTCTTTTAGAGGAGGTCGAATATAATACCCGTATTATTTTTGGCTTCTGCAATTTTTCTTTCTCAAGTATACCGACTCGCTCGTGTTCGTTGATACTTTCTGAACTTGTTCTGTACTTTGGTTTCATCGTTCGAACGAGCTGTAATCTTGGTTTGGGTCGATCTGGGTTCGATTCTTGTGAACCTTATTCGGAAGTAACATCGTCTGGTTCTATTAGTTCTTTTATTCGAAGTGGATCGGATTTGGAACTCTTGTGTTTTCGACTCTGTCGACTCATTTATGTTCGTTGACATTTTCTGAGCTTGTCCTGCCCCTTGCTTTCGTTGATCGAACGAGTGTGATATTGTTTCGGAATAACTCGTTTGTCGTTGTGACTTTTCAATTGCTATTCCCTTTCCTGTGGATCTTATGGGAATGCACATCCTGTTGTTTTCACCGGATCATATATTGTCTCAAGTCGATATGTGAACCTTGGAGTTGTTGTTTGAATTTTATTGCCATTCGTGATTCGAACATGATTATTCGATTTTTGTTGTCTCGATCGTTGTGGTTCGATCGTTTGATTGTTCGGTTTTTTGTTGATCTCATTGTAACACCCCCAATCCACTCAGGGATATTACACGCCGTAGACCCTCTCCTCGAAGATCTACCAGGCTGGTAACAACATTTAATATCTCGACAATGCCTTCAAGGCTAAATGACTCAGTAGACCGATTTGGTCTTTCAATAAAAATATACAACTCAATTACAACATATATGTAATATCCGCGTTTTCTATCCTTGGTAATTTCTATTTTTGGTGCATATTCGTTTCGGACAACTCGCCTGTCACTATTTTGTAATTCTGAACCTATTTTGTTCTTGGAGTTTTCCGTTTAGACGGGTCTTGATAATGTTTTTACGTAATTTCATCTCGTGTTATATTCTGTCTCATGTGTATTCGATTCTCGTTAAACTCGTTCGATTTCGTCGTTTTCTTACTTCCATGAGTTCGTATGCTTGTGTAGAGCATGTTGCGAGTTTCGGATTGTTAATCCGACGTTGTGTCGTGATTTTCGGATGTTTGGGCCGTTTTGTAATTTCCTAGAAGTTTAGGAAATTGTCCCTTATTCGACTTTGGTTGTGTACCTCGGATCGTTTTGGGTTCCGTACTTCCATTTCGTGTTATTGTTGCCCAAATATCGATCCTGTTGCTTTTAATCTCCTTAGGATCATTTTTCGTCATTTTGGGACCCGAGGGGGTGTGGGCGCGGCACAAGGATTGTGAGCCGCGGCACACACATCGCCGATTGTTGCCTAAACAAAGCGTGCCGTGTGCCGCGGCACAAGGATTGTGCGCCGCGCGGCAACAGTCGAGTGCCGCGGCACACTTGTCCGGCCGCGGCACACCGTGTGACACTTGCCGGCCAAAATCGATCATGCCGCGTGCGCGGCACTGGCTGGCATGCCGCGGCACATGCCGAGTCCGAGCCGCACACTTCGGATGAGCCGCGGCACAACGAGCGGTCGGCCACCACCAGGCACAATTTTGGCTGCATGCCGCGGCACAGTTTATCTGAGCCGCGGCACACGGCGCGGTCAGCGCTATATCAGCGTTTTATTCAGCGAAATCCCTCATTTCCTTCCCCCTTCTTCAACCGTGCGAGAGAGAGAGAGACTTGAGAGGGAGAGTTCCTCCATACACCACTTATTTGTGTAGATTTCTTCATCTCTTTTCGATCGGGTGGCTCGGATTGTGGATCTAACTCGTGGTTTTCGGATTTTAGTGCTTGATTATTCAAGAGGTAAGAATTCCTTTAACCCTAGTATGATTCTTGGGTAGGGTTTGGTGGTGATCTTGTGTTTTGATTCGAATTAACCGATGTTGTTATTAGGTTTTGATAGTATTTTCGCGACCCATGCTTTTCTTGTTTTTGATTGGGATGAAATCCCGTTGTTTTACCATTGACCGATTTCATTTCCTTATGCACTCTTGGTGTCCGATGAATTGTCCCAACGGGTAGAATTAGGATTAATTCTTACCTTTCCGCATTATTGAGACTTGTGTATACCGTTATTGTGTTAGGATTGGATTCGGGAGGATTGTTCGAACCGAAACCTATCCCGTCGTCGTTTCCTTCGTTTCGTTTCATTCAAGGCAAGTACATGTATTACATTTCGTTATGTATATTGTGATTTTCGAAATGAATGATGAATGGTGATTTTTGGGTGCGTGAGTTGTGTCCTTCCACCCGGAGTGTCCGACGGGATGTCTGGGGGTCGATACTAAGGGGTACGGCCGCGGAAGTGGACTTGGGTGCGTGTGTGATTGAACTTCCACCCGGAGTGTTCGACGGGATGTCTGGGGGTCGATACTAAGGGGTACGGCCACGGAAGTGGTATCCCACCCGGAGTGTTCGACGGGATGTCTGGGGGTCGATACTAAGGGGTACGGCCACGGGATACCAGTTGTAATTTTGTGATATCGTGATGATTGAAATGGATGTGATTGCCAATGTAGTATTCCGGAATATATATGTGGCAAATGACCTATGTTTGAGATGATTGTGTAAAACCGTATTTTTGTATATAATGTTGTGTAATTGTGTACTTGCACTAGCTATTCGAATGCTAACCCCTTAAATGGGGGAAATGCGTCTTATGCATTTAGTGCAGGAGAGGCGAGAGCGAGGCACGGGCGCGCACGCGAAGGATGGGATGGCTTGATGATAGTGGCTCGAGTCTGTATTGTTTATTTTTATGTTTTGTCATTGCATATGTCGTGTATTGGAGTCAAACTGTTTATTCTTGAACTTGGTTTAAGTCCCCTGCGTGGGCAACGAATTGATATCTACTTTATGTTTTATGTACTCCGTTGAAATGTTTTGGCCGAGGCCACGGCCCTATTTACTTTTGAGTGCATCTTTTGGGGATTCCATTGTGGTTATGTGTCATGTGTTAGCCTGGTAGGCCTCAAGAGGGTTCTACGGCGTGTAATGTCCCATTTGCGAATTGGGGTGTTACAATATACCCACGCAGGGGTCAAAATACGATAAACTCCCGTACAACGGGGAAAAGATACTGCAGCGGAAAAGAAAATACAACTAGACCAACACGACATCAACGGATCCTCGTATGATTAGTATCGTTCATCTTTCATCATCCTTCGTGCCGACCCTGTGTTATGCTCCAAAACCTGAATGCAAAAATACACATCCACCCCCCGAATACTCGGGGGTTAGCAAAACTCCACTGTTTTGCTAGTGCAAGTACAAAGTGCAAATACGAACCATACAATTCACATTCCACGAATAACAATAACCAGGAGTCCTCAAAGATCCAAACGAAACGAAAAGTACTTCCCGAGGCAAGAGTTTGAGAAAACCTTTCAAAATCGAAATATCATAAATCAATGGAAATAATTTATAAAACGGTTTAGAATGCCATCGAGAGTTTTAATAGAAAATAATTTAGGATTATCAAATCCAACTTTTCTAAATCCAAAGGACAAAAGGGGTCACCGCCCCAAAGGTTTACTTTCCACAAAAAATGACATTTACCAAACCGTTGGGATTTTAGCCCAAAATCCATAAAATGACTTTTACAAAACCATTGGGATTTTAGCCCCAAATCTCATCAACTCACAGTATACAAGAACGACCACAAGGTTCGTCTTCCAACGTCAAAATCCACAATTAAAGGATTTAACACAAACAACAAATACTCTAGAGCCATCCTAGCCAAGTAGGCCAAACGAACAACTTACCTCTTACACACTTAGTCAATGCATGCAATCATGAAAACCGTTCAAAAGCACTCATTTCCGGAAATTCCATTATCAAATCACATTTGCAAAATGCACCACAATTAACCGCTGACCCACCCCTCCATGGATCCCTACCGAGACCTCGTCGGATCTAACCCGTAGTGGTTAAAAGCAAGCTCGCGGATCCACCCCTCCGTGGACCCCTACCGAGACCCTGTCGGATCTAACCCAAAGTGAGCATACACACACACGTTACTCATGCAATACTAACATGCTAAGAATGTAAGTTCATTAAGAATACTCACTAGAGATGGCCATTAACTCGACACCATTATCAAACTCTTCAAAACACAATAACAAGATTAAATACGGAATACACGATTCCATAAATTTAAACAATAGGAGTATCATCATCAAATCCTTCAACGTTCAAAATAATCAAGTCATAATCAATCTCCAAAACACGCCGTTCACAAAACACATACGCATTTTGAAAGAAAGCCTTTAACGAGGCCAAACCGAAATCTTTTGAAACTTCATTTCAAACAACCAAACAAACACACCAAGACGATCACCGATCATCAAATCCACAAAATAAGAAAAGTATGGGCAAGGTACTTGCCTCGAATAAGAATAACGTGAAGAATCGACCGAAGTAGGTTGACACGAACCGCCTACGAACCCGCCGACTCCACTGATCGCCAACTCGCGTTCATAAACTACGAAGGACAATAACAATAATTAAATGAATTCCCTAACACGACTTAAAGCCGCGGAATTCAACGAACGAACGACGAATGTTCAAGCGTTTCCCCCAAAACGGCCAAGAACACGATTCGTTCCGTCAAAACCCGAAAACGGAATTCCAAGTTGAAATATGGATATACAATCCATAAAATATGTTTAACAACATCATTTAACCATAATCGATCCATCAAAAACGGATGAAAAACAAGATCGAGGATAAATCCCCCAAAAAGTCGATTTGAAGGAAATCAAGAAATATACTTCGATTCGACGAAGAACAATGGATTAAATGATGTTAAACACAAGAATACTACCAAGATTAATCATATACATCATGAATTAATCAATAATACGGAACGAATCGGATAAAAACGCAAAAACCCCCCAAATTCACGAAATTAGGGTTCTAAGAAAGATTACCTTGATTCGCTGGATCAAAGGATGATAACGGATGATTGATTGATGATATGAACTCAAGAACTTCATGGATTTGTTGTTAAACAACATGGCTCCATGGTAAGATCACCCCACCGCGGAAGAGAAGGAGAAGAAGGAGAAAAATGGCGAAAACCCGTGTGCGGGGCCATAAATAGAGTGCAGTGTGCATGGCCCGGGAGTGTGCCGCGGCACGAGCCCAAAAATGGCTCCCAGTGGTCGGCGGTGTGCGCGGCTCGGCAGTGTGCCGCGGCACCAGTCTGATCGGTTTGGCTCCCGGTGGTCGGCGGTGTGCGCGGCTCGGCCAGTGTGTCGCGGCCACTGCCCGGCATGTCTGCGCGGCCCGCTGCTCGGCGGCTGCCGAAACGCTGCCGCGGCCGTGACTTCGTCGAAGCCGCCGAGAACTACCGGCCGTGACTCGGCGATGCGGCTGGCCCAGTTGCCGGCCATGACTCGGCGGGGCCGACTCAAGCGGCCGACGACCGAAATTCGAACCTGAATACGAATCGATGATACGGTTACGACGTACTCGCAAAGACGAATATAAGAGCTAAGAGAACACACAATTCCGACCACCCAAAGGCTCGGAATTCAACAACGGAAGTAATTACCCAAAACTTTGTGAAATTACGAAAATGGCCCAAAACGTCCGAAAATCACGATACGCGATCGAAACACCAAACCAAAGCTCGCAACATGAATAATAACATTAAATGAACTTACGAGAAACTCAAAACAACAGTTTCGGACGAGATTCGCAAGAATCGAACTCAAGTGCGGAAAAGTCGCTAAAAAGCTCGGAACTCAACAAAACGATACCGAAACGAACTCGGATGACAAAAAGTGCAGAATTAATCATTCTCAAAATGACAAAACGGTCATGAGTGAGTCGTCAAAACGGACTCCGACCGAAAAAAGAAATTTACCGAAAATCGAAAATTGCGGATATTACACTCATATCGTGATTGTTGAACATCCAGACTCCTTCGTAATTCCCTTAAGTTCGGGAAATTAGTCTCGTTTTCGCTCTTCCAACCCTTGGGCGGTGGAATTCTGTATTTGTTCAGCGATTGGCTCGCGTTTTGATTGATGTACCGTTGGGGTGGTCAATCGTGTTGATTTTCGTTCATTGTGTTTTGTGATTGTTCGGATAATCGACTTGATTGTATTATCTGTTTGATGACGCTCATCACTTGTTGTCCCTAACGGCGACGTTGTGTTGGTCGTCGTGGAGCGTGTTTTCACGTCGTATGTCTCTTTGCGTTTCTTGCAACGTTTCGCCATCGGGCGTGAGTTTTCGGTTTTTGTGTATCTCGTCCAGTTTTCCAGGCAGAGATATTGTAATATCCGCAATTTTCGATTTTTGGTAAATTTCTTTTTCGGCCGGAGTCCGTTTTGACGGATCGCTCATGACCGTTTCGTCATTCTGAGAATGATTAATTCTACACTTTTTGTCATCCGAGTTCGTTTGGGTGTTGTTTTGTTGAGTTCTGTGCTTTTTAGCGACTTTTCGCACTTGAGTTCGATTCTTGCGAATCTCGTCCAGCTAATCATTTGAATTTCCGCAAGTCCGTTTAACTTTGTTAGACGTGTTTTGAACTTCGGTTTGGTTATTCGATCACGTATCGTGATTTCTGGGCGTTTTGGGCCATTTTGTAATTTCTTGAAAGTTACGGGTATCCATATCTGTATTTATCATCTTGACCCTTTTCTTGGTCGCGTATGATTAATTATTGCATTACGTGTTCATCTCGAGTCGTTGATGTCGTCCGCAAACTTTTCGTCGTGTTCGTTCAGTCAGTATTCGGAAATCGAGGCCTCGGGTCGTGGCGGGCGGTGGCCGGACCGGTGCGGCCTTGTCGGAAATCTTGGGCCGGCAGCGAGCCCAGTGTAATATGTCGAACAAAGCATGCGTGTGCCGCGGCACACCCATCCGTGCCGCGGCACGGTGCGAGCGATGCGCGGCACACTGTCCGGTGCCGCGGCACACTCGTGTGTCTTCCGCGACCAAAAACCAATCTGTACCGTTTGCCGCGGCACACGCAGCCGTGCCGCGGCACAATGCCAAAACACAGGAGTAAATTTTCGGCTGTGCCGCGGCACACTTCTGCCGTGCCGCGGCACACGAAGCGGTATTTGCGCAGTCTCGTCCTTATTAGACGAGATCGGTCGTCTCCGCCCCCATTTTTCACCTGCATCGCGAGAGAAGTGAGAGAGAGGGGGAGAACTGCTCAGATTTCTTAACTTGGGGGGCCGATTTTCATCATTTTTCTTCGGTTGTGAAGCCCGGGCAATCAATCTAACGCGTGTTCTACGGATCTTAGTACTCGAATCTTCCAAGGTAATGTTCTAAAACCCTATTTCGATTAATTTGGGGGTTTTGGGATTTTCTTCCGATTAGTTCCGTTTCGTTGGTGGATTCATGATGTATACGATTAATATTGTTAGTATCGTTAGTTTTCCTACGGATTCATGGGTATTTTGTGGATTTTTATGGATTCGAGAGGGTTTGGTTGTGGTCCGCCCTCGTTGTTATTTTTGTATGAATATACATGAATCGTAGGCGGGGTTCCGGGTGTATTCCATTTCCGTAATCGTCTAGAGTTGGTTGTGATTGTGTTATCCGAATCGTTAGGTTCATTCCGCCGGTTCCTTGCGGTCGTGTTCAACTCTTCCGTTCCGTTCGTGTAAGTCTATTTAATCGAGGCAAGTATCCTTATGAACTTACAATCTTGACATAGTAGTTTTGTATGAGAAATCGTGTGTGTGTGTATGCTCACTGCGGGTTAGATCCGACGGGGTCTCGGTAGGGTTCCACGAAGCTGTGGGACCGCGAGCTTGCTTTTAACCACTGCGGGTTAGATCCGACGGGGTCTCGGTAGGGATCCACGAAGCTGTGGGTCCGCGGTTAATTGTGGTGAATTTTTACAAATGTGGTTTTGATTATTGGCATTTCCGGAAATGAGTATTTTGGAACTATGTTTTCTTTATTGCATGCATTACTATACGGGTAAGATGTAAGTTGTTCATCTGGTTACTTGTACTAGCGTAATTGCTAACCCCTCTGGGGACCCGTTGTCGGGGAAATTCTTGTTATGGATTTCAGGTTATGTTCAGCCAGACGAGCGGGCACTGGGATGGTACGAGGATGTCGGCCAAGGTTGTTGACATGTGCAATCGAGTCTTGTTAATTTCTACCGTCTCTTTTGATGTGGTTGTTTTCCAAATTGTAAACTTATAGATTGTACTCGCGAGTACTTAGGCTTTTCCTTTCGGGTTGTGAATTGTCTTCGTTGGAGTTAATGTAATTGTCGGTTGATGTTTGTTATGCCGGTTGTACCGGGCGTGTTGTTTTATGTTCTTGTGGTTGATAATTGTTTCCTTGCTAACCGAGATGGTTAGTCGAGTGGTGTTTTCTTGTGTTAGCCTGGTGGGTCCCATGTAGGGGTCCACGGCGCTGTAATACACCTCGAATGTCTTGGGGGTGTTACAGAAAATGGTATTGGAGCTCTAGGTTTATGGATACCTAGGCTTGTTGGTTATTTGGGTCTAGTTGTGTTTTGTTTTGCACATTGTCACACCGCTGCCGGCATCTCAGTACATCCAGTGCTCGTAAGTTTTCCTTACTCGATTCTCTTGTTTTCTCGTATTGAAATTCCACTTCTTGAACTGTGATTGCCTCTCTCGTACTTATCGTCGAGTTGTTTCTCGACCCATCCGGTTTGTGTACTTCTGATTCTAGTATTGCGCCGTCCTTTATCTCTTTGGAATATGTGCGCCGTTCTGGGCTTAACCGTTTGTCGTTTTGCGAGCCCTCCATCGCTAAACTTCCTAGCATTGGTGGGATCGTTGGTGATCGAAAGATCCGAGTTTTGCTCCGTGGTATATTGTGAGAGGGCTTGACTCTCTAGTCTTTTGTTGTATGATGGAATCTGTGTTTGGTAATTGCGATATACTAAGTGTATGTTGAGCCGAATGTACCGATGAGTTGGACACCGAAGGGTGCAGATAAGGTAGAAGTTTTGAACATTGATATGTTCCGGTATAGGTATTGATGGCGAGTTGTTGAGAAACTCACATAGTCTGGTTTCGACATACGTCCAAATCGGTGATCTTTGGTTACGTTGTTAAACTTGAAGAGATAGTTTGACATATGCTTGGAATTGGTATTTCCGAGTTGCGCTTTTGAACCGGTGATTTTGAATGTCGTATATGAGTGTGTTCGGGAATTGTTGGTACTTGGCTAATTATTGTTATTTACAACCAATGTGTTTCTATTAATAATAATACATGCGGCGTGCATGCTTGAAAATTTCATAGACTTGATCGTATTGTGGGTTTTTGAAAGGTGACATGAATTTGGGCGAGCCAGCCTTGTATTTTCAAATAAAACCTTGTGTCGGTATTTAAAGGTTGTGTTTAAAAGTGTTTTAGGACATTTTATAAAATGCTACCACTGTTAAGCCCTTGTCGTGTTTGAAAGGGTCTTAGAAACGATTTTTAACTTATTGGTTTTATTTTCGAATAACTAGAGTATACGATTTTAAAATCAGATTAGCCTGGGGGAAACCTAGGTTGTCGAGTCAAGTTGTGTTTGTTGAGTTTTGTCTTGTCGGATTTTTTCTGACTTAGTCACATCGCGACGCGTCGTTTGAGATCATTGGTCGTGATTAGTATCGAGTGGTGGTCGTCACTTACGTGCGACCTATGGGTGTTGAACTCCCTTCCTTGTGTTGTGCCTCGCGTGACACGAGTTAATTGTATAATTAGTCGTTGAATGATGGAATCCTTCTGTGGATTTTGATTTCACGATATGTGTTTATTAGACTCTCGTATTTGGTTTATACGAGGAGTGTCGTCACTACTGATGTATTTTCGTACCGTATTTTATCCGCTGCGTGAGTTCTTTCAAACGGCTTTCGGTATTTTGCAAACTGAGTTTTATTTCGTAAAACCGATTCCTTGAATCAAGATTTGGCATTTTGGCCTTGAATATTTCATGATGGTTTGACATATGATTTTGTGAGCTTTGGGAAAATATTACCGTCATTGGTCTTTTTAGCATTTTCGAAATGACATGGGAAATTGTGCTTAGCCTGGTAAATCCTTGTGAGAAAGGTTTACGGCCTGTAATTTTTCTGATGAGTTCTGTTGTTGTCTCTGTGGGTCGTTAGCGCACGCTACGCTTTGCAGCTAGCGCGCGCAAGAGTGCGTTGGTGGCACGCTAAGGGGAGGATAGCGCACGCTACCTGGTAGTTCAGGGCAGTCCAGGAGCTACTGGACTGGGCCTGAAGTTCTCGTTAGCGCACGCTAACAGTGTATTTTTTGGTCAGGAGTTTTGTTTGGTGCCGTGATAGCGCACGCTAACCTTAATGATTAGCGCACGCTAATTGTGTCCAGTATAAATACTGTACACCAGTCTAGAAGTTACATTTTTCTTCATTTCTTCTCCTTCCTCCATGAGTTTGAGACGTAGCGACTCGGTTTCGCATCTGGGCTGATTTTTCTTCCATCCAAAGGTGTTCTGGAGTATCCTAGATGATTTTTAACATCATCTAATCCATTGTTCTTCGCCGAATCTAGGTATTTTCTTGAATCCCTAGAGTTGACTTTTTGGAGTTTTGTTCTTGATATCGTTTTCCATCCAGTTTTGATAAACCGATTGTTGTTTTAATGATGTTGTTAAACATATCCTGAGGATTGTATATTACTGTCGTGATTTTGAGCGATTTGATGCGTGTGATATGATGTGTTTAAGTGAATGTTGATACGTGCGAATTTTGGGCATTTTGGCCTATTGTACTTCTGAAAAACCTTGAGTATCTTAGAAAATAAAACTAGAGACGTACTTTTAAAATGAATTATTTTCTCACAGTGCTCTCAAGATGCCTACTAGTGCTACGCTATGTTTCAAAATTATTCTACTTTGAGGATCAAAATATTTTGAGATATTTCTAATGATTTAGAAACGCATTCGTTTAGACCCGAAGGTCGAAATAGCTGAAAAGTTTTAATTTAACGAAAGGTGTCTTCATTTTTTTTATTAAACGCAAGATAACTTCTTTTAAAAGTCTCGATGACGATGTTTGTACTACTTTTTGATATATGATACTCAAGATCAACTGACGCTTGCAAGTTATTTTCAAAAGATGGTTTTCGTTTTTAAAACCTATCATTCCTATTTGTGGTCCGGGAATATATGCGTAATGTTCGTGCTATCGTTAGGGTGTTAACCCCCGAGTTGTTGTTGAATTGGCGGTGTGAGCGTTGAGTAGTTCGCCACACAGTCGTCGTGGTAGCCTCTGTGAGGGGTGTGATATTGGTATTGGATGTTGTCGCCTCGTAGCGGTTTATGCGTTATCGCACATATGCGAGCTGTTAGAGCTCGGGTTGGTATGATTATGTGCATCGGTGATTGTTCCGCGTCGTGTCGATTGCTTGTTATATTGTTACCTTGGTTCCGTTGTTGTGAGTTTCGGGAGCGAGGTCAAAGGTAATACCCGTACTATTTTGACTTCTATATCTTCTCTTTCTCCAGTCTATCGATTCGCTCGTGTTCATTGATACCTTCTGAACTCGATCTATACCTTGGTTTCACCATTCGAACGAGCTGTAATCTGGTTTTGAGTCGATCTGGTTATCGCTGTGACTTTTCCGAATCCAGTTCGACTATTGTGAATTTTGTTCGGAGGTAACATCTTTTGGTTCTAATAGTTCTTTTATTCAAGTGGATCGGATTTTGAACTTCTGTATTTTCGGCTCTATCAACTCGTTTATGCTCGTTAACATTTCTGAACTTTCCTTATCCCTTGTTTTTTGTTGATCGAACGAGGGTGGTATTGTTTCGGAATGACTCGTTTGTCGTTGTGACTTTTCAATCGCTATTCCCTTTCCTGTGGATCTTATGGGAATGCACGTCTTGCTGTTCTCACCAGGTTATCCTGGGAGTTGTTGTTTGAATTTTATTACCCTACGTGTTTCGGACATGATCGTTCGATTTTTGTTGTCTCAATCGTTTGTGTGTTCAGTCTTTGTTCCCGTTCGTGATTGTTGAGCGTTTAGGCTCCTTCGTAATTCCCTTAAGCTCAGGAAATTAGTCTCGTTTTCGATCTTCCAATCTTTAGGCGGTGGAATTCCGCATTTGTTCAGCGTTTGGCTCGCATTTTGTTTGATGAACCGTTGGGTTGGTCAATCATATTGATTTTCGTTCGTTGAGTTTTGTGATTGCTCGGATAATTGACTTGATTGTATTATCCGTTTAATGACGCTTGTCACTCGTTGATTTTATTATCTCTACCGGTGACGTCGTGTTAGTCGCCCTAAAGCGTATTTTCTCGCTGTATGTCTCTTTGCGTTCCTTGCAGCGTTTCACCGTCGGGCGCGAGTCTTCGGTTTTTTGTATCTCGTCGAGTTTTCTTGGCAAGGGATATTGCTTCTCCCTACTTATTTTAAGTTTCGGGACGAAACTTCTTTTAAGGAGGGTAGAATGTAATATCCGCAATTTTCGATTTTTGGTAAATTTCTTTTTCGGCCGGAGTCCGTTTTGACGGCTCGCTCATGACCGTTTCGTCATTCTGAGAATGATTAATTCTACACTTTTTGTCATCCGAGTTCGTTTGGGTGTTGTTTTGTTGAGTTCTGTGCTTTTTAGCGACTTTTCGCACTTGAGTTCGATTCTTGCGAATCTCGTCCGAAACTGCTGTTTCGAATTTCCCGCAAGTCCGTTTAACTTTGTTAGACGTGTTGTGAACTTCGGTTTGGTTATTCGATCACGTATCGTGATTTATGGGCGTTTTGGGCCATTTTGTAATTTCTTGAAAGTTACGGGTATCCATATCTGTATTTATCATCTTGACCCTTTTCTTGGTCGCGTATGATTAATTATTGCATTACGTGTTCATGTCGAGTCGTTGATGTCGTCCGCGAACTTTTCGTCGTGTTCGTTCCGTCCGTATTCGGAAATCGAGGCATCGGGTCGTGGCGGCCGAAAGTACCGTCGGACCGTGCGGCAATCGTCGGAGGCCGGGCATCGCCGAAAGCAGCCGATGTAATATGTCGAACAAATCAGCTGCGGTGCCGCGGTACACCCATCCGTGCCGCGCACGGTGCCAAAGGCCGCGCACACTGTCCGGCCGCGGCACACTCGTGTGTCTTCCGCGACCAAAACCAATCAGACTGCGGTGCCGCGGCACACGCAGGCTGTGCCGCGGCACAATGCCAAAACCTGGGAGTAAATTTTCGGCCTGTGCCGCGGCACACGAAGCGGTATTTGCGCAGTCTCGTCCTTATTAGACGAGATCGGTCGTCTCCTCCCCCATTTTTCACCTGCATCGCGAGAGAAGTGAGAGAGAGGGGGAGAACTGCTCAGATTTCTTAACTTGGGGGGCCGATTTTCATCATTTTTCTTCGGTTGTGAAGCCCGGGCAATCAATCTAACGCGTGTTCTACGGATCTTAGTACTCGAATCTTCCAAGGTAATGTTCTAAAACCCTATTTCGATTAATTTGGGGGTTTTGGGATTTTCTTCCGATTAGTTCCGTTTCGTTGGTGGATTCATGATGTATACGATTAATATTGTTAGTATCGTTAGTTTTCCTACGGATTCATGGGTATTTTGTGGATTTTTATGGATTCGAGAGGGTTTGGTTGTGGTCCGCCCTCGTTGTTATTTTTGTATGAATATACATGAATCGTAGGCGGGGTTCCGGGTGTATTCCATTTCCGTAATCGTCTAGAGTTGGTTGTGATTGTGTTATCCGAATCGTTAGGTTCATTCCGCCGGTTCCTTGCGGTCGTGTTCAACTCTTCCGTTCCGTTCGTGTCGTCGTCTATTTAATCGAGGCAAGTATCCTTATGAACTTACAATCTTGACATAGTAGTTTTGTATGAGAAATCGTGTGTGTGTATGCTCACTGCGGGTTAGATCCGACGGGGTCTCGGTAGGGTTCCACGAAGCTGTGGGACCGCGAGCTTGCTTTTAACCACTGCGGGTTAGATCCGACGGGGTCTCGGTAGGGATCCACGAAGCTGTGGGTCCGCGGTTAATTGTGGTGAATTTTTACAAATGTGGTTTTGATTATTGGCATTTCCGGAAATGAGTATTTTGGAACTATGTTTTCTTTATTGCATGCATTACTATATGGGTAAGATGTAAGTTGTTCATCTGGTTACTTGTACTAGCGTAATTGCTAACCCCTCTGGGGACCCGTTGTCGGGAAATTCTTGTTATGGATTTCGTGTTATGTTCAACAGACGAGCGGCCTGGATGGTACGAGGATGTCGCCAAGGTTGTTGACATGTGCAATCGAGTCTTGTTAATTTCTACCGTCTCTTTTGATGTGGTTGTTTTCCAAATTGTAAACTTATAGATTGTACTCGCGAGTACTTAGGCTTTTCCTTTCGGGTTGTGAATTGTCTTCGTTGGAGTTAATGTAATTGTCGGTTGATGTTTGTTATGCCGGTTGTACCGGGCGTGTTGTTTTATGTTCTTGTGGTTGATAATTGTTTCCTTGCTAACCGAGATGGTTAGTCGAGTGGTGTTTTCTTGTGTTAGCCTGGTGGGTCCCATGTAGGGGTCCACGGCGCTGTAATACACCTCGAATGTCTTGGGGGTGTTACAGATATTGCTTCCCCCTACTTGTTTTAAGTTTCGGGACGAAACTTCTTTTAAGGAGGGTAGAATGTAATACCCGTAATTTTCAGTAATTTTCTTTTTTTCGGCGGAAGTCCGTTTTGGTGACTCGCTCATGACCGTTTCATCATTCCGAGAATGTTTAATTCTGCACTTTTCGACATCCGAGTTCGTTTCTGTGCCGTTTTGTTGAGTTCCGTGCTTTTTAGCGACTTTTCCGCACTTGAGTTCGATTCTTTCGAATCTCGTCTGAAACTGTTGGTTCGAGTTTCTCGTAAGTTCATTTAATGTTATTATTCATGTTGCGAGCTTCGGCTTGGTGTTTCGGTCATGTATCGTGTATTTCGGACGTTTTGGGACATTTTCGTAATTTCCCAAAGTTTGGGGTAATTACATTCCGTTGTCGAATTTCGAGCCTTCAGGTGGTCGGAATCGTGTGTTCTCTTAGTGCTCGAATTCGTCTTTGCGAGTACTTCGTAACCGTATCTTCGATTCGTATTCAGGTTCGGGTTTCGGGGTCGTTCAGGCCGTCGGAGTTGGGCCCGGCCGAGTCATGGCCGGCAGGCTGGGCCTGTGCCAGATCGCCGAGTTACGTCTGATGGCGCTCGGCGATTCGTACGTAATGCCGGTTACATACGTAACCATTGGCCGATTACGTACGTAAGGATGCCGGCATTTTTGGGCAGCGTCTCAGCCATGGCCGGTTACGTACGTAAGCCCTTGGCCGGTTACGTACGTAACTCGGCCGGCAGGCAGCCTATTTATGGCCCTACGGATGGGTTTTCACCATTTTTTCTCAATCTTTGATTTCTCTTTCGCGGCTGTGGACTTTGGTATCTTGAATCCATGTTGTTGAACATCAAATCCATGAAGTCTTGGAGTTCATATCATCAATCATCAATCCTATAACATCCTCCGATCTACCGAATCAGGTCAGATTTCCTAGAAATCTAGTTTTGGGGAATTTGGGTGTTTTGGTTGTTTTCATCCGTTTAATCCGATTTAACTTAGGATTATGATGGATTGATGATTATTTAGATGTATTATATCATTTCCCTTGTTATTCCATGGTTGGATCGTGTCGATTCGTTGTTTTGGTCGAGTTCTTGATCGACGCCTTGAAGGTGTCTGGTAGAATGTCTTAGAGGGGTTTTCGGACGTTCTACAATTATTCCTCCTCGTATGATCATTGATTTATTAATTATATGTTGTTAGGGTCGAGTTTCTTGCGAAGAAACCAAGTTGAACCCTTCCGTTCGTTGTCGTTTTCCTTTTCGAAAGCATCAGGCGTTTCGAAGCTTTCCGGTTAAGCCGTGTTCGTCGGGATACTTGCGTGCCGATTTTGAGGCAAGTACCTTGCCCATACTATTCTTGTTTTATGGATACGATAATTAGTGATCGTCTAAATGTGGTCGTTTGGTCGTTTGAATTGAACTTTCAAAAGATGCGGTTTTGCCTTGTTAAAGGCTTGTTTTCAAAACGTGGGTGTTTTGTCAATGGTGTGGTTTGTGAATGACTATGTGAATTCTATGGATATGTTTGGTGTTGATGTTGCACTTGATATTGCGTGTGTTCGTATATGGCTTTATTTCGGTGCGGTGTGGTTTGACGTGGTGTTTTGCTAAGTGTTTGATGCCTCTGAGTGAATTGTTTGGATATCTTTGTTGTATGGTGCTATATATGTGATTGTGTGGATGTGGGCGGGGCCTACGGTGTCACATGGCATGCGATCATGTGGCCAGAATGCAACAAGCGATTGATCCAACCGTGAGAGCCTAAGAAAAACTACGGTGGCACATGGCATGTGATCATGTGGCCAGGATGCAACAAGTGATTGATCCAACCGTGAGCGCCAAAGTTAATCTACGGTGGCACATGGCATGCGATCATGTGGTCAGGATGCAACAAGTGATTGATCCAACCGTGAGATGTTGTGATTTGTTTAGCTAGCCAGCTCGGGAGGGTCCTTCTAGGCCTCGGGCGGGATCTATGGTATTACCCTATTCCCAAGGCGATGCATGTGTGTGATTTGTTTCGCTAGCCAGCTCGGGAGGGTCCTTCGAGGCCTCGAGTGGGATATGTCGCTTCGTCCCGGTCCTAGGCGATGCGCGTGCACGATTATGTTTTGTTGATTTTTATGTCCGTCGAGGACACGTGATATTGGGCTCTGTCCCTGTGAATTGTTGTCGGTTTTCTATTTGCGAAAACAAAACCTTTGTCAATGTGACCCGTTGATTTTGGAAAGAGAAGGATTCGGAAATCCTAAATTGTTTTCTATTAAAACTCTCGATGGCATTTTAAACTGTTTTATAAATTGTTTCCCTTGATTTGTGATCTTTCGGTTTTGGAATGTTTTACCAAACTTATGCCTCGTGAAGTGCTTTTCGTTACGTTTGGAACTTTGAGGATACCTGGTTATTGTTATTCGTGGAATGTGAATTGTATGGCTCGTATTTTTGCACTTGTACTTGCACTAGCAAAACAGTGGAGTTTTGCTAACCCCCGAATATTCGGGGGGTGGATGTCTATTTTTGCATTCAGGTTTTGGAGCATAGCACAGGGTCGGCACGAAAGATGATGAAAGATGAACGATACTAATCACACGAGGATCCGTTGATGTCGTATTGGTATAGTTGTATTTTATTTTCCGCTGCAGTATCTTTTCCCCGTTGTACGGGAGTTTATTGTATTTTGACCCCTGCGTGGGTATGTGTTTGGAATTGAGTTGTATGTTATTATTGAATGACCAAATCGGTCTACTGGGTCATTTTAGCCTTAAAGGCGATGTTTAGATGTTTAATTTTAGTTATCAGCCTGGTAGATCCTCGAGGAGAGGGTCTACGGCGTGTAATATCCCTGAGTGGATTGGGGGTGTTACAGTTACCAAAATAACTATTAATATTTTGGCTAGTCCGGTTCAAACGGTAGCCGGTAAAGACTTATCAAATCCGTTCATAGGTGTGGCTTTCCTTAAAAGCCAAGAAGAGTTACCAAAATAACTATTAATATTTTGGCTAGTCCGGTTCAAACGGTAGCCGGTAAAGACTTATCAAACCCGTTCATAGGTGTGGCTTTCCTCAAAATTCAATATTTTGTTTAATAGTCCACTACAGCTCAAAAGAAGGTCCACTATATTAAAATATCAAAATGACGTCTAGTATTATTGAAGTGACTTCTCCACCAACTAAAGTAGATGCCACTTGAGGGAAAAGACAAAACTCCAGCTCAACTCCAGCTCAAAAAGAAGTGCCCACTACGACAAAGTTGGGGAGGGACCCCTCCACTTTCAAAAAGAAGATGCTAATGAAATTCTAATTCAATTAGAAACTCAAATTACTTTGTATCTCATATATATAAATAGATTGTAGTTAGTTTCATTTCAGGTATCAGTTGTTTTGAAAAAGAAACATCTAGCACAAATAATTTCCTATCTTGTGTAACACCCCCAGAATATGACCGGGAATGTCACACGCCGTAGACCCTTATCATAAGGATCTACCAGGCTAAACTCCAAAAGACTACTCAATGATTGACCAACCGGGGTCAAAATTAAATACAAAGCAGACCGAAAAGGTCATAAACCAATTCAGAAACTATCGACATTCATATTACAATGACAACAATAAACTTGAACACGGAAAAGAATGACAACTCAATTTAATAAATGATAACTACACCCATGCAAGGGTGAATACTCGAACGACAGAGAAATACCGACCAAAATGATACAAAAGAGAAGACTCTGACTCTGGTGTGATTAGCATCGTCGTCTTCCATCTCCTTCCAAGCCAATCCCATGACGGCTCCCGAGCTGCCAAAACCTGAGCGCATAACAGGCACCCACCCCCCGAAAACTCGGGGGTTAGCAAACTGGAATTTTTCTAGTGAAAGTATATAGTATACAAGATATACGAATAGTAACAACACAAAATTCAACCGCCGTGAAGCCTTAACACAACCCATACATTCCCATAGTCAACACAGAATAACACTCGCATACACAAGGTGAAAGATAACCACATAGTCATATTCTCTTTACGGAACATAACACCAATGAGACTTTAAAAGAGCCCAAGGAGTCAGAAAAATCCCTTTTGTAAAAGGAAAAGTAGTTTAATAATATAGTTTGCAAACATTATTATTGACTCGGGTCGTCTTGGGGTTTTGAAAATCAAATGGGTACACTTTTGGAAAATAATTTAAAAAACCCTCGGGTCCTTGACCCAACATATGGAAAACAATTACACGAAAGCCATATCACGTTATTTGGGGTCCTCGACCCAACTTATATATCACTGTCACAAACGAAATCATTACAACATCTCACAGGGTTCTCAACCCAATCCAAATAACATCATCACGAGATCAAACATCTCAACATTTCACAGGGTCCTCGACCCGATACACAGAATGGCACCACAATACAATCAAAGGCACAATCTCTCATTCGACATATCCTGCTCAAGACCCCCGATAAATTAACCCTCGGAGATTTCGTCAAACCTCCTTGGTTAATTAACCCTGATACCAACGCTTTAAAAACAAATTGAAACAAGCTTTTAAAAACACGAATCGCGGTCTATATCAAGACAAACATTTAAAAGTGAGTTGAAAGAATTTAAGATACGAACATCA